>CP045894.1:10383290-10437528 GCA_013387185.1 Caligus rogercresseyi
CTCTTATAATAAAAAAAAAAGACAATTTTGTGATATATGATACCGATGATTGCGAAATAAAAAAATTATATCCGTTGGATCGACCTATATATCGATGCATGAATTAATATATTTGAAAATAAACAAAAGACACTTTCATCAATCAATTAGAATAGGAAAATAATATTCAAAATATGTACAAAGTAATATGATAAAATAAATAGTACATAAAAAGGAACAATCCGAATATCATTTTCTTGTCATTCCAAAATATTTTTTAAAATCCTATACAATATAGATGAGTTAATCGACTAGAGTTTAATCAATAATAGGCCCAACTCTGTTATGTACAAATAAATGTATTGTTAAGAGTATACTTTAGCGGACTTATGTATCCTTAAGTCTCATGCAAACAATAAACAAAATACTCTGTTTAAAAAATAAACTTATACAAATCCAACATTTAAGTTGTAGAATGTTTAAAGTATTCAAAATAGTTATTAACTACGCTTCATATACGATTTTCTTGTCAACAAGTGTCAATTGTTCTTGCTTAATGGCTTCAATTAGTTTATTCAAAGAAAATATGAATTCAAGCACCTGTACCTAGAATGTGTTGTTTTTCTTATCAACTTCGTAAATTAACATTTTTCGTTTATATATATATATATTATAGATATAGGGCGAGAGATATAATAAGATATAAAAGAAATAATATATATATATAAATAAATAAATAAATATATATATATATATAGATATATATATTATATATAAATATATATATATTATATATTTGGTTGTTAGTTTTCAAAGGTTTAAATGTTAGCAACATTGTGGATTTTCTGTTTTGGTAATAAAAGAAGACGATATACAAAGTTGACAAAACGGTCAACATTACAAGGTCGAGCAACGAGAGTCAAAGTTTTAAAATTTAGTAAAATTAGGTTTTCGCAAATTTCTTCAAATAGTGGACGTACAGACTTCAATAATAATTATTAATTTAAAGGAAATCTAATTTACTACAGACGTATCTTTGATGTTTTTTAATAAACAAAGTTTCAGTAAAAACAAAGAAAAAAATGGGTGTGTATTGTTAGCCTTATTTCATAGCTTTTTGTATCAATTAACTTCACTCGCATGTAGAAGATGACTTGTTCGATCAGAGTTAAATAGTATTTAAGTTTAGTAAAACTGTAGATGATAAATCCAAAAATGACCTTGGTGCATTCTATCAATCAGAATTCAGTACAATCTGAGTTTACATCAATGATTCAGAGCTGTATTGACCTATAAGAAATCGATTATGAAAAAATAAATAAAATGTGTTTCTTGATTTGCGTCAAGGTATCTCTCAAAATTTTACTTTGTCTCTGACGCATTATAACCATTATATGCGTCATTTTGTACGCGAGATAGGCTTTTTTATAAACATAACTCTCTACTTATTAAATTGACATGATTTAGTATACCAAAAATATTAAAGCTGGTTAATCAAGCTTTCATTTGATATGTTTGGTGTTCTAAAATCGCTATATTAAGAGATATAAGCAAATACATTTTTGCACGTACTCTCCCCAAAAAATTGATCTTCTGATATGAGAATATACATTACCAATGGTAACGGCTGTTAGTGTTACCTGGATAGAAAGAGAAGGGAAGAGTATTTGCCTCACTTCTCTCCCTTCTTTTGTTCTTTCTATCCAGGTCAACACTCTGCAGTACCAAATGGTAATTGTATATTCTCATATCCTAAGATCAATTTTTTTGGGGAGAGTACGTGCTCGTAAATGTGACCGATTTTGTTAAAACTATATGTGTCTTCTTTTATCACCAAGAAACAGGAAATCCACAATGTTGCTAACATTTCAACATTGAAAATAAGGAACAGCCCTAAATAGAATATAGATCTATATATATATATATTATATATTATAGTATATATATATATATATATTATATATTTATATATATTATGTGTGTGTGTGTTTTTTTTTACTCATTTCATTTATATTTGGCATATGTTAGGATATAAACGACCATGATAAAATTCGAATAAAGAATCATCGAATCATCAAATCTAGGATCAATGATGTGATAACTATTGACATTTTGTTCTTTTGAGTCGAGCCTACTTCCTCATCATTGAAAGACAAGAAAGGTGTATAGAGTTGCATTTATGTGAATATAAACCATTTTATTGATTTCTATAATCACTCATATCTAGAACTTTATTTTTATTTACATTCCCATAAAATAAAACGTAATTGGTTAATCTTTTTTCACGCTTTTCTGCTTAAGTCAACCCAAATATATATTCTTTATTCTGAAGTGGCTCTTTGAGAGGAAGATGCACTTATATTGAAATAAATAGATAATATCATTCCGTCAAGAGAATATGCAAAAAGGGGAACTTGACGTAATGCTTTCCCTCAAAAGATTATATAGTAAGATAACCAAACTAAATACTTCGTAATTCATTGTATAAAAATTTAAATCCTTAAACAACACGCATAGCTCATTCTGAATTTTCTTTAAAAAAAGGCTACAATATATTCAAAAATTAAACCATTATTATAAAATACATTATTTCTGCTACTCGATTTATATTTTTGTTCTCTTGCTCTTATTGCAATTCCGATCTATATAAACCTTAATTAGTCTATTCAATCAAAGACTTCTTGAATGAGGCTGATTAAAATAAAACCATTTCAACTTATGTAATGAACTTCCCAAAGATTGAAAATTGGCTTTCTTTTATCAACACAAAATCAATTCGTGTGACTTATTAGATTTAGTGACTACAATAAACAGCATAGTAATATTTATTTACAGATGTAATAATTACAACTTGAATTGACTTGGAGACTTTTCAATCATTAATTATTTATTTATTTTGGAAGATGTTAAACTAACTATTATATGTTAATGTAAACATTTAGAAAAAATATAAGCACACATTTGCACAACTCTTTCAATAAATCAGTTTTACTAAAAAGTACAACTATGACGTATGTTTAAAGCATGTCGTAAAACAAAGAAAATACATTTCAAATAGCCTATATAAGTCATGTGGTTGAGCATTCTTAATATATATTCTGCAGGAATATAACTCAAAGGAAATAATTTAGGTAAAGTTCTTGGCAGTCTTTTATTCCTTTAATTTATGACTCAAAACCTTTTATCTACAATTTAAGGGCTCCTCAATTGTTGTCAAGATCAAAGAAGGGCTTTAGGTTTTTTTGTTACAAAATTAGTACTAAATCAAGAGAAGACTTCATTCAAGGTTGACCTTACTAGTTTTATAAATTATTTATTGTAATATATTGCCTCATAAAAGAATTACTTTATGTTTTAAATGTAGGTCTTGTGAGAGAAAAACTATTTTTTCTTCGAAAGTGGATGTTATCAAATGAACATTGTGTTTATTGACTGAACATGAACGTAAAGATATACAATATTTAATAAATAAGATATATCCTTGCCTTAAAACGCTGTAATATATATGGTTTTATCGCCTTGATGCCTAAGAGGAATCCATGTTTATAAGCAATCCTTAGAGACTTATCCAACCCAATTCCTGCATGGAACGCTTAAAAAGATAATTTAACCCGTTGATATTCATCTTCGTAATCAAAACTTTTCTGTACTCTTAAAAAAATCTTACATATATTTTTCATTACTTTACACTCTAAGATATACGTGAAAATTTACAGTGGTATTTATAAATAATGTCTTCAATTTAATTTGCAACTTTATATATGAATAACAAAAATATGCTTCATTTTTAATGAAGTGTTTATGTTTATTTTAATAACAACCAGTACTAGGATATGGAATTTCTTTTGTCATCAGTAGAAGGGTCTACTTTGGGGTTGGGTCAGGCCCGGCAGCAAGCCCAGGCTTTGGGGGGGGGCGACAGTTGTTATTGGGGGGGGGGGCACAGTTGGCACATTCATAGAAAATCGGGTCCACGTCACTCAGTGGGTGGGAGGGCCTGGCCCCCCTCAGGCCTACTCATCCCGCCGGGCCTGGGTTGGGCTTAGATGCTCAATACTTTAACAGAACAACAAATAGAGAATATAATTGATTCTTGAATATTTCTAGTCTCTAGAAGAAAGCGATATGTTTATGATATAAGCAATAATATTTTTCGCTATGTCAAATTTTCATTCAAATACTTAATTTTTTTGGTGTTACTTAAGTTATTATTATCTTCTTAATTATTGAATATAAAATTAATACTCACGATGTAATATTTTGCAGAACAGAGTTAAAAAAATACAGATATTTCAGTAAATGGGCTTATAAAATTAAACTCTGAAATCTTTGGTTGTAATATATATATATATATATATATATATACATATATATAACATATGATGTACCTCTCTATTAAAATTTCAACGGGACCTTTTAAGATACAAGTACTTACAAAATGCACAAAAAGTAATATAAAATCATCTACATATATATTTTAGATAAAAATGCTTCATCACATTGGATACTTTAATTTATATATAGAGAAACATATACCAAAAAATATAATATTATGAGATAGTATTGGTTGTAAGAAGACCGCCATAAAATTATATCTAATGGGTACTCTCATAATCCTGAACGGTGCAAGCTGATTTCTTCATTCTAGCTTCTATACCGTGGGACGTTTATATCATTAGTAACTGTTTTTATAAATTGATGTTTATCAGAGCCTTGTCAAATTAAGTTTTGGGGGAGAATACCGATTAATAACAAGAAAGACTCATATCTGATTAATTGGACAATATTTGATAAGTCTGTTGATAAAAAATAGATAAATGGCTAAACTGTAAAATCAATCAATTTGACACAAATGCCAAACTGTCAAAAACTGATATTTAGAAAATAACATTTTTTATGAAAGCTTTTATAATTAATGGAGTCAATTACAAACTGGTTAAAAAATAGTAAATGTAATCACCAAAGTAAGGTAGAAAAATTAACTTTTTAATTGCAAAATAGAGCTGATAGAAATATGTTCGTTTTGACCGATAACCATTTGTGAAGTGTTAATTCGATCTTGCACAAATTCACAACTGAATACTGTTATTTCATTTCCTTATTTAGACATTTTAAAGACAAACCATTCAGTATACACAGTATATTTCTATCAAAGCTCTTGGCCATAATAGTAACACCCTATTTTGACGCACAAACTTTAGTGGAAGCACGACAAAATGCAAACATATTAGGAAGGTGGCCTCGTGGAGCTGATTCCTAGTCGAATTTTAAATCTCGTCTGGGATTATGTATTCATTTAAACTATTTATTATTTATTTAAAATTTTATTGCTGTGTTCTTTTTTAAATGTTTATTAGTAGCTCGACAATGGAGCTAGGAATTTTATAGACGAAGCTTTGTTCTTGAGTTTTAGGTTCCCTGAAATATATCATTACTACTACTACTACCCATGAAATCTCTATATGCAATATTAATTAATGATAATTTATAAATAAACTTCCACTATCATACTTTTAGTTCGAATAAAGTACAAAAATATTACTATGGAAATAAAATAAGAACGACAACTTTTCTTTGTCTAGCTGTATTTAATGTAAAATTTAATTTCGATCCGTAAAGTAATGTGATTGTTAATATTTTTTGTTCTTACGGACAATAATTTATAACGAAGTAATACTTTTTGTTCCGATCTTTATAAAACATATATTGTACATACAAAATAAACGATAACTTTATACAAAATCATTTTCAGGCTTTCATATTTACATATACTTTTTTTTGTTCTTGCAAGAAATGAAGAACATAAGTTAAAATTATTTGGTCCGGCGAAAAAATCATTTCTGGTTAATATCTAGCCATTGGTGGATAAGAATCATAAAGACTCTTAAATCATTTTCATAATTTTTCCAATTTGGGATTGTCTATCATTGATTCAACAACATCGTATGAAAGGGATATTTTTCATTATGATATTCAAGAGTCCTTTGTCATAGACATTTTATTAATATTACGTATTTTATCGTTCATCAAACTAACATAATTTATGGGGTGTATGCTTAAATATATTGTGGTAAGAGGTTTCATCCTTCCACTCTATTCAAATGAATACATAAGACCCGAAGAACATTTTGGTCAAGGGATAATCAACTTTGTTGCTGGAAAGCAATTTATATTTATAAATAAATTCATTAATAATGCTCTCAAACTGTATCACGTTCTTTTTATTATAAACGTTCCAATTGAATTGGTATTTAAAAAAACGAAATAACTTTATCCAAAGGGCATTTCCTATAAACATCAAAATCGATATTTCAACCGTTAGAGTTGGTATTTTTAAATCAATTCCCAATATTTTGAAAATCTATTATACGCAAACTAAAATGAAAGGAAATTAAAAAAATAGCTATTGCAGTTGCATTTGTAAGAATACCAAGAAGAATCCACAACAAATTGTATCACTTTTTAAATTTTATGATTAGGGTAAGAGGGGTTAGATTATAAAGTCCACACTTCATCTCATAATTCATATTTTAATGTACTTTAAGTGTGTCCTTTTTTCTACTAAAGCCTAACATGTACATATGACTCATCAAATAAAAAGTCACTTTCCATATGCTCCCGTCAATATAATCTAGAAAAAGATTTCAATTATGATATCGCTCGGGAATGAATTAACTTATGGTTATATTTTAATCGATTATTAAACATTCAAATTCTTAATACCTTATATATAACATAGAAGTCTTTTTAGAAAACAAAAAAGGATGATTTTAAAATAGACAAGTAACATACCATTATAAAATAATAATATATAACTTATAATAGCAGCAAAAATAAGCATCTCATTTCAGAAAAATTACACAAAGACGTGCAAAATGGAATATCTTTTAAAATAACTTCCTATTTAATCATGAACTGTCTTTTATTGCATCCATTTTATATCGTTTTGTGTTTGGCTATACATATTTATGGGTTACTAATTTTTTCTAATATATATATACCTGAACGGAGTGGAAAATAATTTATCCACCGGGACAATTATGCCCTCGCCGGCTTTATACAGGCCCCAATATGCCATTGGGAGGCTGTCAACGGCCGTTTATGTTTCTTGAGGCCAGTGGCCCACCGGAATAGTCCCGGTACTCCCGGTGGCCACTCCGCCCCTGTATATATATATATATATATATATATTATACTCCTCCAATATTTACAAATGTGTTAAGTGTCATTCATGGCAAATGATTAAGCTTGATTACCTGGTACTCTTCGAATTGATGAGGAGATATCTTTGTGAAGAAAACTAAATGCCTTGATGTTACAAGATAAACTGTGAACAAACTCTTTCGATGATAAACTTTTTGATAAAACCAAAAAAGGGGATGATGGACTTCAAATAGGAATTTTCTTTTCCTTCTCTTTAAGTGTGTTTCTTAGATTGTGTGCAGAATGGGTGTTTTGTTAGTTGATGTTGTTAATGAATGGACTCAGTTGAGTATGTAAGTGTGGATCCCTCCAGAAAGAGTCAGCGACTGAGTATATTAGTCGATGATATAATGATGAAGATGGCAAGTACCATGGCTATCTATTTTAGGCGCACCTCTCTTCTTAGCCATGCGCCTTCATTGAAGGAAAGTATCTGACATTTCTCATACATGATGAAAAAAAAAACACGAGCCCACAAAAGCAGCAGCTCATAACCAATGTAGACTCGTAGAGACAAAAAAAATTACTCACTCTCAAATATATGCCTAGAATAAACATATTACCAAAGTCTTGAATGAATGCTGCATAATGAAATAAAATGTTACTTCATGTAGGATTTTTTGAACAAAAAGCCAATTGTTTGTTTATTTGTTTTATATTTTTGTCTTAATAATCTGACTGCCTTTTAAATTCATTTTATTGACTCTAGAATTAAGTTAATTCTAGAGTCAATAAAATAAATGTATAAAAAAGCTATAGTGATAAATAAAAATAAGAGATGTACTGAAACATTACAAGGAATCTTAATGTAAGGTTTTGACAAATACAATTGAATCAATAATAATCAAATATACATATACAAAGAACTGATGTTAGGAGATCTAACTCTTAAAGACTTCAGATCTAAGAGTCATGGCCACACAATTACTTACATCCTGATACAAAATACCTATGACAGTATTTTGGATAGTTTTTTTTTATAATAAACCATTTTATTTATTTCAAAAATATATTTTGTATAATAAACATTTTTTTAAATGAGTGCAACATATTATAAATGAATAATTCTTATTCTAACCATGGGCATGATATTTTTTTTCACAAAATGTACAAATAGATTTCTCACTTTATAGCAACACATCTGCTGTCAGACAATTCTTTAACAAAAAAACCTTCCATGGACACAGTTTTTCGATGTCGTCATTTTTGTATTTTTTATGTCTTCAATCTAAGATGGAATTGGAGTTTTATTTCGATGTGAGTGTCACGGATAATATATATATATTAGGGGGTATTATAGAAACCTAATATTAAGATATCAAAATTTATCCCCCCGCGAAAGTTGCGTCATAAGAAACTTAATGATCGTAGAAAAATGGATTTTGGTTTGACCCCCCCTTACCCCCCCCTCCCCAAATTGTGTTCAAAGGTTTCGTTATGAAACAAAACTTTTTTTCAATTACTTACTTTGAAAAAAAATTTTTTTTGCAAAATTTAGCTATGATAAATTTATGACTTTGTAATTTTTTGCATATTTTGTCAAATAATATTTAGTGCTTTAAATGAACATAAGTGCTGATGTACCAACCATTTTTTAAATAACGGCTCCTACTACGGTTCTTTTATAGTTTCAAGAAGGAAAAAAAAAAGAGGGTACTCTTTTTGATGTTTTTAAGTTAATTTATAAATACGTTTGCTTTTTACATCCTAGTTTTCATACAGTAACTCCCTCACATGGTTGAGAATGTAAATCTATGAAGTTGATTATATCCATTTTACAAGCCATTACAAAAGAGGCAAATGTCTTCTAGAGGGAGATATCTTTCGAGAGTGAATAAAAAGTTTTAAAAATGAAGTTATCTCTTAAATCATACAATGTATAAATGTTGTCATGAAGAGCTATACTCTCTAATTCTTCAGGCTGACATAGGTTTAAAAAAAGATTCCTTGCTCCTGTTTTGATGAATGATATCAAAAGAGCTTTTATTATTGTTTCTTGAAGAACCTTTCCACAATATTTTCTGTACAGCGGCCAATCTCCCGAAAATTAAATACTACATTATTCGACATGTCAGTTCCGAACGTCATAAATATCTCAGAAGAAGACAAGTGTTCTCTCCATTCACCTTTATATACTGATGCTAATTCTGCATATATTTTTATATAAATTTTGAGCACTATAGTATTGATAAGGCACCAGTCCACCTCCCAGTTGAGATCGTCGTCGTTTCAAGGCAGGAATGTACCGGCGGAGAATAAAGCCTCCAGCCATTTTTTCTCTTCCCTCATGAGTTCCAATTGTTGGAGAGACCGTTGTCATATAAGCCACAGGAGTAATAAGTTTTGTTGTAAAAATTTATCCGTTGTTTAGGTTAAAACCTCTCCATTCGTTGCATCATCGAATTGCTTCTTTATTCAAAGTTTGAAAATTGGCCTGCGAGGGTCCATTATTATTCCACTCTACCCCAGTATTTTTTCCCTGTTGTAGAGTTTCGTGATTATATGTCTATATTTAAGTTGCGTATACTATGTAAATATTGATTATTAATATGTGAATATGAAAGTATTAATATAGACGTAGATCGAACAACATGTGCCTTATTAAAATCCAATCTTGAGGATCGATTGTCACGGACGAATACATCATGGCGCAGTCGGCAGCTACTGGATACCTCAGATAAGAACATTTAATTAAAAATCCTCATAATTAAAAGATGGTACAATATTGCTGGATTCAAAGGAATCACAAATCAAATGGCCAAGGGAAGAGAAGATATGCAAAAACTCTCATCAGTCAAAAAGGCTCAAGTGACAAGAGCTGTAAATAGCATATATAGTCTTTGTGGTAATCCTGTACATCGATAACCAATGCCTATTTTGAAAGGCTTCGTGAGTGAAAAAACACAGAAGACCAACAGTATTATGATATTTTTTTTATTGAATATTGATTAAGCAGCATGTGAATTAAGATAATTTTATTAATAATCGTTTTTTTATACACTACGTTCTATGGACACGTGTTGGTCATCGCGCCTAATGACCGTTTTATATGGGGCTGAGGTACGCTGGGCCCAGGCGGCCAATAGTTCCCAGCCTACGGCTGGAACCTACGCGGCCCGCCTTTGGGCCCAACGGCCTCAACCCCATATAAAACGGTTATTAGACTGCGATTGCCCTATACATACACTACGCTCTATATAAAAAGGGACTTCCTAACCCTATCTTCCTGAGAAGAAAGCAAAAAAGCAAAGCATTTACTACTATTGGACCCCCTGCATGTTTTTGTATTTTTCACTCACGAAACCTTTCAAAATAGGCATTGGTTGTCGATATACAGTATTGCCGTCTTTGTCAATCCCTATCTATCCGTAAGACGTCTCAAGGGAAGTCGTACTTAGAAGATGCGCGGATCCGTCTCCAAAGAGCTTACAAAGCATTGGAGGAACACTATATAGAACTAATGGAGAGGTCTACAATGAACAATTGGATGAATACGATAAGATGTATCAAGAGGCGCTCGAGAAATTACTTGAAATTATGCTTTAAATGAGCAGCCAGCCGAGCCAATGCTTAATAGAGCTCCACAACCTTCATTCAACAATACCATCCATATTGATAATTCCTCTCTACCTTTCAATTTAACAAAAGACCACAACCCTCATGAATTGGCTTAATGGGTCAAGAGCTTCAAGAACTATTATACGCAAAATTCCGTCGACAAGTTTCTCTCCATGTACAGTAGGGGGTATTATAGAAACCTAATATTAGATATCAAAATTTCCCCCCGCGAAAGTTGCGTCATAAGAAACTAAAAGATCGTAGAAAAATGGATTTGGTTTAACCCCCCCTTCCAGTGGATTATTTGTCTTTACACATGATGAGTTACCTTTTAGAGAAGTTTAACCATTTAGATTGCGCACAAAAAGGACCTCGGACTTATGAAGGTACCATAGGAAAAATTGAGAATTGTAATGCGTCATAAGTAAAACTTAAATCAAAGACTGTACTTAAGGTGAGAGGAAAAGAAAAATTTTCGAGGTTCGATCAACCAGCCCCCATGATCCAGCTGATCCTATATTTCACAAAATGTGAGTCTAACTTTTCTTATGCTCCTATATGGTTTTTGTTAAATCCTCTTTTTATTGAAGGCTCAAAGCTGTCAATTCGCCATAACTTTTGAGAGAAATTTAGCCCCTTCAATAGTAAAATTCACCATTTTCAGATTGAAGCCTAACCGATAAAAAATGAAACACGCATTTGCCCTTAAAAGGTTTTGTCATATAAAAGTATAGAATGGAAATATCAGACATAGAAATTTAATAATAATAACAAAAATTATCCTTCATTCACAATCACTTAAAGTAAAACGGAGGCATTTATGGAAATCAACGTCATAGAATACAAGTAAACATACATTTAAAAATCAAATTCATACTGTATTCTATTAAGCTCAGATAAAATATTTATACGAAATTACATTAACGAATACAAACAGAGCAATAAATTTTCGTATGATTCAAGTTTCTTTTGCTCTACATTTCTACAAACAGGATTTCGATTCAATTTAGGCGCTACTGTCTTTTCAGAAGCCGAAAACGGGGCACATGCTTAGAAGCTAACAGATTTTAAGACCTATATTACAAAAGGTCCATGTGAGTCTCACATAAAACTGTAAAATTTATACTAAATTTTTAGGCTCCTATATGGTTTCAAACCAACTTAAATCCTCTTTTTATGAAGGCTCAAAGCATTGTCAATTCGCCATAACTTTATACAAGAGATTGATGAAATTTAGCCCCTCAATAGTAAATTACTCAAGAGAACGCTTTTTTGCCCACCCTGAAAATATATTGCTAGAAGGCCTAACCGATAAATAATGGAAACAAGAAAATTTGCCCTGGAAAAAGTTTTGTTTGCAAAAAAAAGATATTAAAAAACAAAGACATTTTCAATACCCAAAACTATCAGTTGTAATTTTAAGATTTTTTAAATCTTCGACTGGTCCACTATAAATTTGTCTGTTCCTCCAATTGTGCTGAGGAAGATCTTATAAAAGCAAAAAGAACATCCTTTAAAACTATAAGTATCCTTGCCATTCACAATCAGTGGAAAGAGCTGTAAAAATAGTAACGGAGGCATCTGCAAAAGTTTATGGATAATCAACGTCATAGATATATTCTCAACCATGTGAAGGAAATACTGTATGAAAATTAAGATGTGAAAAGCAAACGTATTTAAATTATAACTTAAAAACATTAACATGAATACCCTCTTTTTCTTTTCCTTCTTGAAACTATAAAAACCTAGTAGGAGCCGTTATTTAAAAAATGGTTGGTGCGTCAGCAGTTATGTTCATTTATTGGTACTAAATACTACTTGACGAACATTTGCAAAAAATAACAAAGGCATAAATTGGTCATAGCTAAATTTTGTAAAACTAAAATCTTCCCAAAATAAGTAATAACAAAAAGTTTTGCTTCATAACGAAACCTTTGAACGCAATTCGGGGGGGGGGGTAAGGGGGGGGTCAAACCAAAATCCATTTTTTCTACGATCATTTAGTTTCTTATGACGCAACTTTCGCGGGGGGATAAATTTTGATATCTTAATATTAGGTTTCTATAATACCCCCTAATGTACAGCACACCCATTCTATAAAAGGATCGACGCAAGTTTAGGCGCTACTCCTGTCTTTTCAGAAGCCGAAAACGGATGCATAAATGCCTTAGAAGATGCCATTCATCAAAAGACTCTAATGGTTAAATGAATGGAATTGAGCTGAAGTCGGTTATTTTTTACAAGTCTAATCAATTATATGATTGCAATAAAGCAACAATATAAAGGGAGCTATTATTTTTCAATCGGACAGTAATAATGAAATATAATATTTTCAATACTATAATTTAGGCACAAGTGTCGCATGAGTTTTTATTTTATATTTATCACCGATACAGAACTGCTTAGTAAATTATGTTGTTATGTTTTTAAAATAGTAAGAATTAAAAAATATATTTATTTATTTTTGGTTGGATTTTTATATCTCGAGGTTTTAAGGCTTAGCTTCTTTTTTTTTGCATATATGGTTCGACAGAATTGCATCCGACTGGATATAAATAGCATTATAGCATTAAACTAAGTCTTTCGAACCTAGGATCTTATCAATGAGGTAGACCAAAAATGACCATCCCCTCTCGGGATTCGAACCTGCGCCCCCAACATTGAGAGTTGAACACGCCTTAACACACGGCTATCGAGCTCCCTAAAATAGTAAGAATTATAAAATATATTTATTTATTTTTGGTTGGAATTTTATATCTCGAGGTTTTAAGGCTTAGCTTCTTATTGTGCTTTACAGTGTTAATGATCATAAATGGGCATATGTATATGAAGGGATTTCACTACATCACAAACTATTTAATTGCAAAAAACACAGACTTATATAGCTATGATAGAAGTTCGTGATAAAACGTATTGATCAAAATATTTTATTTAAACTATAGTACAAGGTATTACACTAAGTATTAAACGCTAAGTATTTTGTGACTACTTACAATAAAAGTATACCTTTTTTGAAGGATAGTTTTATATATTAAATTAAAAAAAGTGAAATAAGTTATGATAAATTTTAGGATTTATAGAGTGTGGTTGGACCAAATTAAGTATGAGTCACTTGTTCTTAGATTATGACTATATATTTTAAACTAAGTGTAAAGAAACTGAGTAGTCATTTCAAAATTATACAAATATTCTTGAATATTCATTCTTAGATTTAATCCATCTCACTGGAGCTTTTTCCTATATCAGCCGGTAGTGAAACTGAGTTATTACCGGTATTGTTGAAATACAATTGTAAAAGTATATTCATTCGTATGCATTCTTCTCAAAAATTGAAATCCTTATGTTCATTTTTGTTGTATTTTTCTTTCAAAAGCAAAGTTGATACATATATGAACATAGCAATTATGTAAAATAACATTTCCAAGGAAAATTATGTTGATTCGAGTGAAAAAAAATAATTTTGCAAAAAGATCTGACCCCAACATTGGAATGAAGCAATGATATACAATAAAAAATCTTTCAGACATACATATAGGTGTGTGTGTAATCCTTTATTGATTTAAATAATCATCTATTTGCTGGTCCGGTTAAGCTTTAATAATATAAAATATTAAAAAAAAAAACAAAACAAATCATTCCTGTGTACAAACACATACACATATATATAAACATTAAAACACGTATAAAATTAAAAAATACTAAAATAAATAAATAAATCCCCCTAAGTTGGGGTACTGCGGCCAATGGTCCTGGCTACGTCCCTTGCCGCAGCTAGTGTCCTGGCCGACCTCAGGGACTCAAAATTGTTCCACACAGACACTGTCGTGGGAGCAAATGTGTCTGTGCCGCCCCTTAATGGACACGCCACCGAAGTCGTAGTAGACTTATCGGTCTCTTGGGGTTGGGAAGACGAGATCGCCAATGGGTTTCTGGCACCACATCCCCTATCGTTGGAGTGGAAGCACTTCCAGGTCTCTACTGCCACAGCCATGACGGTTATCTCGTTGAGGGAGGGAATTTTGCACTCCGAAGGAGATCCTCGATCCAAATGTGGTCCCGTCTCCTGCAACCGGCGATGCTCCTTGCCACGTCATTGATGGCAACTGGACGGCCCTGTGTGCGGCATCCGGCTCCTTATTTTATCATCAAACCTAGGTGTCATCACGACCGCGGCTGCATACGAGAGCTTACCAGCCATAAGCCCCCTGGCCAGTTGCCGAAGGTATTTTCCTCTCGGAATATGAACGGCCAACCTTGAGATGAGTGCTGCCCGTTGTTTTGCTGCCTTTACCACGTAGGCATTGTGGGGTGCGGTGGTGAAGTCTGAGTCGAACTTGACCCCAAGGAACTCAATCTCATCGGATGGGTGCAACTCGACGCCCCCAACCTGATGGTGAAGGCTGAAGTGTCTTTCTTCTTGGCTTTGCCCCCAATCATGAAATGGGTCTTGGCGGCGTTAAGGACGAGACCATTCCCCCCTGCATATTTAGAGAAGGCATCCGCCTTCGTCTCTAACAAGAGCCCAACTTCCTCAAGGGAATCACCGAAGCCCATAGGAAGAAATCGTCCGCGTAACTGCTATTTTCCTCGTCTCCAATGCCAACGCAGGAGGTGACGTCCGCAACCAGGACAAGGTAGAGGATCGGACCTAGGATGGAACCTTGCCTCACACCATACTTAACGTTCAGGAAGTCGGACTCGGCGCCATTCCACACCACAAGCTGTGATCCGCCAGAGAGGTATGACTTGAACCACTCCAGTTGCATGCCCTCGATCCCAAGCTTCTTCAGCTTCGGCAACAACTGTAGCTGGTCAACTGTGTCGAAAGCAGCAGAGAGGTCAAAGCCGAGGACCCCTACAACCTTCCCTCTCTGCTCGGCTTTCAACCACTTTGCATGGGCAGTGGCCAACGCAGTTGTGGTCGAGCGGCCCTACTGAATCCGAACTGGGTGTTCGGAAGGGCCTCCGTCTTGGCCAGATGGATCTCGAAGTCGGTCTTTACGACGGTCTCTAGTATCTTGGAGAGTGCCGGCAGGATGTAGACGGGTCTGTATGATGCAGGATCAGTAGCAGACTTGCCCTTGCCCTTATAAATGGGTAACACGTTCGACAATTTGAGAGCCGTGGGAACTGTTCCAGATGCCAAAGATCGGTTTACAAGGTGTGATATTGGTCCGGCAAGCACCTCAATACCTTTCTTGAGGACGGAGACGGGGATCCCGGCGACGCCCAAGGCTTCGGTGGCCCTCATGGCTTTGACGACCTTAGCAATCTTTCCAGCGCTTGCAAAGGAGAAGGAGAATGGTGCAGTTGACTTGGGCCACGATGACGGTGGGGGTTTCAACGAGGGGAGGCCGTGCCGCAGTTTAATAACTTTATCTATATAAAACTTATTTACGGCAGCCGCAGTCTCTGCATTGTCCATCGTAGAGATTCCATTCACCTCGAGCGAAGCCGGGAGGGAGACGCTTGATTTGCCAATGGCCTCGTTTGCAAGGCGCCATAGTACACAGGGTCATTGGGACTACATCGAAGATCACACATATTCGTGCAAATCTGGCACCGTTAAAACAAAGGATAAGACTTGGTTGCGGATCCGACGGTATTCGCTCCAGAGGCTCTGTCGCTCTTTCTCATGAGTTCGAGGGTGTCTGACGCCAGGTATAAGCTCCTTCCAGTCTTCACTTTGATGGTTTAATGGGAGCTACCTCGTTGAGGGCCTCCGTAATGCCATCGAGGAGGAACTGGTGCACTGTGTCAACATCTTCGATGCTGTAGATATTCGTCCACGGCCATTTTTGAAGGGCATCCTCCAGTTCTTGAAGCTGAATTGCTTTGAAGTTCCTTCGTTCAATTGACCTGGTACCAGTCTTCCCACTCGGCACCAAGATCTTTGCGAGGACAGGGCGATGATCAGTGGTCGTGTCCTTGAGAACTTCGACGTTACAGTCCACCCTGCGAAGTAGACATGGTCGAGGTAGGAGATGCGGTGCTCGCCGTTGAACTTGCCGTAAGACTTCCAGGTGGCCTCCGTTGTTGCATAGTCGAGACTTGCGTCCTTCATACCGTCGCCGAGGATCTGCAAGAGGTTCTTTCTTGAATAGCTCCTGTCGTTGTATCTCATTGTGTCAAGATTGAAGTCGCCAAGAATGAGAACTCGTTTAGACATTCTTGTTGCGGATCTTGCTTGGTTGATGATGACGTCGAGACGGTCTTTCTCATTGAGAAATGACTTGATCTTGAAGAAGTCCATTCCCTGTAAACGCCGCCGACAAGGATGATATGGTTAGGGAGGGACAACTCGATCCAAACTGTTTGCACGTGCGAGGACATGAGGTCAGATCGTACTTGGCGTTATAACGCATTGCGAGATCGGTTTTCACGAGAGTGAGGATCCTTTTATACTCCATTCCAAGTGGCTCGAACGTGACAAATCCGTTTGTAATAAAGGTACCATTCGACGAGGCTAGCTCAGTTTCCGTTATTACAGCTATATCGATATCTTTCCTGTCGAGTAAGTAGGCGAGGTGGAGCTCTTTGGTGCGGGCGCCCTGCGACGTTCCAGGTACAAATCTTCAGACTGGAGACTTGCAGTAAGGTCTGCTATTTCCCTGGCGATTCGTCCTAGGAGAAGGGAAACGTTTTTGTCCGCGGGAACGCGGGAGTGTATTATTGGCTCCGTAGGGAATGTAGCTGTCGCGCCTGGAGGCAAAGTGGCTGGGCCGGCATGGACTCAAGGGTGAATCCATCCATCCGGCCGGCAAGGGAGATGCCTGCCGAATCGTTTGTAGAATTGTTGGGTGTAAATGGGCTCGGGTCAGGGTAGCCGTTGCTGTTGCTTGTTTCGTTGCATGATCCCCAGGTAAGGGGACCAAACATTCTGAGAGGGGCAACCTCTCCCGGAGTTGGTTTGGGGAGGGGGAGGAGTATTATCCCCCCCTGGATAATATATATGGTATTAATAAACAGGGCAACAAATTAAAAAATAGGAGCTTCTGGGGGTAATTCAACTGATTTGAATAGCTAATGGGCCCCTGATAACTAAATAAAAACCATTTTGCTCAATCAGGTCAGAATTTTTGAAAATTGATTTTTTGGTTTCCATTTTTGACTTTTTAGACAAAATCACACTTTTTGTTTATTGAGCTACAAAATAGTATATATGTTTTTGGAAATGGTATGGTCCAAAGAAAATATAAAAGAACTAGAAGCGCAATGCAGGCTGGAAAGGAGTATTGGCTGTGTTGCCTTCAATAGAGTTACACAGCTGACCTCATAAGATTCACAAAAATGTAAACAAATTGAGTTAATAACCTTTTTCAGTATAAGTATGACTCTCCTATTCAGATCAAGGTCGTATAATATTGTCTGGGCATATAAAAATACACATGTAGCAGTGCGACTACTCAATGACGTCACTGGAGAACGATTATATTATATCCATATATATAAATCAATCTCTCTATCTATCTATAAATATAACATACTATATATATATATAATATATATATATATATAATATATGTAAATAGTTTGTATAATAAATAAATATTTATATAATATAAATATATATGTATATATTCGTTCTACACTGACGTCATGGAGTAGTCATACTGCTAGGATTACATGATTGTTTTGTATTGCCCAGACCAAACGGAAAAGGGAAAGGCATATGAAGTGAAAGAGGAGTGTGAAGAAGAAATGCAAATCCTTTAATTAAAAAGATTTTAATTTATCCATCACAAGATGTAATAACTGTTTGTCAAGAAGCGGAAAGAGTCGTTTGTCACTTTTTAATCATTGACAAAGCTGCTTTATTAAAGAAAGATAAAATTCACTTGCATATTGCTGCCCAAGTTTTGCAAAACATTTGTGAAAAACAACGGTAGGTTTTTAATGATCTTAATGAACATATGCTAGACGTTAGCCAACAAACAATCACGTTTATAAATTCATAAAAGATTTGGCAGCAACTTATTCCCGAATAAGACTTTATCATCAAGGAAGAGTGACGAAATAAAAAATATTGACTACATAAGAAAAAGTCATGATAAAACAGTATTATTCAAAGGACAGTAAAAGTATTCATTAATATTATTAAAAACCTATCACATTGTTATTCTCATGTTTATTTATGTTATGCAAATATATTTATACAATAATACATATCTTTAAAATTGTACCATGATTTCCCTAAAATATATCAATAATATTTTCTATTTTACAAAAATTATTAGCGGACTAATTTTAAAAAAAATATAGCGAATCTTTTAAAATCGTACTACATAAAAATCTCAGTTTCATTCTTCATTATGGTTACTAAGTTTTCTTCGCTTCTGTTGTTCATGTTTTTCCGGCGTTCTAGTTCTATATTTTTTGTAACATGGTAAATGGGAGCGGAATTTTATTTTGAGTGAAAAAAAATTAGAAATGCCAAAAAATGAAATTTAGTTTTCATCATACTAATATAAAGGTTGCCTGAACAATACACTAGAACTTCCACCACAATTCTTTTGACAACAAACAATAGCCATCATGGAACAAGCAAGGAGGGACGCCATCCTCGAATTGGCCCGCGCGGGACACAAGCCCGCTGCTATCTACAAGCTGCTCAACTACCCCAAGACCACAGTTTACCGGTCTTAATGCCTGGAGGCTGAGGGGAAGGTCTACCGCAAGGCCCACAACATGAGAAGTGACAAGATCCGCACCTCCCGCTTCCTTGCAGGCCTCGAGAAGTCCATCAAGGCATCGCCGGGGACTTCCTTGTCCAGTTGGCCTAAACCGTGGAGTGAGCAAGCAGCTGGTCTCCAAGGCTGTGAATGAGGACCCTCGGGTATAGGTCATACCGAATAGCCAAGCAGCACATCCTCACAGCATCCATGAAGGCCACCAGGCTCACCAACGGCAAGCGTCTCCACAATGGCCTGAAGAGCCATGGAGGAAGAATCATCTTCTTCTCCGACGAGAAGAACTGGACTGTCGATAGAAGCTACAACGTTCAAATGACAGGTGGCTTGCCGAGAGAGAGAGGAGGTCCCTGCGGTCTTCACCACAAAGTTCCCGGCCTCCGTGATGACCCTGGGTGTCATCTGCAGCACCGGTGAGTGATGCCTCCCTTCTTCTTCAGTCCCAAGGAAAGGGTCAACGCGGAGAGGTATTGCGATGTCATGGAAGAGGTTGTCATCCCCTGGATGAAGGATAAGGCCGCTGGGAGGGAGTTCATCTTCCAACAAGACTCACATCGCCCTCAGGACCACCAATCTCTTCAACTCTCACGGCATCACATTCTGGGATCGGAACACCTGGCCCTCCAACTCGCCCGATCTCCATCCGTGTGACTACTACTGGTAGGGGAAGTTGGAGAGGGAGGTGTTCAAGGTCAGCCACAACAGCATCGAAGCCCTGAAGAGCTCCATTACGAGGGAGTGGAATGCTGTCGATCCCGCGGAAGTCATTAGGGCATGCAAGTCTTTAAGGGGCAGGATGGAGAAGATGGTGGCTGCTGAGGGAGGGTATATTGAATAAATGTCTTGTTTAATACCATGTATAACTTTCCATATTGTCAAATAACTCCAAATGCCCTTTTTATCAGGCTGGTTGAAGTTTAAAACAGTTCCAATTTATCATGTACACCCTGTTTTCTTTTATATTTCTTTGGTATGGTCATATTTGTGGGAGGAATTTTATTTTGAGTTGAAAAAAAAGATGCAAAAAAATGAAATTTAGTTTTTTGTAAATGACAAAATTTTGTATATTTTTCAGTATACATATTATGTCTATTACAACTACTAAAGTAAACAAAAATGATTTTAAGCTTTTATATTTCTTCTTTTTAGAAGAGACCTTTTCAAATTGAAAATGCATGGATACTAATTACTGGCAGGTATAAAACTTATCTTTGAAGATACTTTTGTCTTCAAATTCAAAGAGATAGTAACGAGCTTATCTCCAGTAGTATTCAGCCATCATATGGCCTCTTCTCCTATCCCTCATGTCCTGGTGAAACCTTACCCCTGGTAATCACTAATACTGCTAAGATTATCAGGAAATTATCAAGGATACTCAAAAGGAATGAAGTTTGATACTCATCTATGTTTTAGCTGTTTACAGCTCACAACACATACTGTTTACAAGTTCACATAATTGCTTGACTTGTGTTTTCAAGAAATCTCCACAACTATACAAAGAACTCCAAGCATTTCACACAACCTGGTTCATACAAGAAATAAACAAAACATCGTTCATTAGCTTTTTGATGTGAGGGCCATCAAAAACTCCAGCCTTTTATTTCAATACTCATCCAGGGAAAGCATCACAAATGTATTAAAAACAGTTCTCCATCGTTGTCCAATTTAACAATTGTTTTATTCATCCAAGCTTAATGTGAAGAGGATGGAAAATGATCTTTGATCTGTCCACCAGAGGCTCAGCAATAACATTTTTCTCTCCAACAGTCATAGGAGTCCTCTCTGACCACTCTTAGCTCACTTGCCCTACTTTCCCAGTGACAGAGAGAGCAAGGGAATTTGGCAAACCACCTTGTTGTCCAAGAAAAAGTTTTTAAATCCACGCAAATGTGCCAGCCATGAATGTGATAATTATAATTAATTTTGAGAAGAAAAATTTGACTTTTTTATGTTTTTCTTTTAGTTTGGTTACATGGACAACTGGAATGGATCCAATTTTATTTCCATTATGAAGCAGAACAACTTTGAGACTGTATTTAGTACTGTCAATGAAAAATAGTTAATTATACTAACTTATCCAGGAGACCAGGAGTGTCATTACAGTAAGCATGTCCATCTTTCTAAGAGAAGAAATGAACAAATTCTGAATCTCTTATTCTGTACAAAAAAGTGTGGCAGCTAACCAAACCTATTGTGCATTTTTTGACTAAAGCATGAAACTTTCTACATATCCTCTACATACCTCAATGATTCTTTTAGAAGTGGAACCACTTCAGGAGGGACCTCTGAAACTTGTCAGAGGAACACATTTGTATTATCCAAATCCGTTTTTTTCAGCCCTACTGGATATTCAGACATTCAAAGCTGGAAAGTTCGTTGTGCACAAAACACCCACACAAGTTCTCAGCCATGGCAATTGACCAATGCCATGAACAGAACAATGCCCTCATCAAAGGATCCGGTGGAGCAGTTGGCCTGACTGAGAATCCTGGGGCACTGCATCGTTGGATGGTGGCAGTCCAGAAATTGCCAGAATGACCACAGATTTTGAGCATGAAAGAACCTCAAATGAAAACTGTCACCACGAGCAGAAGCCAGCAGTGCAAGAAGCCTTCAGGAAGCAGGTTAGGTCCCTCACAGCAGTGCTTGAAGAGATGGGAACCCGTTTCTTGAAGAGAGTCAGGATCTTCTGGTGCTCGACTCCAAAGATATGTGAACTCCGCAGTTGCAGACACAGTGAGGAATGTAGAGTCTGTGGGTGCAAAACAATACAAGACCTTTGTAGAAGAACGGCTTGAGCAGAGAACAAAGCCAGTGACAGATACAATCTACAAGAACAAGATGCCTCTCTTTAGTCACCCACCTGTAAAAACACAGTCAAAACAGAAAATACAGCTTGACGCATTGAAGCGTGACTGCAATCTCTTCTCACGTCTATATGTATCTTGCCAAGTACGTGATGGAAATCTTGAGCAATTCTTTAGCCACGAAAACCAGGAAGCACCACCCTCATTGTCTCAGGGAGGGAAGATGCGGCTTGGTACAAAAGCAGACCTTTTGAAGTGCATGACGACTGAGGACAAAAACTGCAAAACTGCTCCTATGGTTGACGGTATATTCCTTGATGGTGCGGCAGTGGTCCAGATGCTGAATCCTGGTACAGCAAAGACCTTCCAGGACTATGCAGACATCATATTTGTACCATATATCAATCTCAGCTGGAGAAAACATGCCGCCTTGACATCATCTGGGATGTCTACCACCCAGACAGTCTGAAAGGAGCCACACGACAGAAGAGAGGAAAGGAATAAGGAGACGGGTGATGCCAACCACTGTACTGCCAAAGCAATGGAAAGACTTCCTGCGTGTAGATGACAACAAAACAGATTGTTTGAATTCCTCTCCCAGCAAGTCATGGGCCTCCCAGTAGAAGACGGAAAAGAAGTTTACACAACCCATGGCAAAATGGTGCTCTGCTCCCCTGCCCACTGTGACGTGACCAATCTCACTCCATGCTCTCATGAGGAAGCCGACACGCGCCTGCTTCTGCACATATCAGATGCTGTTCAAAAGGGTTTAAAGAAAGTGACCATTCGTACCGTAGACACCGATGTTGTTGTCCTGGCTGTAGCCTTGTTTAGAAGGATCAAACCAGAGGAAATGTGGATCGCTTTTGGTGGAGGAACCAGCTTCAGACATATTAGTGTTCATGAAATAGCCAACAAACTGGATCCAAGCACCTGTGCTGCTTTTCCATTGTTTCATGCACTCACGGGGTGTGACACAGTATCGGCATTTGCAGGAAGAGGAAAGAAGACGGCATGGGAGACCTGGAAGGCTTTCCCCGAAGTGACCGAGGCTTTCAATGACATCCTGAAGATGGAAGCAGATGTGAGTGAGCAGACCAATTCACTGCTGGAGCGTTTCGTTGTACTGATGTATGACAGAACAAGTGAAACCACAAAGGTAATAATTATTTTTATAATATAAATTATTATGAATCAATGTATTTACAGTGCTTATGATATACAATGTGCTTTGCAATGGTATTCTCGTTCATTCACAGGTAAATGAAGCAAGACAACAGCTCTTCACGCACAAATCCAGGACTCTGGAGAACATGCCACCAACAAGGCCGCACTAGTCCTATTATGAACTATTCATTGTGGCTGCAAAGAAAGGGTGCACTACACGCTGCAGCTGTAAAAGGCTGCCCTCAAGTGTACTGCCCTTTGCTTATGCTCAGGGGACTGTTAATATGATGGTAAAGATGCCAAAATGACAATGCTAGAACTCATTTACACTTTATTTCGTTATTGTGTTTGTGTATGGGTGTTTTCCCATGTCTTCAGACATTAAAATAAATATAATTCATAGTTCCTACTCTGGTGTGGAAATGGCAGTCTACTTGCACCTATTTATGCAATTTACATAAGTGTGATCCACAACTCTCCTTTTTGATCTATACTGCACAGAAATAAAAAAAATGGAAGCTTATGTCCAAAATGCTCATCAGCACAAAAAACTCCACACCCTGGCTCTAGTTGCTGGTAAGCAGGACTCCCTTGGGTCTGTTCACATCATATTTTAGATATATGATTGTTCTTATTCAATGCCTAGAAAAATGGCACAGATAATGTCAATTTTGACACCAAAATTGACCTTCTAAGTTGCTTGGAAGCCGAAATATCAGCAGAAAATTGATTTTACATGGCGGCCATCTTGAAATCCAAGATGGCCGCCACCCCGAAATATTTTTAATTAATTTTCCATAAAAAACTGGTCAAAAAAGTCTCTTACACCTAGGTGGTAGGACCTTTATAAAAATGTATATGATTTATTTTAGATTATGTCTGAATATCCAGTAGCTGAAAAAAACGGATTTGTGATCATGTAAATGTGTTCCCCTGACAAGTTTCAGAGGTCCCTCCTGAAGTGGTTCCACTTCTAAAATGAATCATTTGGGTATGTAGATGATATGTAGAAAGTTTCATGCTTTAGTCATAAAATGCACAATTCCTTCCATATATCAGCTTAGCTGCTGCATAATTGTTGTACCCCTTGAAACAGATTCTTCTCACATAATCTAGAGGCCAAAAGCTCTGCAGGCTTTTTGGGCAAATTTAAGTCCCTCACAAGTCATTTAATTCATCCTGGCTGAGCATTTTGGCTGTGATGTTGTGCCTTCAAAGTCTATATCATCATGATTGTGTGAACTATCACATTGCAACTGCTCAGTCGCACTCTCATCGTTTGTAACATCTGGAAGTGACTCAAAAACTGGAACAGGAACATTTTCACTGTGGTCATTGGTCTGATAGCAGTATCCATTTTTGGATACTTTAAACTCTTTCTGTGTTTTATAATTATAGCTATAAGCTTCATTCCGCAAAAAATAGCAATCATCTGAGTGGTTTTTTTGGTTCTCTTCACACCATTGGTACACCAAAACTTATGTTCTTCTTCTTGCCTTTAAACCATTCTCTAAGTTGTGTAATGCACACACACACAATGTGATGGGCCACTCTTTTATCATTATTTAGGAGACACAGTTTTAAAGATTAGATGTAATTTAGCTAAAACTGTTTTAGTTTGTTTGTTGATTTATCTTTAATTTATCCTCTCAAAATCTATCTCCAGCGCCACTAACATGAGTATGCCATTTCCAAACCATTCATACTAATTTCGTACCTATATACATAAACAAAAGTTAAAAAAATCGCCCAAAATCAGCCAATGTTTTTTTGGCTTTTTTGAGCCTCTCTGATCATTTTTTTTAGCCCAAAAGTATTCTCAGTTCCCACTAATATGACCATGCCATTTCCCAAAACACCCATAACATTTATTTAGCTCAATAAATAAAAAGTTGTGATTTTGGTCCCATGAACCAAAAATTGAAAACAAAAAAATGAAAACTTCAAAAAAATATGACCTGATTGAGCAAAACGGTTTTTTATTTTGTTATCAGGGACCCATTAAGTATTCAAATCAGTTGATATATCCTAAGAAACTTTTTCACTGTTCTCCAGTGTAATAGGTGTAGTAAAAAGTAATCCATTATTTTTCCAATAGATGACTTTAGTAATTTGTATCTCGCGTTGTATAAGTGCGATCGGGTTACACTAGATGGCGTTGGGAAGATAAGATTTCGTACTAAAAAACTTATCAGCCAGTTTTATGATTACTTGATTCAATATTGTTTGAGCACACGTAAAAGATGGACATCGGCAATACGCCATATTTACAGTTTTTCTTCAATAAAAGCCAAAACGCAACCCCGGCAGCTGAAAATGTGAATAGTATTTATGGTCCTGATACTCCTCCAGAGTGAAAGCAGATACCAGCAATTCGTAGGAATTGTAACATTGATTACCTGTTTGGCTTCCCGAGGTAGAGTGGGTAAACAACATGGTTAAAGTGGTTGTGTGTTCTAGGGAATGGGCTAAGATCGTAAATTCGATTCCGCCCTGGACTCAAGACTCGACTTCAATTCGTACTCTTGGATCCTACCCTCAAACAAACAAACAAAATGGTCCTGATACTGTAATAGCCAGTCACTCGCAATTTGGGTTTCGTCGATTACGTTCCGGAAAATTTTAATGTCAAAGACGTACCACGCACTAAAAGGCCAATTGTCGAAAATATCGATTAAATAATGGCAATTGTCGAGTCCGACCGTCATCTAAGCACTGTTTCAATTGCCCAGGAGCTAAACATTGCACAAAAACTGTTTGGAACCACTTAAATAAGGCTGGAAACAAAAAGAAGCTCGATGTATGGGTGCCACACGAGTTAACGCAAAAAACCCTCATAGACCGAATAACCCATCTGCGAATCACTGCTGAATCGTAACAAAATCGATCCATTTCTGAAGTGGATGGTTACTAGTGATAAAAAAGGGGTCACTTACGACAACGTCAAGTGAAAACGGTCGTGCTCGAATGCCGGTGAGCCGGTGCAAACGGTGGCTAAACCAGGATTAACGGTCAGGAAGGTTTTGCTGTGTGTTTGGTGGGATTGGCACATAAAAATCTACTATGAGCTGCTCCCCTACGGACAAACTCTTAATTAGGACCTGTACTGTCAACAATTGGACCGTCTGAAGGAAGCAATCGCCCAGAAGCGACCAGCTTTGGTCAATAGGAGAGGAATTGTGTTCCATCAGGACAACGTCAGGCCACACACATCGTTAGTGACTCGCCACAAGCTCCGGGAGCTTGGTTGGGAGGTTCTTATACATCCATCTTATAGTTTTGACCTGGAACGAGGTGATTACTACCTGTTCCTGTCTATGGCGAATGATTTTGCAGGTGAAAAATTCGCCTCAACACAAGCTTGTGAAAATCGACTGTCCCACTTTTTTTTGCCAATAGGGACGAGGGTATCTATGAGAGAGGCATTTTGAAATTACCTTCAAAATGGCAACAAGTTATCGAACAAAACGGTGCGTATTTTACCTAAATCGGATTATTCTAACTATGCTAAATAAAACTTTCAATTTATGCAAAAATAATGGATTTCTTCTCACTACACCTATTATTTGGTGAAAAAGTCAAAGAGCGGGATACTCATTTAAATTTATGCGTAGGGAAAATTGGTTTATTTAGTAATCATGTAACAAAAATGTGATCTTGGTCATAATTTTTAGATAAAGAAGGCTAAAAAATATTGAAATTTCTTATCGGTACCCTAAAAGATGATTTTCCAATGCCATTATTCATTTTATACAAAAAGTATATGTAAAATGAAAAAAATCGACAACATAATCTTCAAAATCGCTTTGTCTTCATAAAAACAATACTGTAGAGAAGTGAATATTTTATATTCAAACTACTGATATCAATGCTGATTTCTAATAGAAATGTTTTTATCATAACTAATTAAATATCTATATTTATTTTCTATAGCAGAAACTGTTTATACAAAATAAAACTAATTAATAGAGTAAAGCGTGGTCATCTATGTTTAGTGAAAAGAAGAAAAAAACTAAAAAGAAATGAATCATTCCAGCTGTAGAATTAATTATAAAAATAGATGGGGAAATTAAGGAATAAGCTAGACGGATTTTTATTCATTCGTGTATCTTCAAAAAAGAATAACTTTTACACCCATTTGGTTCAAGAGAATTGCAGTATCCGACATAACCTATTAGAGCCGAAAGTTAAAGAGTGATGCCACAACATTGAAACTTCTCACAAAATTCCAATATGATGAAAGACTTCGGAAGTGAAATTTTATTTGATTACGATGATTACGTATTGAGAAATTAGCTCGTAGAAAAATCTACGCTTCGGCACTTATCTAAGCTATAATTTTTTTGTGCTGTAGTGCCAAAACGTACATTTTCGTTGTATCGTTTAAAACAAAAATATACAGTTTTATTTTTTAATTTGAAGTTAACCTCCAATGGGGATCAACTTTTTTTCGCTGTTTCTAAATACTCAAACTACATAAACACGCATTTTGCATATCATTTATAAATTTAAATGTGCTGGAGAACTGATTTACTGCCGCGTAGAAAATATACTTTTCGGCTCTAATGGGTTCATAAATAAGCATTTTAGCACGTAAATTAGTCTATCAAACCAAGAATATTATCAATGAGGTTGACCATAATTGACCTTCACCTCTCAGGAGTCGAGCCTGCGCCCTTGATATTGAGAATCCAGCATGCTTCCACTGAGCTATATATTCCTTTACCTATTCGACTATTTTCACAATGTCACTAAAAATAAATATTCCTTCTGATTCTGCAAGGGGTAAATTAAAGATTCTTTAAAATGTACTTCATTTAAGTCAAATGTGTTATATATATATATACGAGGTATGATCAAAAAGTATCCGACTTTTGGTCATAAAACAACGTTTATTATGATACAAGTATTTAATGCTAATTTAATGCTTAAGTATTTAATGCTGGTAGTACTCCTTGGTGATTGTAGTACCGTGTGGTGCGTACTCGTGATGTACTAAGCCACTGGAGTCAAAAAAGGCAGTAAGCATGACCTTGACATTGCTGCGAACTTGCCTTGCTTTTTGGGCCTCGGGGATGAAGGATGCTTCCACTGTGTTGACTGGCGCTTGGTTTCTGGGTCATACCCATAAACCCATGACTCGTCACCTGTAATCACTGTGTTCATAAAGTCAGGATCACCGTTCACAGTTTCCAGCATGTTTTGTGCGATCTCCAGACGAAGGTGTTTCTGCTCAAATGTTAGCAGCTTTGGTACAAATTTTGCTGAGACTCTCCTGAGGCCCAAGTCGTCAGTCAAAATTGATTGAATGGAACCAAAACTAATATTCACCTCGTCTACAAGTTCTCTGATCGTGATTCGGCGGTTCTGCATCACCAGGTTCCTCACTTGATCAATGATGGCATAGTTTTTCGATGTTGAGGGCCTCCCTGAGCGTGGTTCACTTTCAACTGACAAGCGGCCATCTTTGAAGCGGTTGTACCACTCCTTTATCTGTGTGATGCCCATCGCTTCATTTCCAAACACTTTTTTAATCTTGCGAATTGTTTCCACTTGCGAATCACCAAGATTAAAACAAAATTTTATGCAATAACGCTGTTCGACTATTTCTGACATTTTAAAGAAAATAAAATCCGACGACACTCACTTGCACCTGTTCAATCATGAATGGCCTGACGCCGACTGACTTGTATTGGAGCTGTAGAAAAAAATGAGCATGCGCAGTAGTCATGCTCCCAACCACACAGCAAGTCCCGCCCCCATAGCTGTGTTCGTTTGACCAATAAAACCAAAAGTCGGATACTTTTTGATCATACCTCGTATATATATATATATATATATATATATATATATATATATATATAGATATATATATATATATATATATATATATATATATATAAGATATACTTCCAGCAATGGCCATGGGAAAGGACACGTCTGTGGGTTATGATATCTTTACATATGACAACCGCTCATTCCATCATCGGAGCTAAGACTGCTTTGAATAGCCTGGTCTGGATTATGGGCGTGTACGCCTCAGGCTGACAAAATATAAATATCTGGACTGGCTGAAAGGTCAACCTGAGGGGGTTACCAACCGGGGAACTTTTTCTCAAACGTGAGTAGTTGAGAGAAAAATAAGAGTGAGTAATAGAAAATCATGTGACGGGTGGCAGGTTAAGTGTCACTTCATTAATGGATGTTGAGGTGTCGGCATGAATTCATAGAGAGGAATATCATCTTGAAGAACCCAAATTGTATTTTCTTTTCAATGCCATATATGAATCCTTTGAAAGGTCTCTTCAAATAGAACCTACTAATATTAATTAAATAAAACAACAAGTCACAATCAAGAAAAAAATGGATCATCGCACTGAATATTAGACATATAGAAAAAAAGTTAGTTACAAACTGAAAAAAATATTGTTATTACTTAGTTTGCGAGGCCTAACTTTTGTTTTACAAACCGTTATGAGACGCTTAATAGTTGGTTTCTACAGGAAAATGATATTTTTTTAATGACTATATTGGTTAGCATTAATGTATGTATATATACATTTCTAATGTAATTAAACATCATAGTTTAAAACCCTAAACTAAAGTCAAAACTAATGGAAATCACATATAAAATATACAACCGATCAAAAGCAGCCTCAACTTTAAAACTATATCTATCATGTAAAATAATATTTAAGTAAAAAAACAACATGTAAAGTTAAAATACAATTTAAAGAACAAATAATAATTTTATATAATGTATAAAAAGTTTATAGAAGTAAAAAACATGTTAAATTCAAAATCAATGAAGCTTTCTTTTTTGTATCTTCGGAAGCCTTTATATAGTCTTAGTAGGCGTCTCAAAAACCGTTACAGTCCCTAGTTGGGCTCCAGACTTCCTGGCAGAAAGAAGGCAACCTACGATGTACTCTTTACAAGAATAAAAATATGTGAATATATTGGTATGTATTTCAAAGGAAATAAAGCCTCAGGTCCTGTCAGGATTGGTGATCGATTCTTGAAGATATTTGAGATATTTCCTTAAAAGTGGGCAGAAAAATAGGATAATTGGGTAAAATGCCCAAAGATGTGTCGAAGGGTCGTCTGTTTCTAATTCCTAAAAAGGAAAAGGCAATGGAGATTGCAAAGTGGATGTCTATCACGGTTTTTTTTGGTTAATCGTCCAGGATAATGGCAGGTTATAAAAAGGTATGTTTGGGTAACATGTCACCTCTTAGAGTTTGGAATTAGAAGCCTTAATACACAAAACTTTCACCATCCACGATTTCAAAATGGATGTAAACTGTAGTCCAAGAGCGGAAAAGTTTTTCTTTCCACTTCTTAGAGCACTACTTCTACTTCGTATCATCATTAAAATAAGTACAATGCCTGGGCCCGATGAGAACACTAAGAAAATCTGCCAGGCTTTTATTCAAGAGCTAAATCTTCCGCAAAGATGGGGAAAATAGTCATGGAATCCACCAACGTTAAGGAAGTTAAAAAAATCGTAAGGGGATTTAAGGTCAACAACTGCAAATATACGAAATCAACAATCTTCTTCGGTCTCCCAAAGAAAAAAGGACTAAATTCCCATAAAAGTCAGGCTATTGAATTTGCTCTGTCAAACTCCAAAGCCTAGATAGCGAGTTGTTTGACGAAAAAAGAAATGGTAAAATCTATTCTTCGATCTGTGATGCTCTCAGCTGCCCCCCCCCCCCCCAATACACTGCCTTCTCCCTCAAGATCCCCTCTGACACCGAGGACTCATGGGTCCATGCGGGGAACGTCATCAAATTTTATCCATCCAAATTAAAAATATTTTAAAATTATGCAAAAAATATCGAAATATTTTAAATAGATACCCATTTGATATTTTGTTTACTGTTTTACCTCTTGTTTAGATTAGTACTATAAATTTTAATTTAATTTTATATAATATTTTATATAATTTTATATATCATCTAAACAATAAAGGAGAAGAAAAAAATGGCACAATTTAAAATTTCTAAAGATTGTATCTTTTTATATTTCCTTCTATGGGCTTGTGGAATAGTTTATATTTCAATCATTCACACTTTTGCTGATTGTCCTGTCCGGTCGTGCTTTCGTCATCCTCAATATTAGCGATCGATATAGCCCTGAATATGAGGCTAAGTTTTTATCAGTCTATATCATATTTGGTATACCTCTAGAGGCAACTACGACATCTCCTGAAGCCAACACACTGAGCTCTTCACTTGCTAGTTCACAAGCTCACATCGCAGAGTGTCTAACCTCCAATACACTCATCCGTAACGAGTCGTTGAAAAAAAATATTTGTTTCTTTAGCAGAAAGATATCGAGCCTTTGCCCTGAAAATTCCACATTCAATGCTAGTGACATTATTAGACTTCGCCGCGGATATCGTCAAATATTTTCCTCAATTGTGCTGCCATTTTTAGTCTCGTTTGAGACTCATTTTTTGAAGATATAAGAGGACTTTAAATGAAATAATCGAGGGGGCTCTACAATAAAAGTTGTGTATTTTTGTGTCAATATTTTATTTTGTTTCTGCTTCACTTCCATTTTATATGAAAAGATTATGATACTTTTATATTGTGATGTATCAATTTTATACAAAAGGGCCAATAAAAACATTTTTTTACTATATTTACACCTAACTAAGCCCGTTTTTATTGTTAGAAAGCCTAAGAAACCTAATGAAATATTGATTCCGAATGTAAAATTTAAGAAAAAGAAGAAAAAGCTCACAATCTCAATTTCAAATGTAAGCACGTGAATAAATACACTTAATAAAACTAACTTTGTTATTTGAAGTGCTTTGATGCTTGAACACAATGAAATAAACAATGGACACAATTCCTCTTCTTATTCCATTCATTCTATTTTCTTGAAATTAATTTAGTTTCCGTTCTAAAATACTATTTCATAAGAGGCATCAACAATAAAAACATTTTTAATTCTCTAGAAATCCATTTGGGTCTTGTTTTAAATGAATGAAATCCAATCAAAAGGTTTTTATTTATGTAATTAATGGATGGTAAATCACTAGATGGAGCTCTAAATCATCAACATAAGACGGAAATGTCCACAGTTACACAAAATATATTGATGTTTGATTGCGGCTTTTGTCTAATAGAAGTCAGTTTTATATTGCATATATAAAATGAGAACCATAAACTGTTTCAAACATCATAGTCTTATTCAGTGGCCTTAAATTAAAACAAATCAGCTCCATTGGAATATGAAGCATTTTGGCTGTTGTCCAGTTAACTTAACCCTTAGATGCATGAGTGACTGGACCCTACACTCTTCCATAAGTGGGTCAAAAATGACCCATGTTAGAATCAATGTGTTTTTATGCCATTTTTGTCATTTTGGTTAAATAATAATCACTTGTATAATATTTAGCATTATATTTAGGAGCACACAAGAATGATTTCAAGTTTGAAATATCTTTATTTTTCACTTTTTAACATTTTTGAAAAAGAAAATTACCGAGAACAGCAATAGAAAAATGTGTCTTGTCTCATCACTGTATGCAGTTCAGACAAACTACCTGGTATACAAAAACTACAATTTCTTAAAATGTATAAAAGGTAAGTTAAAATGTAAATGGCATTATATCAAAAACATGTTTTTTGAGGAATACCTGGAATATGAAATAATAACAATTTTTCATTACGAAGATATTTCAAGAAAAACAACCTCACCGGGTCATTTTTGACCCACTTATGCATCTAAGGGTTAAAGTAAACCAATTATTCCATAACTACTTTACCCCTTTTTTCATTTTCTATTTTAAATTTCAAAATATTGCTTACCATTGTTAAAATCTACAAAAAATAAGAAATGGTAAATTCTAAAATGATATTATGAATTGAAATGTTGGACTCTATGGCAATTATTTAAGAGTTAAAATTGTTTAGAAATAACATAATATGCATAATTTCGTTCGTCAAATTTTAACAAGGAAACACGCTTACGGCATTTATCCTCTTTTCCTCTCAGAAGCTGAAAAGCTTGTTAGCCATGATACATATCACGAACTATTACATGCTATATTGATAGTATTTTTTAATAGTATTAATACCCTAATAGCTTGAAAAACGAATAGTGATTTCTGTATCAAGTATGCTTAATTTATAATGTTAACTCATGATGTATCTATATAATAATTCACCAATCTCTGTCCGTCCGTCCGTCTGTATGTCTGCACGCTATCTCCTATCACATTTATGGTCAGATTTGAACTTTGAAGGTACCTATGGAATCCTTGGGTCAAGGCAGACCTAATAACACTATTTGCAAAGTGATGGGACCAGAAATAAAAAAAAATGTCATTGGATACACCTTTTCTGATTGTACTACCTACTTTTAATGAGTTACAATAATTTTCTGTTTTGTACAAACATTCCTCATAAAAAGTACCCATACCCGGAGGGCGAACATATGGGAGACCGTAGGCGCCCAAATATGCGAGTAAAATAAATTTACCCTTTTAATATACATATATTTATTTTCGATATATTATTTTAATTAATGCCATATTTTTATGCCGGAAAAAACGGATTTAAAAGTTATTTTGAACTGTATTGCCACTTTTTTATAACATTCAGGAATCGGATATACAATTTTCAGCGTTCTCAATTTTAATGGAAGGCAATTTATATCATTCAGGAGGCAATTATTAAATAAAAGGGTACGTTTAATTGTTTGCATCCTAAATGGCATGAATACGTACTTTTTAAAACAATTATTTGAATCGCCATAGTGTACCATAGTCAAGTTGTCAGTAATTTAAATGCATGCAAATTTATTGTATTAGTGAAATGATGAAGTACAACTTTTCCTTAGCTCCTATATAATTTTTTTATAGTGATTTATTTAAAAAAAATAAAGAATCGTTCAATGAAAGATTTTTTAAATCACTAAATAAAATGTTTTTTTTGTTTTGCTGGGGCATCTATCAAATATAAAGCTGGAATTGGATTTGGAAAATACAGAAATTAAATCCACAGGATAATAAAAGAGTTAGACAATTAACGAAAATGCCATATTTATTTAGGAATCTACAGCAATCAGATATAACCCTAATTATATATATATATATATATATATATATATATAATAAATAAATATATATCGTATACATATATATATATGTTGCAGTAGAGATGGAGATCCAGTTGAGTCGTTGACTCTCCTGGTAGAGATCACGATAATTTCTTCTCCTAGAAGTGACTACGATCGTGATATCTATCAGAAGAATCAACGACTCTGCAAAAGAGATCAAAAGTGTTATCTCTTATAGGAAGGGTGACGATTAAATATGGATATGGTATGACGATATTATTTAAATTATTTCATCTGATTTCTTCGCAGATGAGTTGTTGTTGTTGTATGATTATTACGGAGCTAATACAACTCTAGCCTTCATGGCTACTAATTATTTAAAAAAACATATATCTGTAAATACAAACATATAATTATACAATAATAATTAAACATTAATTTTAAAAAATAACCAAAAAACAAAAATACAAATATATATTTGTTAATTTTTATAATTACATTAAGCTTAAGGAGCTATAAGGATCTAGACAACCCTGCAATTGTCTTTGCTACCCTCCGAGCACTTGATAAAGTGCATGCCTCTCTTAATGGCTGTGACAAGCTCCAGGCCTTTGAAAGGTTAACAGCAGCGACACAGTTGGTAGAAACGGGTTTCTTGAGGCATATTGTAGCACTACGGGTGCGCTCAACGAAGCCCTCGAGAATCATCTCCATGGGACACCTGACCACGTTCATAACCTTCCAAGCGGATATGGTTACCTGCTTCACTAAGATCTCATTTACCGATGGAAGATGTGACGAGAAGGTCGACCACACGCAACCGATCTGCTCTTCGAACTCCCAGCAAGATACATGCGAGATCGTTGATGACAAGTTGCGCATCTGAGCTTGTCTTTGCCATTGTAGGGATGTGAGGGGTTTCAGTTGCAGACTGGAATTTTACACTTCTAGTCACCCAAGCAGACTCGGCTAGCCGTGGCCCTCGCGATACCGTGGTGCAGAGCCGTTGGATGACTCCGATTCTTTTCTTGACATCCTAAATAATTTTTTCGTGGTGGGACCCAAATGTCAGGTTCCTGCCAACAGTTATCCCCAGAAGGTCGAGTGTAGTGGTCGAAAGAGTGTCTAGAGCACCCAGACGTAACGCTTGGGTTTTCCCAACGTTTAGGTGGTGTCCATTGATGTTTGAATACGCCTCCAAGGCCTTCGATGCCGAACCCATAGCGAAGTCCCAGGATGGAGCCGAGATGACGATAGAAGTATTGTCGGCATATAGCAGTACTTCAAGCTGAGCTTCTAGATTGACAGCTACTCTCAGGTAATCAGGTAGGTCAGCCGTGAGAAGAATGAAAAGTATAGGGCCAAGCACTGAACCCTGTCTGACGCCGTACTTTATGTTCAGGAAATTGGACCGTGGGCCGTTCTAATTCACCTGCTGTCGCCCTCCTGTTAGGTATCTGAGCATCAACTTTTTGGTGGGTCCCGCCATCCATTGGAGCTTTGCCAGAAGTATATCTGCTTCCAAAAGATCAAAAGCCGCAGAAAAATTGATGACAGCAATGCATACCTTTCATTTACGATCACAAGCCTTAGCAGCATTGGACAGTAGAGTTGCAAGGGCAGTGTCGACGCTGCGTCCAGTTCGGAAGCCGTGTTGTTCCTGTGGGAGTTTACAAGAAGCTCGTAGGTCACGAGTTGATTGTAAAGTACCCGCTCAATCAATTTTGAGATGGCGCAAAGGAGTGAGACAGGTCTATAGCTAGAGGGTTCTCTACGTGGTTTGCCCTTTTTCAGTACTGGGATTATGATTGCCGTTCTCCACTCGTCTAGCCATACCTGAGAAGTGATGATTGTGTTGATGAGGTGAACGATTGGAAGGGCTAATGCTTCCAGGCTGACTCATATACGACAATATCAAATCATTATTATCATATAGGTCGGTGATATAGATACGATGTTAGTAAAACACATTGCGTCGCATTATTTGCTCCTTTGAGCACAAAAACGAGATCATGAGAAATCGCTAATGAAATGAATAGTTTTCCCAACATCGTACAATATTATCACCATATTTAAGCCATCTCTCCTAGAAGCGATAAGGATCGTAATCTCTACCAGGAGAGTCATGGATTCTACTGGATCTCCATCTCTGCTGCGACATATACATCATCAAACCACCTCAGAGCAGATTTAGTTCTATAATGGCCACCTCGGTTAATAGTTTGTATAACTTGTTCAAATTCTATTCAGTTTCTAAAAGATCATAAACTCACTGTCAATCCCTAAAATATGGCTAACCTTACAAATATAATATTATTTTATTAGCCAAGGAATTCATCAGGAAGAATATCACTGAATTATGAATATTTCCTATTGATTGACAAAAAACCTAAGTGATCCTCACGGACGTCATTAAACATCGAATATTAGTTTCATTTTCATTTTTGCACATGGTGAAAACCTAACTTATATCTAAAGTTGGCTAGGGCTTGTCTTATTTGACGTCATTCCACAAGTTTGAACACATCCTTTTGGCCAAAAAACCAAATCAACAAACAAGGAATAGCTAAACTCTATAACTCTCAAAGACTTGGTGATTTTGCTTTTGATTGTGAAATATTTCAACTCATGGCTTGGTGTATCATCACACTATTATAGCAAGTTAATAAATATTCAGTCGTGTAATGACATCATCTTGCGTTAACTCGGTCCTATCTTTTCCTATTTTTACCAATAAAACATTTACATTTCAAAAGGAGATCACTTAATCTAAATGGTCTCAATGTATGCGATTACCATTCACAGCAGTTATAACTCTGTTGGGTAAAAATGTAAAAACATTAAAAACCCACGAACTTCTTTCATAAATGAACAACAAATTAATTTTCCTTTCTGTATAAAACCAATTTAAATTCAATTTAATTTTAAATAGATTATTTTTTATCCCTCAACAAAACAAAGGCCTTTCCCAAGTATACTTGGAGGAAGGAATGGGTATTAACATGCCTAAAAAATTAATACAAATTGTTAGGCGTCGTCAAGCATTTTATGTACACAAGTTCTTCTAATTATCTGTGACTATCATATAGCTCGTCTTTGATCTTTATTGATGCGATAATATTGGATACATAAAATATACAGTTTTATAAAAAATAAAAACAGTTGAGTAATTTGTGCTTCGTTATTCATATGTTTATTTTATTCAAGGTCAAATGTAATATTATATCACATTTTTTTGTATGTATAACAACAGGATTTTTTTTAAATGAATAATTAAAAACCTGATTATTTTCCTTATCAAGATAATTTTTGAATCCTTAAGATCTTATCTATCATTTGCACACAATTAGTCGAAAATACCATCGGTATTGAGGATATGCTAGGCGATTGAATGGTGGAAAAAATACAACATAATTTCACTACATAACTAACGTTAAGGACATCCTATAAGTTATTTGAGTTCGTTCATACTTTCACAAGATGATCTCTATGAACCAAGGTAAAATCCTAGGGGGTGGCAAAGATTGTCACTTTTTGACTAAGTGTCTTATGCACAGTCAGTTGATGCGATATTGTCTAATTACTTTATCATGTTTGAATACAATTTCCCAGTCTTTTGTGTCGCAATGTTAGGTAATTCCTTTAAACACGTCATATAAATGTCAAAGTGCAACTGTGTATGTAAATAATATAGTAAACGAAGTATCTCTTAATTATTGGTTAAAACACGAGTAATTGGGATCCTTGTGTGCGTGGATGATGTGCGATGTCTTTTTGAGCCATTACTATCTGTATATAGCTTATTAACATCGCCAGTGACACTTTCAGAGAGGAACTCCTAGCCTTTTGAGATTGCAAATAAATTTACAATATTAGAATCATCTAAAAAAATGAAAATCTGTTCTTTATACATGCTATGTTGACTAGGCGCGTGTAATGAACGGTAATACGAATAACTTGCATTTGAGAAATGAAAAGAGTTGTCTGTGTAGCTAATGAAAAAATAGTATTGTCTCTTCCCCAAACTTTGTACATAGCTTCCTCTGTATCCAAAAGAAAGCCAATAAAAACAATTGCAACTTCAAAGGGGGGAAAAGATGGTAACTTTTTCATGCTATGCGCAATTACTCTATTGGTCAAGATAATATTTTTCATTTGGTCGTTTGAAGTAGACACACGTTCCATGTATTATATTTCTTCTTTTTATCTATTACAGTCATTTTATATAAGCAAGCATATTTTGGATGTGAAGTAATACAATAAAAGGAATGTTAAAAAACGATACTAATTGGCATGACCCGTAACTATCTCACGTAGAGTCCATGAAAAATATTTCTTTGAAAATTATCCACATATTTTTTAGTGCTTGAAATTGTAAAATAAACGAAAGCAAATACTCAATACGGCGTATGTGAATTCAAAGTTCACATGTTGTAAAATTTTGGTTTTTGAGTGAAGTTCGTCAATTTATGTTGGTTAATTCAAACTGAATTAAAATTAAAATTTAATATTAATGGTTCTTTTTGAAGAAAAAGAAAAATAGAGGATATATCAAAAAAATATTTTGAACATCCTTTTTTAAAGCTGCAATTTGGATATTGTGTTGACTATTCCCTTGATCTGATACACATAAAATAGTGATGAATCATGTATAAATACTCTATTTCCCTTTTTATATTTCATGTTTTGGTACGAAAGTAAAACAACTATAGGAATCAAAAACATCTGTTAAGAAGGAGAAGAAAAACAGATTATTACTTTAACACCGATTTTTCGTTTGGTTCTTAAAATAAAATAAATGCTATTTACACATCACAAAGTATATATTTCCATAGGCTTATAAAGAATACTTTATATAGTTACATTATGCCAATATAATCAATCAAAGAGCCGATGTGATGAAGAAAAGACATGATCACTTTTTTCTAATTTGTGAAGGGATCAGATTTAAAAGCTTGATATCTTTTTAATCTTCCCATAATTAAATGAACTCTTTCAAAATAAAATATATCCAATGTTTTATCCATAATGTGGCTTCATTACTCAGTTCATCAACAGTTGATTTTTTTTGTATCTCGATGATAATCTTTTTAGTTCAATCATACACTAATGTATTTCAATAGGCCTCTCGATTATTTCATATAAAATAAACAAGACAGAATAATCTATCAGATATCAACCGATGATTTGACTAATAAGTTATTTATATAAAAAAATCTTTAAAACATGTCGGAATACATATTTCTTATCCGTAACATAAAAACATGCATTAAGAGCAATGGCTGCCCATAAACGACCCATTTAAAGATGGTTACTTTAGTATGAGTGAGATAACTTATTGGGAAAAATCATTAATTCATTTCTCTTTATCACATTAGATCTCAGTACCGACATACTTATAAAATATATTTGCTCTTCAGCAAAGAAAAAATGTCACATTTGGATATATCTTATATTTATCTGAATAAGGTTTTCATCCTTGTTCATTTAAAAAACTTTTTGTTTATTCTTCCAGCGAAACTAAGTGCCTTACTAAGAACAAAGCGGGATACTTTATATATTTTATGATGAGCAGTATATGGTTCTTCTGAAACAGATCAAGTGTTGTTTCATTTCATCATAGGAGAGAGTAATGGCCAGTAGGAACTTATACAAGAAGTTGTATATTTGGATTTCAATGTTAGACTCCAAGTTTCAGCATGGATCATGAGTATTAAAAATTTAGATTACTCTTCACTAGTTTAAGGAAACAAGATTATTTACAAACACTTTCGGACATACTAAATGGTATATAAAGGCCCTTGTTTCACCCTTGTCTTATGGCTAGGATACAGTGAGGAAATATCAAAATTTGTAATTACTTCATTTACCAGAACACTGCATGCCAAGATTTTTTCACTCAAAAAATATAAAGTCTTTTCTAAAATGTATAATTAGTTCATACTCATTAATGCTTCCAATCAATAGAACTTCCTGCAAAATAGTACATTTTGAGTAATGAACACGACCACAGCACGATAAAAAGGTCTGCTAAAAACAATCAAAGTTATTAAAACAATTATGGTTTCTTGGTTGTTTTTTTTGTTCATCAAATTCATGAGTTCATCAAATATTTTTTTTTTCTTGGCCGCAAGGGGCTTATATTTCACTATGTAGTATTGAAAAAATTACAATCACAAATATATAACGGTATGCATCAAATATCAAAAGGGGTAACGTCCGAATTGTATAACATTAAATAACAATAGTCATATCAACAAAAAAACAGAACAGCAATGGTTTTTAAATAAATTATTTGAATTTCATATATACAGTTCACAATTGTTGGAGCACTTTGGAATACAGTGAAGCGATGGACATCATTTCAAGGAGGTTGGCATCTTTAATTGTTCTTTTTTATAAATAACATAGTGAACTTTTGTTAAGACCGCATCACATCTTGGATTACGCGAGAAGGTGATGAAGTCCTCCTCTGATGGGTTTTCATTGAAGTGACCCATGGTAATTTCTTGAACGGCCCGATATGTTTCAATTAAAGATGAGCATTTCCACAGTAAATGATCTGTAGTTTCTATTTCCCTCTTGCAAAAGAAACAGTTACTACGGTCGTCTTTGAAAAATTTGCTGGCAACTTCCAGTGAACCAGTCAACTTTCTATATTTGAACCACTTTTCTGCCGATGTTAAAAATGGATTTTTAACAGCTTTAATGCATTCGCTGATATTTCTTCTTATTCCTCTTCGTTTTAAATAAGATTCAAATGGAATTATAGTTGATATGTACGATGTATTTCTTAAAACCCTCGTGGCTATAGTAGAAACTTTTATTCTAAAAGGTAAAAACGGTCGTGGGGTATTTAGTGGGCTACCGAAGACACTAGTAAAATATTTAAAAGCGAGCTTGTTTAAAATTTCTTCAGAATAAATAACGTCACTTGCGATAAAAGCGTTCACTGTTTTAGGGATGGAGGTATTTAAACAATTTAAAACTGGCATCTCCCATGCTAAAGACAGTTCAAACTTTTCGAGACAGGTTCTCGACCCTTCACAAAAAGCTTTCATTCTCTCTGAGAATTGGGAGATAATGTTTAAAACTTTCGACAATCCGTGACAAGGAAACTTTTCATAATCAATATCATTATTGCATAAAAATTGTTTCAAGCATATGGACCAATATTGGTTTTTGTCCCAAAGTTTACGGATCCAAAGACAGTTTTGGGACATCCACATTTTTTTAATATCATGAACGCCTAGTCCTCCAAGTTTTAACGGTGTATGTATTCTAAGACTGGAGATATTCTTTCTTCTGTTGAAGCCAAAAAAAGCTGTTTCCATTTTTGTAATATCCTCCAACGTTCTTTGGTGAAAGGGAGTAACACGGAACAAATGAATGATCCTAGGTACAATATAGGTGTTCCAGGCTTGGATCTTGTCCCATACGTTCAAATGGAGGGTGTTAAAAAATAAACTTGACGCCTTGACGTTGGCTAAAATTTTATTTAAGTTCATCTCAGTGCTATTTGGGCCAACCCAAGATCCAAGTATATTCATGTCTTTAGATGTTTTCAAAGTTGGCCATGATTTAACTAAAATATCACCGTATGGGCTTATTAAGTCTGATTTTTCAATATTTACACTGAGTCCAGAACAATTTTTGTATCGTTCTAAAATTTTAAAAGTTGATTTAACTGATAAAAGAGTTTGGAGTGGGCCACCCGAATATGTCACCGTTAGATCGTCCGCGTAACATAAACATTTTAAAATATATTCAGGGGATTTAAAACCGTGAATTCCCGTATCAGATTGGATATTCTGAATCAGGCTATCAATACACAAGACAAACAAGATTCCCGCCACCGGATCTCCTTGGCGAACACCCCGCTTGTTAAAAAAATATGTACTTCGATTACCATATTCTATAAGAGTCCTGGTTTTACAAATTGAAGCGCTTACCATTCTTATAATTAGGTCACCGAACCCTTTTTTATATAATGTTTCGATGATGAATTTATGCGATATGGAGTCAAAAGCTTTGGCAAAATCGATTGACATCAGGGAAGTGGTACTGTCGGAATCTAAAAGTGTTTGTAGGGTAAAAGGAACAGAATCCATAAGCTTCTCTTCTAAAAATCCATGCTGGGCTCCATGTAAAACTTTTTTTAAGACCTTTTTAATTCGATTAACTAAAATAAATGAAAATATTTTGTAAATCGAATTTTGCATTGTAAGTGGTCTTAGATTTTTTATAAAATGGGGGTTCTTTTCCTTCTTCGGTATTAAAACAATTTTTCCATCAGAGGCGTATTCTGGGAAGTATCCAACTGTTAAAACTTTTTCATAAAATGTAAGTAAAAGAGGGGATAAATAATGAAGATATTTCTTATAAAACTCAAACGTTAGACCCGTGGGACCGGGTGACTTATTTAACTTAGCGTTTTTTGAAACAGCAAGCTCTATTTCCTCTTTACTTAGGTGGACCTCTAATTTTTCGTTGTCTACTTTCGAAACGTAAAGCTTGTCTTCTACGGGGCATCTCAGATTTTCAGAGAAATCGGCTGTTAAAATTTCACATCGAGCGCATGTGTTTGAGCCTCTACAGTCAAAACAACCATATAGATTTGTGAAGTAAGTTTGTATCTCACTACAAATAAATTCTGGGTCGCTGGATATTTCTCCACTAGAGGTTAAAAAAGACAAGTTTTTTTCAGTATTTCGTTTCCTTTCGAGTCCGACGCATTGTAATCTCGAGTGAGTTAGATCCGATATTGCTTCAATTTTATTTTTAACTCTGTACTTGAGATCCGCTTGTCTATAAAGTTGGTCTAGCCTAAAATTAATTTCTTGTCGCGTAACATTTTCTCTGGCCAGGTTTTCTGCCTCATTTAGAAGTCTACGTTTTAGTTTCGCTTTTTCTGCACCGGCATTTCTACAAATATTTTTAACTTGACGGAATAGATTTTGCATTTCAATAAAAATGTCGTTTCCATTTTTAACTTTTGACTTGACTGTTTCGATCCTCGAAATAATAGATTCATCTACTCCGTGGTCATTCAACAATTCATGGTTTAGTTTCCATCGGCGTTTGTGTTTTAAATGCATTGCTCCCAAGTCAAAAGTAGTAATCAAGCCATAGTGGTCTGATAAACCAGTCTCGAAAACTTTGAAAGACTTCAACGAACTTTTTAGGAATCCCTTAAAAAGCATAAGATCAAGTCTTGAAGAAACCGGTCTTGAGAGTCTATCAGTCGAGAAGTAAGTGTGGCTAAAGTCATTACTAACTTCAGCAGCATCATAAAAATTGAATGAGGAGATTAGCGAATTTAAGGCTTTGGTGGCTCTAGGATTCGTAGTGGGATTATTTCGATTAGAGTCTCTCCCGGGTTTTAATTTCACGTTAAAGTCACCTGCTATGATTGTAGGTCTATGAGATAAAATCGAAGTAATTTTTTGCGAGAAGAAATCAGCGTCATCTGTGTTTGGCCCGTAAATTCCTATTATATCAAATTGTTTCCTTGTTGATCTGCAGTTAATTTTTAAGATATTTCCTTCCGAGCATCTAAACTCAAGGTTAGGTTCTAAGGTTTTGTTGACTAATATAGATACCCCACGCTTAGGATGTTCAAGACCTGAATCATACGATGAAAAGGACTCGTATATCAGAGGTAAAGTAAAATGTTTGCTCAAGATACATCTTGTGTCGCACAATATTACAATATCAGGCAGTTCAAGGTATTTGAGTAATCTAATCAAGTTGTACTTACGTTTAAGGGATTGAATAGAGTTCACGTTAAGTGTTAGGAGTGTCGTCATTATTGCTTATGGAATTTTGAAGATTTTGAAGGACTATTCTTTGAATCGTTAGATTCAGATGCAAGTCTTTTTTTGGTTGTCGAGGAAGACCTTGAACGGGTTGATAAAATATTTAATTTAGAGATCCCAGGAGGGGTTTTTCTGGATTTTCTATTGTCCGATGTGTCCGGTTGTTTAGTGTTTAATTTATCATTTACGCTTAGAGACTGGCTATTATCTTCACAGCTTTGGTCCGAATCAATTGTTGTAATTTCTTGCGAAGTGCTTACGGTTAATTCAGTTTCAATGGAATTAGTTCCATGATTTTGGTCTACCCTCGATGAAATCAGATCTGAAGGGTTCTCTAAATCATTATTTTCGGCTCTGTCATTAGCCGCATTAGGTATTTCTTTTTCAGTGACAAAAATATTTTCTGGAGTTGTCTCTTGAGACTGAACTTCAATACAGTCACTTTGTCCTGTTTTACTTGAGGTAGATTCCTCAACATTCGCCTGACACTCTTCGAGCGTGATGGGCTCTTTGCTGGTAGCGCCTTTATTCTCAGAGGTGTTTTTTAACTTCTCTTCAAGAACTGCTTTGTATTCAATGATTTGTAGTCTTTTCCCTGTACAATTTAAACGAGAGTGCCCAAACCTGAAACACTTCTGACATTGTTGTCGCACTCCAGGGAATCGAAGGTTCACAAGGGTTTCACCAACTGGGATTATTTGGGGGATATTTGATTGGTCTCCTTCTACCTCAAAAACATAGTTAGAGGTCCTCCATAAGGTTTTGTAGTTAACAAAACACTTTTCCGCCTCTAAGTCCTCCGGGTTAGGTTCAGGAAAAGAGTCAACTATGTCAACAAATTTTCCTACCCATTCCTTCAATTTAATTTCATCGACCCTTTTGAAGGTGTTGATCGCAGTTACTTTAAATTTGTTCTTCTTTTCCAATTGGAAATTTTCAATATTTTTTATTTTCATATCAATAGACATATTGTCTCCTTTAGGTCCAATAACTTCAGTCGTGTAGCTCTTTTTCAAAAGATCTAGCCTAGGCCGGATGTCCATAGGGACTTTAGTATAAAAAGAAGAGTATCCATATCCATAGCGAGCTTGCGCTCCAGCTATTTCGTCTTCAGTGAAACCGAAATGCAGGGCTGCTTTGTAAACAGGCAGTTGCTTCATATTAACGTTGTTAAATGCTTTTTTGCTGTCAGCTTCCGTTAGAGCTATGACAAAGGTATCCCATTTGAATCTTGATGTAAGATCAATATTTTTCAAGGCTTCTTTTACATTTTTCTCCCTTTTAGAGAGAATCCTTGCGTACGTCATTTTGTTTTTATTTTCAGCACTTCTTGATTTGCCTTTATCATGAGGTATGTCAGGAGGAATATTCTCCATTCTTTTCCAATATTCTTCAGCTCCTTAGGCCTTAAAAATATTAACCCGTAAAGACGGTGAAGAACGTGAAGCAAAATTTCAAGGAACAACAACAAGAACAAGAAGTTCATCAAAATATTCATATAATAGAGGATATATGAATACATACACACACTAGTGTTGTCTATCGGGCGGGCATGCCCGGGCTCGGGCGCAAAAAATATGAAAGTCGGGCGCTATGCGGGCGGCCTTTTTAATTTTTTTCTAATTTTTTTTTTTAATGACCTCTTTCTAACAGAAAACGTCTTCATTTTTTCCTCAGACCTCTTTCTAAAAAAAAACGTCCTCACTTTTTCTCAGATCTGTTGAATTGAATTTCTTTCTTCTATCAATATATTTTCCCAATGGTCGGGCGGGCGCATATCAAACTAATCGGGCTCTGTCTCGGCCGGGCTCGGGCTCAATTATTAGTCTTTAGGGCGGGCTCGGGCTCGAAAATCGCGCCCGATGGACAACACTAACACACACACACATATATATATATATATATATATATAAATATATATATTTATATCAGAGCTGGGATTCGGTATAAAAATCTACCGCCGGTTCGGTATTCGGTATTTACCTTCTACCGATCGATATCGGTATTCGGTATATACCTTCTACCGATCGATATCGTATTCGGTAGATTTTATAATATATCTACAGTATCAATCGATATTCGGCACGGTAGATAAGAAAGAGAGAGAAATGTATTTATGTATCTGCTCTCTGACTTCTTTATATGCATTTAATATCGGACAATTTACAACATAAGACAATTAAGTACATAATTTGTTATAATTTATGAGATATTATTTGAAATTGAATATATACTAATCTTATATATATATATATATATGTACTTGGATTTTGTAGCAAATAGAAGGCTATATATTTTTTTCATTTACTGTCTCTTATTGTCCGATATTAAATGCACTTTCAGGTACTCTAGTATTCAATGCATAGCATGTGCTTATATTGAATGTATATTTATGTATCTGGTCTATAATACTATAAGTTGTTGTTGTTTATTTATTTTGCGAAGTTCAAGTTCTTCACACAAGGAGCCCTTGGGCAAAGTGACAGTTGAACGATGTTTCTCTGCTATTGAAGGGAATAAGCTCTCTATACCCTTATGTCTCTATGTGAATGTCACAAAAATCATACTATCAAATATACCGTACCGATCGTCAATCCGTACGGTATTTAGTAGTTTCTACCGAATATCGTATAATCGGTTCGGTATTTGAAATCTACCGTCGGTAGTATCGAATACCGACTTACTTTCGGTAGTCGCAGCTCTGATATAGGTATATATATATTTACTTCACTCCCAGTCATTTTGCACCAATAAGTGCATTGGTTCGAGGGGACGATACAAATAGAATGTACGCCTTCGAATATTGTCTCTTCTTTTTCCAGACCTCTTATATTAAGTTTTTAGAAAATACGTTTGCAGTGTACATACAAAATATTATCTTACATGTAAATATCAGTTCGCTTAGTAATAAACCCAAGTCTTCGCGTTGAAAAGTATCAATCTATGCTAGTCCTTGGCAAACTCTTCATTGATAAATATTGTAATCTAAGTGCCTTTATGTTGACATAAATGCATTTATATATTCAATATGAACATTTCGAACATTATATTTCTATTATCTCAATCAATAAAAAGATTCTAAGAGCTAGAGCCGCCATGCATTGAAAATAACTTTTTGACCTATTTTTAGATGAGCTCTATTTGTCGAACCAAACTATTCATTCATTCCATAAAGGATTTAATAAACATTCAATGAGAAAGTAAATAAAATAAAATATGTATTTTATGACGTCATGAAAGATAACAATCTTTTTTATGGACAAAATTGGTATAAGAAGTAATAGAATGTTCAAAGAGATATGGAAAGATATTTACTACTTACATTGGAAAAAGGTACAATATTATTATTATAATACTATATGTATATGTTAAGAAGAAATTAATGCTATATTTTTTATTGAGCAATAATAATTTTATTGAGAAGTATGCACAATATTCAGAACAATATTATTAATTGCACAACAAACTTTGAGCTTTGACTGGAATTATTTGCTTTAACCATATATATGTTTCTTCCTTTTTTTCTACGTTTATTACTTTTTCAACTAACAATTAATATTTTAATATATAAAATCTCCACTCATGCAACACAATTAAAGCCTGTTAAAAGATATATTGAGACATCGGAGCCAACAGACGGTTGCTTGAGGCGTATGTTCTTAATGTTTGCAATGGCGGTACTTTTGTACGGAGTATTTCTCAGTAAGTGTATAATGTGTGTAACTACAATTCCATTCCATTTTGTTTTAGTCGTTTCTATATCATAAAGTCGGAACTTATCACTTTCGATTCACAAAACCCCAAAATATAAAAAACATGAATTTCGGACTGATGATACAAGTGTGCCCATGGACAGCGATAGAGCTATTTTCACAGGAACAATTTTACACGGCTTAAAACGCACGCCTTATATACACATGCATAACATGAGGGGGGGGGAGAGAGTCAAGAGTGACGTCACCATCAACAATCGTCAAATATAGAGCCTCCACTGATCATAGTTGGGAATATATTTTTTGGGTGTCATGAAAGCATTCTGGCCTAGACTTCAAACTTGTTGGAGATCCCTCGATCCCTTCCTTCCTCCATCCCTCCTCCTATCTTCCCGGGACTCCGGGAAATGCCTTGGACACCAAGAAACGAGTCTCCTCCCTCCCTCGACTTCGTGAATGGAGTCTTACCCCTCGTCTTCGTCAGTCAAAGGAGTTCCTTCCCTTTCTTCGTTAGAGAGCTCCCCGTCTCTTGTCTTCGTGAATGGAGCCCTACCCCTCGTCGGATTTCGTTAGAGAGCTTCCCATCCCTCGTCTTCGTGTTAGGGCTCCCCTTCCCTCGTCTTCGACCAAGATGGTCCTTCCTTCGCCTTCGTTAGAGGGCCCCCCGTCCCTCCTCTTCGTGAATGGAGTCCTGCCTCGTATTCATGAATGGAGCCCTACCCTTCATCTTCGTGATTGGAGTTCCGTCTTCCATAACCTCCTACATATTGAAGACTTTTTCCTCTTTTTGTAATTTGCTATTGCACGCCTCAGTCCTGTATTTCTATGAAATAAGTCTCATGATGTCCTGATGATCTAACAGACATGAAGATCATAAAATCTCGGTGAAGGAGCCTTGATCATCAACCCTAACAGGATTACCCCCCCCCCCCAGACTAACACCCCGGACTATCACCCCCCGAACCATTTACTCCCATTCCCAAGCACACATAACGTTATTCTAACGTTAGTAATTGGTTCCCTAATGGTTAGGTTCGAACCTTACCAAAACAAACATTCTAATAACGTTTCCTCATGATTACATAAAAACTAACGAAAATAACGTTCGCTTTTGGTTACCCTCCTAACGTTCAGGGAACATTCTCAAAACTAACGAAAGGGAATATAAAATAGCTCCATCCTGGGATTAAATAAATCGGTGTCAATAACAAAAGATGCATCCACAAAACTTTCATCTATTTTCATCTATAGTTTTTGTAACAAAAATAGTTTGCATTATGTATAAAATTTCAAAATTTCTTATAATTTTTTAAAAGACTTTTTTGATATATAGACATTACATAAAAAATTATATAAATAAACATTATAGTTTTAAATTAAACCTCTAATCTAAATCTAGCAGCACTGTCTAGAAAAATTAATTATAAAAAAATAAGGAAACAAATTGTTAAAAAAAACAGACATAAAAATAATGTCGCAAATAAAAATAAATAACAAAGATTGCATATAATTAATTTTTGTCTTTAGGCAAATTTCCTGTACTGCCTCATAATCTGTTGTAGAGATTGGAGATGTCCAGCGGAGCAAGACGGATAAAATCGTACCAGATCCCCCACATATTTCCACGAAATGGAAATTTTTTCTACCTGATTTACAATAAAATATAACAAATATTATAATGTAAAGGACTGCATCGCTTCAATAAATATCTGATTAAGTCAAGTAAATCTCTTTTTGTTTTAATTTTTGCTATTTTCTATAGTAAATCATGTGCAAAATAAATAAAAAATTCGACATAAGAGATAATTGTTATCTGAAAATTCCTTTGAATAATCAAAGGTTTGTGGATGAATTGTCTTAGTCGTTAATCCCGATTTATTTATTCCTGTTCAATCTGTTGTATAAAAAAATATGCCATTAGTGATGATAATTTGGGGTTTCTAAACAAGCCAAACTTTATAGTTTTTCAACAAATTTAAGAGGTTGAAGATTATGTTTGTGAGTGAAGAGGAGCTAGTTCAACCAAAAATAATAGCCAATCTAGCCGATCATATTGCTGAAATTCAATCAGCCTCTTTTAGAACAAACTCATTTACAAACGACACATAACTAGGGCTACAACTTCGTCCTCATCAAATCAAACTGACTTGAATGTAGACAACTCACAAAAATGAATACACCTTTGCACAAGGTAGTTAAAGTAAGGTAGAGCCATTTTAACCAATGAAAGTAAAAAAAATACACCGCCACGCAACCTACCTCATGAGCATGACGTCAGATATGGCAAAGAGGGTATATTGTATAAGTAAAATATGTTAAATATAATCGAATTTAGCCATTAATTAGATCATAGAAGAATTAATTATCACAATTCTATTAGAAAATGGAAAAATATTAAATTTTGTGAGTAATCATAAATTTTTGATGATTTAAAGTTGCTCAAATTATCCAAAATATTTCATGAAAAAGTAAACTCTTCAATCATTATATGTTAAATCACATAAAAAACAACGAAATAAATTATAACAAAATACTATTTATAATCATATATTATTACAAAGACATATTTAGAAAAAGTATATAATTTATGAATTAATACAAAACAAAATATGGTTATAATCATATATTATATAAATATAATTAGAAATACATATTAAGAAAAAAATATATAATTTATAAATTATTACAAAACAAAATACTGTTTATAATCATATATTATATAAATATTATTACACATAAAGGATGATGCAGGCTGAAATGTCGAATCTCCTCTTTTGCATGCGATGGTCCAAGCTTTTCTCTGTTTGATGTTGATTGGAAACGAGTGGTACAATACATTGTGAGCATTGGGATCCAATGAAGGACAAACAGCAACTGCACACTGTCTTTTTTTTTTTTTTTTATTAATTGAAGCCATTTTTTGTAAGAGTACGATGCACTAATGATAATTTGAGTAGAGATGTTATATATAGTAAAAGTTATTTGTTTATGTTTTCTGCCAGACGAAAAATATTTCGGAACCTAAGTTTATACATTATGAAATGGCGGGGGGTTGCCTTTGTATTTGCTGATTTTCCAACAGTAACGTCGTTAAAGAGTTTCCATCTACACTGATCCTAAAGATATAACATAACATATTCAACATTATATAACATCTGGTTGGATCAAAAGCCCATTGATACTTCGACTTGCCTTCAATTGTCAGGAAACAGGCGGTAAGCTTTTCTATTATTTTAATTATCCTATGTCATTGTTATATTTGTATTTAACTAACAAACCTCTATGTTCAGAAAAATGAGTGATAGTTCCTTCATTATGGAATAAACGAGATTACCCTTGAAATTCCCCTGCTGGAAGAAAGAGGAACGTGGACATCTGTCGGAAGGATCATAAATGATTTTCCAAGACTTTCCCTCTAACATCTTACATTCATCAGAGCAACTTTTAGCGTTTTGTATATTTAATTTTTCATATTTATGTTGGGAATTATAAATTATTTATAGTTATTTCGTAGCAAGAGATTATATATTAAATGATAGTCTTTTATTAGATATTTTATGATATTTTATTAATGTGTTCTACCGAAGAGCAAAAAAATTATTAAAATGTTAATTTAAAAGTTTTTTTCGTGCTAGGCGCAGTGGCCGTGCCCTCTTTTGATGTTTCTGTTTTGAATGTTTCCGTTCTCGCCGTGAATGTGAGTGGCCGTATTCCTACTCTGCAGTATATGGATTTCGCCGTTTTAATATGAAGCAAAAAGGAAGAATAAAGCGTGCGCTCAACATCCGATAATTGATGCTAATCAAAATTACCTACATAACGAAATAGTTTTTTTTGTAGCAAATATCTTGACGTTTCAAAATAAATAAGTCACCTGATCATGATAAGTTTTGAGTGCAAATAAAACATTTCGAAATTGCAGAAAATCTGTAGTGCTCCGGTTACAAATAAGGATGCTGAAGTCGTAGAGAATCCAGCATTCTTTTCAACTCATTTCTTTTAAGGACATGAACACAGGTCTCTGTGATCATCAAAGAAGGCGCTTCCTATGATGAATAAGACATATATGCTATGCATTCGTGCTAACGGCTACGGACTCGGATCCGGACTCTCGGATTCGTCCACTTTTAATGACTCTGATATTAGTTCGAAGGCTTGTGATCCATTCTGTGAGGACTTGGATACTCAGGATTCATGAATGTTTATATTAACGATTTGGACTAATGAACTGTATTTTCGGCTGTTCAATCCAAGCTGTATTATTTTTGATGTTTTTAGAACAATAATTATTACGTTATTAAAAGGGATGCCATCTTTCTTTCGCTGTCAATATATATTTTCTGGAACATAATTAATGAAATAGGACAATGAAAACATGCTTGCTTTTGAATATTTGAAAGTTATCTTGATTTTAATATGAAATTGATAGATTTATCAAGTGTAATTTTACTTTAAAACATATTAAAATTTAATCAGGCGGTTTTTAGTCTTTTTTACGTTTATCATGAATAGTTTTAAATAAGTATTAAGTAACTCTTTGAATAAGTTTTTCGTAGCTGAAAGTCTTTTAGAAATCGAAAAAAAGATATATCTGTAAAGGAGATGTGCACGTTTGGGAGAAGCAGATCCTCATGTCTGATTGTGTTAGCGCCTTTATATGTAGTATGGAGGCGGGAGTTCCCGGACTTTTTCATGGATGGAGAGGTTTTTTCCCTATATGATTCGCTAGAATTACATCCAACTTGATATAAATAAGTATTACTAGTCTATGGAACCTAGGATCATGGATGGAAAGGGTTTGGGGGCGGATGGAGAAGATGGACTGGTCGGAGTCGACACTTCTTATGTGTATTAAAGGATTGATGGCTGTCCACTTGCAAGGCTCTGTAACTTGTTTTTTAACATCTTGATATGAGGGAGATCATATCTATCAACACTAAACATTATCTCACCATGTATTTATTTTGATCACAGCCCTAATTTGGATCAGCATCAATTATCGGATACTGAGCGCACGCTTTCTCCCTTGATTCTTCCTTTTTGTGGCTATACTGTATATGCTATACACGACATCTACCTATTAAAACGGCGAATTCATTCACTGCAGAGTAGGAATACGGCCACTCACATTCACGGCGAGAACGGAAACATTCAAAACAGAAACATCAAAAGCGGGCACGGCCACTGCGTCTAGAACCGTTTTTTGCAAGTGTTTTGAGTCTTATATATTTTATTTTTTATGTTATGTCTAATTTTATGAATTATAAATAACATGTTATATTCTATTATATAATTCGTGTCTAGTTTTAATGTTGAATAAACGTTTAATAGAATTTTAATATTGTCAAGGAGTTTAATTATTTGTAAATATAACGTTGGGGGAACGAAAATAGAACGTTAGGGGAACTTAAAGAGAACGTTGGGGAACGTAAATAGAACGTTAGGGGAACATAAATAGAACGTTAAGGGAACGTAAATAGAACGTTAGGGAACGTAAATACAACGTTGACGGAACGTAAATACAACGTTGAGGGAACGTAAATAGAACGTTAGGGGAACGTAAATAGAACGTTAGGAGAACGTAAATATAACCAACAGGAACGTTCAGAGAACGTTAAGAAAACCATCCATGCTAACGTAAAAATAACCTTCTGGGAACGTTCTGCAAAACAAAACTAACGTTCGGAGAACGTTCTCCTAACGTTATTTGGTTGCTTGGGTTACTAATATTTTTTATTCCATGAAGTCCGCTTATGAAGTTGCCTATGGTTTTTTGTGACAATTGACCAGTTTAAAATTTGAATGTATCAGATAAACAATAATATATATTAGCTTATCATTATTTGATAAATCTTATATTTCTCATTTCAAATCCTGCAATAATTGTAACTGGCCACCAACTTATCAAACATTTGTATTAAAGTGCTAATCAATTTTTATTTATTTTCTAAGATATGTCGTTAAAATGATTAAGCTAATAAAATTTTACTTTAACATGATTTGAAAGAGTTTTTAATAAATATGGTCTCTTTTACAAATTTTCTTACAAATCCAAGAAGTTATAGGCGTCACTTTGAAATAAATCATTTTAACTACTTTTTCACTAGTATTTTATCACTATTTACACTTTATTGAATTTAACGTGAATGCATGTTATAATTTATAAATAAAAATTATAGTTTAAAATTTATACAGTAAATAAAGTCATATAAAGAAATACAATTCTA
>CP045894.1:10437628-10459295 GCA_013387185.1 Caligus rogercresseyi
GTATTGCAAAGAACTAAATAATCATTATAGATTAACAACTACTCTATGTAATAAGGACAAAACTCAAGCTACGATTAAGTTGAATAAAAAAAACACTTGTCGGGACTTATGGGGAACAAAATTAATTGATTTGAATTAAATATATACATTAATATACAAATAAAGAATGATACCCATCTCTCGGAACCTCTGATATACAATGAATGTCTCTCAATAAATCCAATAGCATTGATACTTGCCTCAATATCTCTAAAAGTAATAAAACATAATTAATAAATTCATTTTGCGAATTTATTTAGGCTTTATTAACAGGCATACCTTTATTACCTGGCATATATATTTTGATCGCGAAAAATTGTCTTTTGATGATGAGAATATAATACATATTACCATCTGGTAATTCTGTTAGTGTTACCTGGATAGAAAGAGAAAGAGCGGAGGGGGTATTTTTCCTCCCTTCTCTCCCTTCTTTTTTTCTTGCTATCCAGGTAACACTAACTGGCGTTACCAGATGGTAATCGTATATTCTCATATCAAAAGACAATTTTTGGGGACAGTACGTATTTGCTTATATCTCTTAAAGTATAGCGATTTTAGAACACCAAACATTTCAAATGAAAGCTTGGTTAACCAGCTTTATATTTTGTATACTTAATCATTTGAGCTTAATAAGTAGAGAGTTATATGTACATTAAAAAAAGCCTATTTTGCGTACAAAATGACGCATATAATGGATTATGTATGCGTCCGAGACAAAGTAAAATTTTGAGAGGATCCTTGACGCAAATCTAAGAAACAAATTATTATTTATTTTTTTCATAATCGATTTCTTATAGGTCAATACAGGCTCTGAATCATATGATGTAAACTCAGATTGTACTGAATTTGAACTGATAGAATGTAACCAAGGTCATTTGTGGATTTATCATCTAAAGTTTTACTAAACTTAAAACTACTATTTTACTCTGAAGCGAACAAGTCATCTTCTACAGGCGAGTGAAGTTAATTGATACAAAAAGCTATGAAAAAGCTAACAATACTCACTCCCTTTCTTGCTTTGTTTTTACTGAAAACTTTGTTTTATAAAAACATTAAGCATACGTCTGGTAGTAAATTAGATTTCCTTTAAATTAATAATTATTATTGAAGTCTGTAACGTCCACCATTTGGAAGAAATTTGCGGAAAACTATATTTTTACTAAATTTTAAAAACTTTGACCTCTTTGCGCGACCTCGTAATGTTGACCGATTTGTTCAAACTTTGATGTCGTCTTCTTTTATCACCAAGAAACAGAAAATGCTCAAAGTCGCTAACATTTCAAACATTTGAAAAATAAGAACAACCCTAATATATATATATACAAATATATATATATATTATACAGAGTTTGGGCTCTATTGAGTTCTTGAGACAAGTTAATTGGGAACATATAAATCCAACAGCCGGAGCCTGTTCCTTTATAATAGCCTTAATTAATCTTGCAACAAAAAACAATGATATTATTTTGCACTAAGCAATCGTTTTATTTGTAACTAACAATTTGCTTGTCATTCAAAATATATAACTATAAATTGAAAGTATTGTCATAGTTTTACCAAATACTTTTCAAATTTAGAAAGTATGTAAGATATTTAAAAGAAATAAAATGACAATCTATCAATATTGGAAATGGTATTCCTTGAGTTCGGATTAATTTTGATAAGTCATGCTACTAATTAAGGATTTGCTATTGAAAAGGAGAATAAAGCTAATTAACTAATTGAATCTTATATAGTAACACTAGGAGGAAATAGCTCTTCCCGAATGAACGACAAATCAATGATGCGTCTAAATATTGATTATTTGAATACCATTGTGATTATTCATGTCCTAGAGGAAGTAACCCAATCGGACAAAAGTGGGACAAAATCTCTCTGAAAATATGAGATATATATATATATACAATATAAAGCAAGGTATCTCACGTACTTCAAAAAGAATTATGTTTCAAATGAAAAAACATCGTGATCCGCCTATATTATTTACAATACGACTTTGAAAAGAACAACTGTGTACGAAAGAGTATGGTGACCATATCAAAAGTTTTTTACTGAATACCACATATTTGGATGCATATTGAAGCCATTCGTTAATTATAGGAAACGTTTCAAACGATCCTAAAAAGTATATTTAAACCCTATGGTTCCTCCAACACGAGCCCACGAAATTAGGTCTACAAAGTAAAAAATAATAATAGCTTGCAAAATGCTTCCCAATAAAAGCTTTGCTCCCAAAATATCCCCGAGAAAAAAGCGAACGAGGAAAATGCTTCACTACAAAAAGCTTCTCAACAAATTACACATCAAGATTACCAAGTTTTATATAATTTATTACCTTATAATAAGCTTTTGATGATGCTTTGCAAAATAAATAAAGCTGCAAATTATAACAAATGCAGAAATATATTGATATATAAGTCAGAATAGAAATAAATGCTATATCCACTACTAGTTTCCCGCACCAACCTTTAGCAACTGTTTAATTATTATAGGAAAACAACTTGGAAATTTATATTCTAAATTGTATATATTTTAAGAGTTATAAACGGGGAACATCACATGTATTGACTTTTAAGTCGATACCGCTTTTTTGAAAACGGTAAAAGTTTCCTCCAATGATATACACAGAAGTATTGTCTTTCCAAATATATGTGTCATTTAATCCAATTTGATTATTGGTATTCATATATAAATGACTTTTTTATGATATCTCACAAAGTTTGAAAGATTTAGTCCCCCCCCCCCCCCCCCGACTATATGAATAGGCAAATTGATGTTTCAAACACTAAATGTGTCGATAGGAATAGTTTTATTCGTTATGGTTCGAAGCATACGCAAATATATAGGTTCTTGAATGATGGAACATATTAGAATTAAAACTATTATAATGGATTTAATTACACAGGTCTGCGAAATTATTTTTTTGCCAACTGCATGAGGTATTTTTACTTAATTATATGTTTTAAAGTAGGCTGATTTCAAAAGTGATGACCATTTTTTCCTATCACATAAGGATTTTTTGCAAATTCAAACACAAAAAATTAGTTACAGCTTCCTTTATTTAAAGTTTTTTAACAATTAGTATTTTTTCAAAGCAAACTAATCATTTTTTTGATACATATACTTATTCATGTTCTTTATGAAACCTCTTCTTCTTTTCCTTCATACTTTGACGAGTCCTTTTCCGATTTTCATCTTCAGTTTCTCGCTTACCAAGGTAGTGTTCATAAGATTTTTCTCTCCAGGTTTTAAAGTTTTTCGGGATGGCCAATCACTTTTTTCCAATGCTGTTCTCTGGCTCTACTATCCCACAAGCATAAGAAGCATGGGTATTTGGTATACTGCCTGTTGACCCAAAAGCACTGTCAGTATTTTGAAGTCCCCACAAATCATCCATTGATGGTCTTGATACTTGATTTTTTCCAGGATAATGGCCAAATCGTTATAATCGTCTTTCATATTCGCAGAATGTCCAGTCGGAATCGAGGCAAATTTATTTCCATTGTGAATAATACTGCTTTAAGGCTAGTCCTAGATGAGTCAATGAATAGGCACCATTCAAATGAGTCATACTTAATATTAAAGTGATGTATGAGTTCTTCCACATTGTTGCAAAAAACTAAATTTCCTTCTTTTGTGAAAAACTTGGTAAATTCTTTTTCTCGGTGTCTATACCAGTAGAAAGAAGTGCCAGGTGATAAAAGGTTTTTATTTTTTAATATAGAACCTAACAGTTCGGCTGCATCTTTTGAAAGACCTAAATCTCTTACTAAATCATGAGCTCACCTTGAGAATATAGTTGAGGCCTTTCATCTTCGTCAAAAGATAAATCTGAGCTTGATTCATCCGGAGGAGGTAACGCGGCTTCGTCCTCCAACTCACTAGAGTACTCATCCAAACTGGAAGGTGGTTGTGGCATAGATATCTCGGAGCTATGGGGCACTGGACGTATAGCTGAGTAAAGATTATGATAACTTATGTTTCTTTTGTTTTTTGAATTGAATCCCTTTACGTCAACTAAGCAGAAGTAGCAGTCAGTAGTGTGATTTTTCTGCTCACGCCATATCATAAGAATTCCAAATCGAAATGCATTTTTCTTTCCCTTAAACCACAAACGAAGATCTTCTTTGCATCTTCTACACACCTTATGCGGGGCCCATGGTTTATCTTGATCACCAAGTTTTAATTTAAAGTAGGCAAAATAAACTTTCCTTACAAAATCACTTATATTTATCTGTTGACTTTTAATTGTGAATTCACCACAAATGTAACAAAAACTGTTTGGAGAAATAACACAACCTCTTGTAGCCATGATTAACACGCAACAGCACTGTTCACTTGAATATCAGTATATTTACTGAGAGCTTTTCTTTGTTTCAAGTGATGTATGTACGTTATTTGACTTGTCTCGATATATTAAAACATTCCTAGTCTCCCCAACAGATCTGGTTGTTTTTCTCCATCAGGGGGGCCAAGGGGCTAATGCCCCCCCCCCACTTTTTCCTCCTCTCATTGACGAAGGATTAAAATCACTTTTTGCTCCCCCCCCCCATTTCTGAAATGAATCCGGCGCCGCTGTTCTCCATTATCAAATAAAAATCATATAGGTTTATTATCAATTAACATAGATACTGGAATATGCATAAAACTTATGTGGTATAATAATTTGAATGTTTTTTTCTGTTTTTGGGAGGTCAAAATCTGTAAGAAAATGTAAAAAAATCCTATGCAGTTTTTTGGTCGCAGACCTGTGTTATTTATCTCCAAGATTCTGTGGAAAATATTATTTAGGTAAAAAAATAGTATCCTTTTTTTTCTTCATCAATGCAATAATATTTGATACAGTTCATCAAATAAGCTCTTAGTATATGGCAATCATTTTCAACCTCGGGGTTGTGACATATCTTTTAGAATCCTACAGGATAATTTGATGTGGTGTCCGACAGGACGTTATGGAGGAAAAGTGTAACGTTGGTCGTGTGAACAAAAAAGAGGGGAGGCGAACCTGCACCCAAAACAAAGCAATCCTTGTACGCCAATAAACGGATGCCTTGCTCTCTCAACTAAATTTACCGGTTCATAAAAACGCATAACAAACTTTACATATATATATATATATATATATATATATATATATATAGGGTTGTTCTTATTTTTCAAAAGTTTGAAATGTTAGCAACATTGTAGATTTTCTGTTTCTTGGTGATAAAAGAAGACGACATACAAAGTTTGAACAAAATCGGTCAACATTTTGAGGTCGCGCAACGAGGTCAAAGTTTTAAAAATTTAGTAAAAATATATTTTTTTGCAAATTTCTTCAAAATGGTGGACGTTACAGACTTCAATAATAATTATTAATTTAAAGGAAATTTAATTTACTACCAGACGTATGTTTGATGTTTTATAATAAAAAAAGTTTTCAGTAAAACAAAGAAAAAAATGAAGTGTGTATTGTTAGCATATTTCATAGCTTTTTGGTATCAATTAACTTCACTCGCCTGTAGAAGATGACTTGTTCGCTTCAGAGTAAAATAGTACTTTTAAGTTTAGTAGACCTTTGGATGATAAATCCAAAAATGACCTTGGTTGCATTCTATTAATTCAGAATTCAGTACAATCTGAGTTTACATCATATGATTCAGAGCCTGTATTGACCTATAAGAAATCGATTATGAAAAAATGAATAATAATGTGTTTCTTAGAATTTGCGTCAAGGTATCCTCTCAAAATTTTACTTTGTCTCTGACGCATACATAATCCATTATATGCGTCATTTTGTATGCGAGATAGGCTTTTTTTAATGTACATATAACTCTCCACTTATTAAATTGACATGATTTAGTATACCAAAATATTAAAGCTGGTTAACCAAGCTTTCATTTGATATGTTTGGTGTTCTAAAAATCGCTATATTTTAAAAGATATAAGCAAATACATTTTTGCACGTACTCTCCCCAAAAAATTGATCTTCTGATATTAGAATATACAATTACCATTTCGTAACTGCTGTTAGTGTTACCTGGATAGAAAGAGAAGGGAGAGAGTATTTTGCCACACTTCTCTCCCTTCTTTTTTTCTTTTCTGCGACACATAGTTTCCATTGGGGTAGGGTTTTTTTAACCATGGCATAACAGTATACCTCAGGACTTTGTAGTAGGCCTCGGTGTCGATCTTCTCGTCCGGCCGAAAGAAGAATGGAGGCATCTTCTTTCCGTCGGACCTGAATTCACCAAGGACCATTGCTTGCTTGGGATTCTTGGTCCTGAAAACTCCTTGGACATCCTCACGTTGCTTAGCAGGCCATCGATCATTTCTGCGATTGTAAACTTGGTCCTCCGTGAAGATATTTTCGTCTGAAAATATTTTGATGAGACACGGCTTCTTTTTCAACCAATTTAGGATGATCTTGCACCTATCGAGCCTCTTCTCCATCGCTGCTGCTGTCAATAGCTGTTTGTGGGTCCGAACGAATGATTGCAAGCCCAAATCTTCCTTGGCAGCCAGCTGGATTGTGCGCCTGGACACGTTGAACTCTTTTGAGAGACGGTTTAGGCTGATGGTGGGGTCCGATTCAACTTTGACCTTAACTTCATTGAGAAAGTCGTCTGTCCACTTTTTGTTATGGCCACCAGATCCAGGAGCTCTGTTGAAGCCTTTACCATCATTTTTGGCTTACTGGATACGACGGACAGAACGGATATCAACGCCAACGATCCTGGCAATATCGACTTGATTTATTTGCGCGTCAAGCAAATCGTGAATCCGTTGTCTTTTCGCTTGCTGAACACTCATTTCTGGTCTGAGAGATATTTTTATAGTTATAAATTGTAGCTATTTGTTTCAAAAGCGTAGCTGATTTACTTGTTTTGAATTTTTACGTACGCTCTGCGCACAAGAAACAAACTTATCAACCGGACATTTTTGCCTAGCCACTCTGAATATATATATGTATATTAGGGCTGTCAACGAATATTCGATGTTCGAATTCGAATAGTATCCCAAAAAGTGAATTCGAACGTGAAAATTAATAGTTGAATGTTAAAAAAAACCTTTTACTCTTTTCTAAAATAAAAAAAAGTTTTATTTTTTTAGAAATTATTTTCTGAAAAAAAAGTCGTCACTTTTTTTAGAAATTATTTTCTATAAAAAACGTCGTCACTTTATTTGGTAATTCTTTTCTAAATTAAATTCGAATTCGTGATTTTTTTTCTAACGAATATTCGAATGTCATTTTTGAGCTCTAATATATATATAAAGTCCTCACACGAGCTCTTGTTTATACATTAAATTGTTTGAAAGGCCTCAATTTTTCCTGCATAACATGCGTAATTGATATTCGTTCTTAAATAAAGTAAAATATTTAAGCTTATTGGATAGCTAATAGAAACTATTTCCATCATATTTTTGGAATAAATGCAAAGTACTATCCGTATTGATCTATTAAAAAAAGTTATATTTTTGCAAAGAAAAAAAGTACCTGTGAATGAAACTTTTTTTCATTGATTATGTATGTACGGACCAAGGCAAAGGAAAAAATGTTTTTTCATCTCATTTTTTTATTCATTTGATTTATGATGAAAGAATGCTCCGTTGAAAGTACAAAAATAATTATCTGAACGATAAATAAAAGACAGTCCATATTTCAAAAAAGTAATGGAAAGGATTTTTTTTAAATCTTACGTAGTTTATATACTGGGTAAGTCGCACAAATTTGCACAAGGTAAAAGACTATCTTTGAAAAGGTAAGTTATATATCTGTATATATTAAACACTTATATATATATATATATATACGATATTTTAAGTGGTATTTTTGAAATGTATTTATTTAATATGATCAATATAAAATTTTGGCCATACTAAATTGATATTTTCTTTACGTTCATCCCAGATATCGAAATTATAAAACTGTTTTGAAATGCATTGACATATTCGAAAATATAATTATATATTAATTATAGTCAATAAACTTGAAACAAAATTATATAGCCGCTTAAATAGAACACTAAAAAATGATCAACTTTTTGAAATATTAATCCTATTTTTCGATTAGTACGAAAGATATGGAAATTATAATAACTGATTTGAAAAGAATTAGAAATATATAGATGTACTTATAACATTTGTGGTTATTCTTACTTTGCACCAAGATGATTAAAAATGATGAAAACCCTGATTTTCAAAAAAGGCTATTAAGTCCAAACATGGACTCACATTAGGAATTTCAGCCCGGGGCAAAATCTTGTTACATAGTGTTATCAATGATCTTATGATGTATTTAATTTTGTCATCTAATAATAGTTGATAAACAATCATTTAACTTAGATTTATCAAAACTATATTGGTCATAGATTATTTACATGATGTTAAACAAAATTATTACAAGTCCTCATAGAAACTGATTCAAATAAAATAAGCAATATGGAGTTATTTTTCCTTTCGTTGAAACTATAAAAACTTACCTATTGACGACACCTCCTCCTTTTAAACTAATTTCAGAACCTACGATAAGTTAGTTCAATGAGAACAGTTATTATTTTTCTAATACTGATTGTCATATCTACCCATATGTATAAGTATATAAATGTTTTTATGATGCATTAAGTCAATATTCATTTGATTTAGACGCATTCCATTTGTTTCCATGAAATGGTTGTAGCACAAAGGCTATGGCGTTTCTTATACGAATAAAATTTTAGTTTTATACACAATAAATACTGTATATGTAGATATCTGCTGTAAGTCTCTGACCGGTCTCAAATATATATTACCTTACTTTGTTTCGAAAGATTAGGTGAAGCACTTCAATTTTTGATGTACAAATACATAAAGAAAAAATATAACTAGTCGAGCTATATAACATTTAATTGACCAGTTATTTAAAATTAATCGAAGATAACATTTTAAAAGGTACTACTTATATGTATCTTAAAAAGCTCTGATATCTAATTATTGAGTTGCTTATTTTACACTATTAAATTGTATAAAAGATGCATAAATATATGTATATTAAGATCCATTAATTTTCGACTAACAAAATTTTTGGTTGTAAAATTGACAGAGATAACATCAATAAATTTGAAAACCTTAATGCGTCACACCATTGAACCAAGCATGTCTCAGAGGTTAATGCTATGAACCATTTTTAAGCTTGAAGCTTTCCTCAATCCCCCTCTCATGGTTAGAATATTTGTGTTTCTGTATTTATTTTTGTAAGTATTTTTACATTCTTGACAAACCAATAAAATAGTAAGAATATTTAGTCCTTCATCTGAACGAGAATCCATTACAATCGAGTTGTTGAAACTAGTGTGTATTCGACTACTACATAGATTGCCATTAAGTGATTGGCTATATAATGATATCTGTTGTGTTCCATTAAAAACCGAGGTTTTGTAAAATCTTGCAATATATAAAATAAATATAAAATTATTTCCAAGCATATTATATGTCCCAGAGCCCTATAAGAAGAGTTACGACAATAGATTGGAGTGCCACCTGGTAAAAATTAAATGTGGGCTCCAAACAACGCATGGAATGAAAAAAATGTTCCTATCTTATTCTCGGGATAAATAAACCGGAATCAATGAAAAAAAATGTGTATAAAACCTTTCATTGCTTAGGGGTATTGTTTCAGAAAAGTAGATAGTCTCTCTTATGCAAATAACTCCATATTTCTACAAGAATTACTAAATAATATAAAAAATATAACAAAACGGGACTATATTGTCTAAATAAATATCGGATTTTGTCGAGTAAATTTCATTTTCTATCATATTTGACATTCTCTAATGTAAATCATATGGTAAATAAATAAAAATTATCCATAATAAACAATTGTCAAAAAATTATCCTAAGTATTGATAAACTGGATTTATCATTGAACCCGATATATATATCCCGTGTTGGTTAAATGTTTAAATATAAATGACAAAATAATAATAATAATATTTTTTTATCATTGAAATATATTTTACAACACGTGGTAATAACAATATATATATATATAACAATGTTATATATTGTAAATAATTATCAAACCATGTATGTTTGATAATTATTTACAATAAATTTTCATGCACATACTTCTACTTCAAAATAAATTGGAGGTTTTATTAGACCTATTTTTACTATAGTCGTCTGTTCTCGTAAATATATGTGTAAACCAATTTTTATATACCTCGATATAATATACTGTAATAATTCATGACATTATGGTATATTATATAATGATGATAAATTAGTTGAACTGCCATTTCTACAATTGAAGATCCTATTTGTTTCATTTTTACCAATTCTTTTACATATAATTTAAATATTCCTTCAACTTTTGTAAACTCCTTAGTAATTTATCCGAACAAATATTAATCCACCAGAAAAAGAATATTTTCTTAAAGAAATTAAAGTTTTTTTTTAAATAGATCTTTAAGTTTTATATTGTTTTTATACTTCCAGAAAAATCGGTGTATTTAAAACTCCCTTGATAAATTATGAATGTTTGAGCCTGACTTGAGAGTCAGCTGCTACATAGACAGGTCTTACCAAGGTCCGGGCAATACAAAAACAAACATATAATCCTAGCAGTATAACTACTCAATGACGTCACTGGAGAAACAAACATATATTTATATACATATTTATATGTATATATAATAATATACATTATATATAACTTAATATATATATTTTTTTTCTTATTTCACAGTTCATAGAATATATACAATAAACAAAGTATAAGGTATATAATAAGATGCTAATGCGTAAAAAATACATTATTATTTATTTATTTTATTTATTTATTCACACATATATAGTATAATATATATATATATATATATTCATAGATAGATAGAGATTGATATATATATATATATATACAGGCTGATTCACTTAAATTGAGACTCACATATTACAAACTACATACAATCTTGTATTAAATTTTACACAAATAATTTTTAAACAAAAATGATAGCACAATGTGTAATTTACAAAATGTATTTCATTAAATTTTCACATATCCTTCTTGGCCTTCACTACAGCTTTGAACCTCCTCACGGTGGAGGCAACACAGGCAGGAATCTCTTCTCAGCTCAGACCATGACTGAGGGTGGCTTTTGCCTTCTGAAGAGAGTCCTCAGCTGCACGGGGATGTCTTCCTTTTTTTCAAGATAAAACCCGGTCATTCTGACTGTTGTGGGTGGCCTGGACCGTGAAAATCTTTGTCTGAGGAAGAGATTCCTGCCTGTGTTGCCTCCACCATGAGGAGGTTCAAAGCTGTAGTGAAGTCCAAAGGAGGATATGTGAAAATTTATTGAAATACATTTTGTAAATACACATTGTGCTATCATTTTTGTTTAAAAATTATCTATGTAAAATTTAATACAAAGATTGTAGTTTGTAATATGTGAGTCTCAATTTTAAGTGAATCACCCTGTATATATATATATATATATCGTTATCCAGTGACGTCATTGAGTAGTCACACTGCTACATGTTTGTTTTTGTATTGCCCAGACCTTATTATACAGACCTTGGGTCTTACGACGTAACTCTACTTATAGTGCTCTGATATGTCCATTGTCCATATAACTATGGTGCCGTCAATCTTGAAAGTACTCAATCAATATTTGCTGAATTAAACACTTTTTGTTGTAATTTTTCCTATTACTGTTAAGTAGTAAAAATCTGTAGCGAAAATTGAGTGCGGAAGTCACGTATATATTCGCTGGAATATGAAGCATTTGTTAGCTTTCCATTGCTAATGGAGAGTGATTTAACATTATCTTCGATTTTCATTATAAAAAATTAAGTTTCCCTCTTATTTTGTTCTACCGGTCGCTTTTTTGCCCCAAAGATAAAGAGCTACAAGATCTCGGCACTCAGTGTTTGCCATGGATTGCACTAAAGTTCCAGCTCTGATCCTTGTGTGCTGTCATAAAATATATTAAATATTTTTAAATTGAGAAATAAAGTCATATAAACTATCTTTAAAAAAGGGGATGAACCCTCAATAACTTACATCTTTTATATTATATTTTTCTACTATTAATACTCGTAATTATACTTTATGCTTATCTGGTGTAATCCCGACAATTATAATAGACAAGGAACTAATCCTATTATACACAACGCTTCATTCTAATTGCATTACTTGCAAAAGCTGTACGCTTATGAACAAATTTACGAGTTTGACGACCTCCAGCCCTTCATTATTTGTAATCCAACAATGTTTTCATGATGCATGCAAAATGAGGTGAGTGCAGCTACATAATGCATGGTAAAATAATAATTACCTGATAAAAAGTACATAACAATGGGATTATAATTGATTTAGAACTACCTTTATAGATATAAATATAAAAAATATTACTTTTGACTACTCGTATGATAACATCGATAAATGCTAAGTATAACATGTCATTTGAAATATATTCTTTATAAGATGTGTTTTTTGGATTAAAATACATGTTTAAAGCCACAAAACATCTTAATGAAAAGACCAGAGAGATCTATGTTGAGTTCATTTGGCTTCTTTTTTATTTTTCCCTGTCATTATATTATATTTTCTAACAGATGAAACTTGTAAAATTAAATAAATAGTCTCGACAGTTGCGTTAAAATAAGTAACATAAATAAAGTCATTTGGCTTATTAAAAGATTGAACATAAGTACTCACAACCAAAAGAATACATTAAACTAAGGCATATATACACTCAGAGAGTGCAAACCTCCGCGTCATGAGCCTTCCGAGGCGGATTTTTCACGACTGGGGGCGTAGAGAGACGGGGGAGGGTTCCCAAACGAAATTCCGAGAGAACACGCTCCCGGCACCCAATTCACAGCACAGCGACTCTATTGGCAGAGTAGGCTAACTTGGAAATTTAGTAGTATTTAGCTCATTTGGCGCCTTAATTCTGCACTCAGAGATGCCAAAATTTAATCACTTCTTCCTTTTGGCACTTCCAACCACTCCACAAAATTTCATCCAATCCGTTCAGTACTTTTTGAGTTATCCTGCTGACAAACCAACAACAACAAACTAACAACCAACAAACGCCAGTGAAAACAATACCTCTTCGGCGGAGGTAATAACATGCTTCGTAGAGGAATGGATCTCATGGTGTGAATCGAGTCTTTGGCCCAAAAAAAAATATAATAAACGTAACCATGTCTTTTTAAACATATTAAGAAGACAAAAGAGCTACGCTTTCTATAAATTCTACGATCTGCTTTTACGCTTGATGATGGCTTATGAATGCAAAGTATTTGCTTCTAGGCGCTCATATTGTAATTTTTGGTGTCCATTTTGCTTTTATAATTTTTTTGAAATATTAAAATATATGTAAGCTTAATGGCAAAATATGCATTAAATATATATGATATAAAACATTCCAATTTTGTACAATTTAAATAATTTTCATCCTTTCTAAAATTAATATTAAGTTCTAAATCTTATGCCATTATATGTTCTATGGGGCTTTGTGATGACTCAGGGGCATTCTGCCCTTGGCATATAACCCGTTTAAAAAGAAAGCTCTTGATAAAGTCAAATCAAAGAGTGAAAATGGTTTGTTGATTTGAATTGATATTTTATCAATTATTTATTCTTATTTATCTATGTAATTAAATTAATACCATTGATATCTGTTAAAATAAAATATTATTGGGGGTAAACTATGTACTCAATAGGTTTTGATTATTTGTTGTGAAATTAATTTCCTTTAAAAAACAAAGAAAATTCCAAGCATTTGGTATATATATAAATAATCTATATAGTTAAACAATATTTATAAGTTTATGTCTGTTTAAAAAGCAATGTGACTTATATTGATGTATACCTTTTCTTTTAAAAACATTGCCGCATCTCGGTAGATATGTATTCATCATTTAAGAGTAGCAGAATTGCTATAAACCTTTACTCCTCAAAATTATAAATTTAGAACAAGTTTTAGAGCATTGAAACATATTTTGCTTTTTGATATATTCCAAGCAAAAATATCAATGCTTAAAGATTCATTATGATTAACTTTCAAAAGTGTAGCCATTTACCTGGTAATTCAAAATGCTATGAAATATAACTCATTACCTCCGCCGAAGGAGGTATTGTTTTCACTGGCGTTGGTTTGTTAGTTGTTTGTCAGCAAGATAACTCAAAAAGTACGGAACAGATTCGGATGAAACTTTGTGGAGTTGTTGGAAATGCCAAAAGAACAAGTGATTAAATTTTGGCATCTCTGAGTGCTTCTTTAAGATGCAAAATGAGCTAAATACTAATAAATAATTCAAATTAGCCTACTCTGCCAATTGATGTCGCTGAGCTGTGAAATCGGGTGCCGGAGCGTCTTCCTCTCGGAATTTCCGTCGAGGGGAACCCTTCCCCGTCCCTCTACGCCGCCCCAGTCGTGAAAAATCCGCCTCGGAAGGCTCATAAGGACCCCGTGACGGCGGAGGTTGCACTCTCTGAGTGTATATATGCCTCTAGTTTAAATTAAATTGAAGTACATTTCAATGCTTTGCTATAAATGTATTTTGCATTTGTATAATACACAAACACAAAGAATGTCTGATTATATATAATCATGCATAAACATAATGCAAATCATAGCAAAGTTATATTGAAATCGAGGAAGTCTGCCTTAATAATACTACAATCACTTTGCATGCATAAAATATTATTTTGCAGACATCAAATAGGAAAAAAAGACGCTCACTACCAATAAATCAAGGTTCTCACACATTCTCTCTGTGGTTCGTTATACAATGATGTAATATTTTCATTTTCAAATATATGTTGATCTTTTGACACATATACCATATTTTCGTTTTTCCTTATTCGAAGTAATTTCAAGCCATTTGACTGAAATATTAAAATGATATTGTGGGTCGGGAAATTCAAATGTAAAGAACAAATTTTTTTTACTTTTTTCAAGATGTAGAAGATTACTATTTTCTTATAAAATATGTTTAAAGAGGTAGCTTAAACAAAGATCGCATTGTTTTGATGTTTAGAAGACTTTTATGATCTGCATGGGGACATATAATGAGTATATGTAATATCATTAAACATGTTAATTATTGAATCATAATTATCATTTTGCTCATAGTTTACCGTACAATAAACTATTTTTTAAGCTATGGAGGGTGTCAGGCCATATGGAAATAAATAGTTGTTCAAGATTCTTATCATTGTAATTCGAAAACCATTCATTTCTTTTTTAATTACAAACAAAATTATAAAACAAAGCGATCAAATTACTCCTAAATAATGACAAACACAGGTAATAATTATATTGTCATTGCAAAGTAAACTAAAATAAAATCTTTAGTTACTCAGATTTGTCATATGAGTATAATATTTCCAGATACAATGAGCTTTAAAAACAGCTTCAAAGTCAACTTTTAAGGGCTAAAATTATATTTTCAAAAGTCTGAAAAGGAAATATTTCAGTAATGAAATTACTGGACTCCGGCAGAATCTTGTTTTCTAAAACTATTAATTATGGGAATCTAAAATTGTTCTGGGGTATTTTTTTCTTCTCTACGGGACACAGGCGTTTAGGCCCATCACTATATATATAAATGTAATTAAAAGAATGCTTCACTATTTAGAAAATATATATTTTAATCCTTCCCGCTTTTTATCATGTCTATATGTGTCCATAGATAGGTGCTACATTTCATCAATAAAACTAACTACATTGTAAAGAAATGTATGAAATAGCGTTCTCTTAATCAAATAATTTTATCAAATCATTCGATACAATTTTGGTATATGAAATATTTGAATATTGTCAACCTAAGATAAGAATAAAAGAATACTGCAGTGTATATATTTTGAACAAATGCAGTTGTTCTCCAACTAGACGTTCAAAATATTTTTTGCAATTACAAATGAATGCCAAATTAATGAAATTGATATTATTGTTGCTGCATTATACCTATATAAATATACCGATAGTATATATAACCAACATTTTTCATTAGATGCATATAAAAATCTGTAATTTATATCGTATTTATAATTCTTGAGACTGCACAATTTATTTCTTATGAAGATACTTTATTTTCTGGACATTTTAGGTAACAAAAATTGTAACATGATTTGTTTCAATGGCATGACTTATTAAAGCAACATCCACCTCAGGTTTATAGCTTTTTCTTGGTAACTTCCATTTTAAACAGGAAAAAATGTAATCACTTGCATATACAAGAAATAAGTCTTGCCTCAACGAGTCCGAAAATGGAATATAAAATAAAATATAAGTCAGTCATAAAAATATATCAATCAGTTCAGAATGAGAACTTCAAATTATCAACCATGGCTTTGAAACTTTCCATGTAGTGTTCTTCCAAAACCAGTATTTTAGTGCTCAGATTGCATTTGTAGCTTAAATAAATCATACCAGCTCATTTATTAACCAACAGTTCTGCAAAAGTATACAGTAAAATAGTGTGAAAAGTATGTCTGGGCAAAAGTTGCTAACCGTTTAAGCACTTTTGTTTAGCTCCTACATAATCCCTACCTCACTGGAAGTTACATGTCAAAAAAATGTTTTATATTGTACAAAAAAGATTGATTTAATAAGGTATTTTCGGTTATTTAATTGTCAACTTCAATGTGTCATAACTATAATTAAATTCCTTTAATGACAGTTCCTATGATATAAAGTCGTGTACAGCTGTCATAAACGATTCCCTTCAAAACAACCTTTTTAATACCCGTGGTTGATCCTAATTTGACACCCGGAACACACATAATTCCCTACCATTATCATTTTTACTTACATTATGATTATTCCAAGAAAAAGGAATATACATAGATAAATGCACAGAGTATTTGGTCTCTTCCTCGAGGCAAATCATAACCCAATGGAGTGAGGACGGAATATTTTGTATTCATGGGTGCTTTCACTCTAGAGGATATTTGATGATTTATTCATTAGATTCTTAAGCCCTCTTTTTGTTGATTTTTGGTTTCTTTTTTTACTCCTTGACTTTCAATGGGCTTCATTCATGATTGAGCTGAATTCATATTTATGAAATAATTATAGTTTAGATTCGAAATAGCTATGCAGGTTAGAAATGACGAATAGTATGCAAGAAGGAGGCTCTTTTTACAAGAGGAATAACGCATGATATTTTCATATTCAAATATTTGACCTATGTAGGTTATGACTTATATATTTAATTTGGTGACAATGGCGTCCAAGGAAGTTAAACACGGTCCATCAGTCTCTCTAAGCCAATAAAATGCAGTTAAATAACACATATATAGTTTTTAATTTAATGTTTTTTGTATTTTATTATTTTCTCTTATAAGATGATTTTTTGTTTTTAAAAATGAGGTAAGGAATTTTTTATATTCTAATGTTGATTTGTGTAGTCTTGACGTATTTACCATAATATCAATTACTTTTTTATGTATAATAAAATTGTGGAAGAGAAATATGGGAAAAGGTTTTTTTATAAAAAACCTTGATATATATATATATATATATATATATATCAGAGCTGTGACTACCGAATCTAAATCGGTATTCGATACTACCGACGTTAATTTCAAATATCGAACAGATTATACAATATTCGGAAGAAACGACCGAATACCGCACCGATTGACATTCGGTACGGTATATTTGACAGTATGACTTATGTAATATTTACATAGAGAATTAAAGATATAGAGAGCTTATTCCCTTCAATAGCAGAGAAAACATCGTTCAACTGTCGCTTTGCCAAGCGCTCCCTTGTGTGAAGAACTTGAACTTCGAAAATAAATAAACAACTATAACTTATAGTATATAGAGCAGATACATAAATAGGCATTCAATATAAGCCGATGATATGCATTGAATACTAAAGTACCTGAAAGTGCATTTAATATCGGACAATAAGAGACAATAAAAAAATCTATAGCCTTCCATTTCCTACAAAATCCAAGGACAAATATAATTTATATAAGATTAGTATGAATTAAATTTCAAATAATCTCTAATAAATTATAACAAATGATGAATTTAATTGTCCTTTGTTATAAACTGTCCGATATGAAATGCATATGAAGAAGTAAAAGTAGATACATAAATAAATTTATTTCCCTTTCTAATCTACCGTACTGAATATCGATCGATACTATAGATATACGATAAAATCTACCGAATACCGATATCGATCGGTAGAAGTTATATACCGAATATCGAACCGGCAGTAGATTTTTCTACCGAATCCCAGCTCTGATATATATATATATTTGACCTCCCAAAATGAAACCACTTTTACATAGTCCCAGCGATTCTGGTTCATTTTTTGATGCGGAAAACGAATATCTAATTTAAAAATCTCTAGCATTGTTAGAAATCGGACGTCACTGGGTTCAAAGGCTTCGTTATGAAGCAAAACTTTTTGTTATTACTTATTTTGAAAAAAAAAATAGTTTACTAACTTTAGCTATGATCAATTTATGACTTTGGATTTTATTGCAAATTTTCGTCAAATAATATTTATTGCCAATAAATGAACATAAGTGCTGACTCACCAACCATTTTTAAATAACAGCTTATTCTAGGGTTCTTTTAAGTTTAAAGAAGGAAAAGAAAAAGAGGGTACTCATGTTGATGTTTTTAAGTTATCTTATAACTTTATATATATAATATATATAATATATATCAATACATATATTTATTTATTGATATAGCACATGGGCTGAAAAGTCCCGGGCCTAACACATATATGACGGTATTTTATTGCAATAACCTTTTTATCAGTTAATACTTCAAAAGACAGCTGTTAAAATTTCATAATATTCTATTCATTAGTTTTTGAGTTATTGTGCTAAGAGTGACGCTACTGTTGTTATTTTTAAAACAAGGGATCAAAAATAATTTCGTGTTTTAATTTTACACTGCTTCTTGAGGAGAAAAAATACTGTTCAAGCAAAGCAATGGCTTGAAAAGTGTTATGGGGATTCCGCTCTATCAGAAACAACAATAAAACGTTGGTTTGCTGACTTCAAATGTGGTCGTAGAGACACCAATGACGCAGAACGCAGTGGACGTCCAAATGAGGCGGTAATACCAGAAAAATCAAAAAATCCACAAAATCGTTTTTAATGATCGAAAAGTGAAGTTGTGTGAGTTAGTGACATTGTAAAGATATCAAAAAAACCGTGTTGGCTTTATATTGTATGAGCATTTGACTATGAGAAAGCTCTGTTCAAAGTGGGTGCCGCATTTGCTTACTGTTGACTAAAAACAGGAAGGTGCTGATGAGTCTGAGAAGTGTTTGGCCATGTTTAAACGTAACAAACTGGAATTTTTGCGTCGATATGTGACAATGGATGAAACATGGATACATCACTTCACTCCGGAATCAAAACGATCGTCATTTGAGTGGACAGCAACTGGTGAACCTTGTCCAAAGCGCCCGAAAGCACAACAATCGGCTGGAAAGGTTATGGCCTCGGTATTTTGGGATATGCGTGGTTTAATATTCATCGACTATTTTGAGAAAGGAAATACCATCAACAGTGAATATTAAATAGCGTTATTGGAGCGTTTGAAGGCTGAAATTGCAAAGAAACGACCGCATATGGCAAATATTTTGTTTGTTTTATCTAGACAACGCACCCTGTCACAAGTCAATCAAAACAATGGCGTGAATTGAACTTCGAGTTGTTCCCACATATACAGTATTCGCCAGATTTGACTCCAGCGACTACTGGTTGTTCTCTGACCTGAAAAAAATGCTCGCCGGTAAGTAACTTCGCACGAATGAAGGGGTTGTCGCTCAAACTGAGGCCTATTTTGAGGGGAAAAGATGGACCGTTCTACAAAAGTGGTATTGAAATGTTAGAGCGGCGCTGGAATGATTGCTTTGCTCTTGATGGAGATTACGTTGATGAGTAAAGCTAATTTCAAACAAAAAAATGCGTTTTCTTTGTGAGGCCCGGGACTTTTCAGCCCATGTGTTATATATATATATATATGTGTGTATATATGTATAATAAATATATATATATATATATGTGTGTGTGTGTGTATATAAATATAAATCTAGTTCACAGATGAATGATATTTATGTTTTGAGGAAATAGAAGTATATCTATTATTTGAAAAAAATATATGTTATTTAGCTATACACATTTAAAAAAGCTAAATCATTCATCGTCCGAATATGTTTAGACTGTTTTCCTGCATTTGTCTATCCAGTTTGTACACCTATTAACGGTTCTACAAGAAGAATATTTATTATTTCAAGATCCTGAATATGTTTAAAAAGAAGGTCCATGTATTTGCTTCAACTGGAACAAATACATCCAGGAGTTAAAAATAACTATTGTTGTGTTTACCGTAGATCAGGTAACAGGCTCAATAAATGAATGGCTATAAAACGAATTGCATGACTTGCAATCAATACTTGAAAACAGTAATTTTGAATTACAATGTTCATTTAGGTTTTGTTTTTAACGTAACTGTCTTGAGATTATGTTTTTTATCTACTACTTTCTAGTGTGTTCTTATAGTTTTACACTGTATGGATTTTAGCTAATAAATAAACATCTTAACTTTAAAAAAAATACTAGAAACATTGTTTAATGGATTACATGTTTAAGGATAACGAACTTCTTCTTCTTCTTCAACGTGATTGGTGGGAACAAAAGAAACGTGGTTATAAAAAACGGTTCACTTTGAAATGTGAATATGTAGGTACTCACAGAGACAAGAATATCATCCATCATGTCTATTTTCTTGGGCTTCAAACCATGATGATCCTTTGATTGGACTCCTCTTATTTCGCATATTATTAATTAATCTACACTCCTCAATTCCGGGTAGGAATATATGATTATTTTTTAATCTTATATCACGATTAATGGACCATCATTCCAAAAAAATTATCGTCATTTGAACAAAATTTCTATTGGCGAATTCACGAGATTACCATAATGACATTTTCATTGAAAAACTGCATTTTGAGAAAAAAAAAAATGGTATCAATACTGATGAGAGGGATTCAGAGGGAGTAGATTGGGATTCGATTAGTCGTTTTAAAAACGTATTTAAAAGGTAACTTAAAAATCAACATGAGTACCCTCTTTTCTTTTTCCTTCTTGAAACTATAAAGAACCCTAGTAGGAGCTGTTATTTAAAAATGGTGGTCGTCAGCACTTATGTTCATTTATTGGCACTAAATACTATTTGGCGAAAATTTACAAAAAATCTAAAGTCATAAATGGATCATACCTAAATTTAATAAAATTATTTTTTTTTCAAAATAAGTAATAACAAAAAAGTTTTGCTTCATAACGAAACCTTTGAACCCAGTGACGTCCGATTTCTAACAATGCTAGAATTTTTAAATTAGATATTCGTTTTCAGCATCAAAAAATGAACCAGAATCACTGGGACTATGTAAAAGAACTAAAAAAGTGGTTTCATTTTGGAAGGTCTAATATATATATATATATTTAATTTCAAAATATAAAAGCAATAAAAGTCAATTGAGTTAAATACTTGTATGAAAAAGCAATAAAAATACATATTTATCAGATTCAAATTAAATGTCTACCATACTAACAATGATAAGCATAAGAATGAGTAGATAAAATTGACTTTCATACTTAAATATC
>CP045894.1:10459395-10530344 GCA_013387185.1 Caligus rogercresseyi
TGCAAAATGAGGTGAGTGCAGCTACATAATGCATGGTAAATAATAATTACCTGATAAAAAGTACATAACAATGGGATTCAATTTGATTTAGAACTACCTTTATAGATATAAATATAAAAAATATTACTTTTTGACTACTCGTATGAAACATCGATAAATGCTAAGTATAACATGTCATTTGAAATATATTCTTTATAAGATGTGTTTTTGGATTAAAATTGTTTAAAGCCACAAAACTCTTAATGAAAAGACCAGAGAGATCTATGTTGAGTTCATTTGGCTTCTTTTTTATTTTTCCCTGTCATTATATTTATATTTTCTAACAGATGAACTTGTAAAATTAAATAAATAGTCTCGACAGTTGCGTTAAAATAAGTAACATAATAAAGTCATTTGGCTTTATTAAAAGATTGACATAAGTACTCACAAACCAAAAGAATACATTAAACTAGGCATATATACACTCAGAGAGTGCAACCTCCGCCGTCATGAGCCTTCCGAGGCGGATGTTTCACGACTGGGGAGGCGTAGAGAGACGGGGGAGGGTTCCCCAAACGGAAATTCCGAGAGGAACACGCTCCCGGCACCCAATTTCACAGCACAGCGACATCTATTGGCAGAGTAGGCTAACTTGGAAATTTAGTAGTATTTAGCTCATTTGGCGCCTTAATTCTGCACTCAGAGATGCCAAAATTTATCACTTCTTCCTTTGGCACTTCCAACCACTCCACAAAATTTCATCCAAATCCGTTCAGTACTTTTTGAGTTATCCTGCTGACAAACCAACAAACTAACAACCAACAAACGCCAGTGAAACAATACCTCCTTCGGCGGAGGTAATAACATGCTTCGTAGAGGAATGGATCTCATGGTGTGAATCGAGTCTTTGGCCCAAAAAAAAAATATAATAAACGTAACCATGTCTTTTTATAACATATTAAGAAGACAAAAGAGCTACGCTTTCTATAAATTCTACGATCTGCTTTTACGCTTGATGATGGCTTATGAATGCAAAGTATTTGCTTCTAGGCGCTCATATTGTAATTTTTGGTGTCCATTTTGCTTTTATAATTTTTTTGAAATATTAAATATATGTAAGCTTAATGGCAAAATATGCATTAAATATATATGATATAAAACATTCCAATTTTGTACAATTTAAATAATTTTCATCCTTTCTAAAATTAATATTAGGTTCTAAATCTTATGCCATTATATGTTCTATGGGGCTTTGTGATGACTCAGGGGCATTCTGCCCTTGGCATATACCCGTTTAAAAAGAAAGCTCTTGATAAAGTCAAATCAAAGAGTGAAAATGGTTTGTTGATTTGAATTGATATTTTATCAATTATTTATTCTTATTTATCTATGTAATTAAATTAATACCATTGATATCTGTTAAAAAAAAATTATTGGGGGTAAACTATGTACTCAATAGGTTTTGATTATTTGTTGTGAAATTAATTTCCTTAAAAAACAAAGAAAATTCCAAGCATTTGGTATATATATAAATAATCTATATAGTTAAACAATATTTATAAGTTTATGTCTGTTTAAAAAGCAATGTGACTTATATTGATGTATACCTTTTCTTTTAAAAACATTGCCGCATCTCGGTAGATATGTATTCATCATTTAAGAGTAGCAGAATTGCTATAAACCTTTACTCCTCAAAATTAAATTTAGAACAAGTTTTAGAGCATTGAAACATATTTTGCTTTTGATATATTCCAAGCAAAAATATCAATGCTTAAAGATTCATTATGATTAACTTTCAAAAGTGTAGCCATTTACCTGGTAATTCAAAATGCTATGAAATATAACTCATTACCTCCGCCGAAGGAGGTATTGTTTTCACTGGCGTTGGTTTGTTAGTTGTTTGTCAGCAAGATAACTCAAAAAGTACGGAACAGATTCGGATGAAACTTTGTGGAGTTGTTGGAAATGCCAAAAGAAACAAGTGATTAAATTTTGGCATCTCTGAGTGCTTCTTTAAGATGCAAAATGAGCTAAATACTAATAAATAATTCAAATTAGCCTACTCTGCCAATTGATGTCGCTGAGCTGTGAAATCGGGTGCCGGAGCGTCTTCCTCTCGGAATTTCCGTCGAGGGGAACCCTTCCCCGTCCCTCTACGCCGCCCCAGTCGTGAAAAATCCGCCTCGGAAGGCTCATAAGCCCCGTGACGGCGGAGGTTTGCACTCTCTGAGTGTATATATGCCTCTAGTTTAAATTAAATTGAAGTACATTTCAATGCTTTGCTATAAATGTATTTTGTATTTGTATAATACACAAACACAAAGAATGTCTGATTATATAACATAATGCAAAATTAAATCATAGCAAAGTTATATTGAAATCGAGGAAGTCTGCCTTAATAATACTACAATCACTTTGCATGCATAAAAATATTATTTTGCAGACATCAAATAGGAAAAAAAGACGCTCACTACCAATAAATCAAGGTTCTCCACACATTCTCTCTGTGTTTCGTTATACAATGATGTAAATATTTTCATTTTCAAATATATGTTGATCTTTTGACACATATACCATATTTCGTTTTTCCTTATTCGAAGTAATTTCAAGCCATTTGACTGAAATATTAAAATGATATTGTGGGTCGGGAAATTCAAATGTAAAGAACAAATTTTTTTTAACTTATTTCAAGATGTAGAAGATTACTATTTTCTTATAAAATATGTTTAAAGAGGTAGCTTAAACAAAGATTGCATTGTTTTGATGTTTAGAAGACTTTTATGATCTGCATGGGGACATATAATGAGTATATGTAATATCAATTAAACATTTTAATTATTGAATCATAATTATCATTTTGCTCATAGTTTACCGTAGCATAAACTATTTTTTAAGCTATGGAGGGTGTCAGGCCATATGGAAATAAATAGTTGTTCAAGATTCTTATTCATTGTAATTCGAAACCATTCATTTCTTTTTTAATTACAAACAAAATTATAAAACAAAGCGATCAAATTACTCCTAAATAATGACAAACAAAGGTAATAATTATTTTGTCATTGCAAAGTAAACTAAAATAAAATCTTTAGTTACTCAGATTTGTCATATGTGTATAATATTTCCAGATACAATGAGCTTTTAAAAACAGCTTCAAAGTCAACTTTTAAGGGTTAAAATTATATTTTCAAAAGTCTGAAAAGGAAATTATTTCAGTAATGAAATTACTGGACTCCGGCAGAATCTTGTTTTCTAAAACTATTAATTATGGGAATCTAAAATTGTTCTGGGGTATTTTTTTCTTCTCTACGGGACACAGGCGTTTAGGCCCATCACTATATATAGAAATGTAATTAAAAGAATGCTTCACTATTTAGAAAATATATATTTTAATCCTTCCCGCAATTTTATCATGTCTATATGTGCATATATTGTCCATAGATAGGTGCTACATTTCATCAATAAAACTAACTACATTGTAAAGAAATGTATGAAATAGCGTTCTCTTAATCAAATCATTCTATCAAATCATTCGATACAATTTTTGGTATATGAAATATTTGAATATTGTCAACCTAAGATAAGAATAAAAGAATACTGCAGTGTATATATTTTGAACAAATGCAGTTGTTCTCCAACTAGACGTTCAAAATATTTTTTGCAATTACAAATGAATGCCAAATTAATGAAATTGATATTATTGTTGCTGCATTATACCCATATAAATATACCGATAGTATATATAACCACATTTTTCATTAGATGCATATAAAAATCTGTAATTATATCATATTTATAATTCTTGAGACTGCACAATTTATTTCTTATGTAGATACTTTCTTTTCTGGACATTTTAGGTAACAAAAATTGTAACATGATTTGTTTCAATGGCATGACTTATTAAAGCAACATCCACCTCAGGTTTATAGCTTTTTCTTGGTAACTTCCATTTTAAACAGGAAAAAATGTAATCACTTGCATATACAAGAAATAAGTCTTGCCTCAACGAGTCCAAAATGGAATATAAAATATAAATATAAGTCAGTCATAAAAATATATCAATCAGTTCAGAATGAGAACTTCAAATTATCAACCATTGGCTTTAAAAACTTTCCATGTAGTGTTCTTCCAAAAACCAGTATTTTTAGTGCTCAGATTGCATTTGTAGCTTAAATAAATCATACCAGCTCATTTATTAACCAACAGTTCTGCAAAAGTATACAGTAAAATAGTGTGAAAAGTATGTCTGGGCAAAAGTTGCTAACCGTTTAAGTACTTTTGTTTAGCTCCTACATAATCCCTACCTCACTGGAAGTTACATGTCAAAAAAATGTTTTATATTGTACAAAAAAGATTGATTTAATAAGGTATTTTCGGTTATTTAATTGTCAACTTCAATGTGTCATAACTATAATTAAATTCCTTTAATGACAGTTCCTATGATATAAAGTCGTGTACAGCTGTCATAAACGATTCCCTTCAAAACAACCTTTTTAATACCCGTGGTTGATCCTAATTTGACACCCGGAACACACATAATTCCCTACCATTATCATTTTTACTTACATTATGATTATTCCAAGAAAAAGAATATACATAGATACATGCACAGAGTATTTGGTCTCTTCCTCGAGGCAAATCATAACCCAATGGAGTGAGGACGGGAATATTTTGTATTCATGGGTGCTTTCACTCTAGAGGATATTTGATGATTTATTCATTAGATTCTTAAGCCCTCTTTTTGTTGATTTTTGGTTTCTTTTTTTGGCCTTGACTTTCAATGGGCTTCATTCATGATTGAGCTGAATTCATATTTATGAAATAATTATAGTTTAGATTCGAAATAGCTATGCAGGTTAGAAATGACGAATAGTATGCAAGAAGGAGGGCTCTTTTTACAAGAGGAATAACGCATGATATTTTCATATTCAAATATTTGACCTATGTAGGTTATGACTTATATATTTGAATTTGGTGACAATGGCGTCCAAGGAAGTTAAACACGGTCCATCAGTCTCTCTAAGCCAATAAAATGCAGTTAAATAACATATATATAGTTTTTAATTTAATGTTTTTTTGTATTTTATTATTTTCTCTTATAAGATGATTTTTTGTTTTTAAAATGAGGTAAGGAATTTTTTATATTCTAATGTTGATTTGTGTAGTCTTGACGTATTTACCATAATATCAATTACTTTTTATGTATAATAAAATTGTGGAGAGAGAAATATGGGAAAAGGTTTTTTTTATAAAAAACCTTGATAATATATTATATATATATATATATCAGAGCTGGACTACCGAATCTAAATCGGTATTCGATACTACCGACGTTAATTTCAAATATCGAACAGATTATACAATATTCGGAAGAAACGACCGAATACCGCACCGATTGAAATTCGGTACGGTATATTTGACAGTATGACTTATGTAATATTTACATAGAGAATTAAAGATATAGAGAGCTTATTCCCTTCAATAGCAGAGAAACATCGTTCAACTGTCGCTTTGCCCAAGCGCTCCTTGTGTGAAGAACTTGAACTTCGAAAATAAATAAACAACTATAACTTATAGTATTATAGAGCAGATACATAAATAGGCATTCAATATAAGCCGATGTGCATTGAATACTAAAGTACCTGAAAGTGCATTTAATATCGGACAATAAGATGACAATAAAAAATCTATAGCCTTCCATTTCCTACAAACCAAGGACAATATAATTTATATAAGATTAGTGTGTGTGTGTAATCCTTTATTTGATTTAAATTATCAGCTTTTTGCTGGTCCGTTTTAGATATAATATATAAATATTAAAAAATATATAAAAACACATCATTCCTGTGTATAAACACATACACATATATATATATATACAAAACACGTATAAAATTAAAAATACTAAAATAAATAAATAAATCCCCCTAAATTGGGGTACTGCGGCCAATGGTCCTGGCTACGTCCCTTGCCGCAGCTAGTGTCCTGGCCGACCTCAGGGACTCAAAATTGTTCCACACAGACACTGCGTGGGACGCAAATGTGTCTGTGCCGCCCCTTAATGGACACGCCACCGAAGTCGTAGACCTCGTCGGTCTCTTTGGGGTTGGGAAGACGAGATCGCCAATGGGGTTTCTGGCACCACATCCCCCATCGTTGGAGTGGAAGCACTTCCAGGTCTCTACTGCCACAGCCATGACGGTTATCTCGTTGAGGGAGGGAATTTTTGCAATACTAAGGAGATCCTCGATCCGAATGTGGTCCCGTCTCCTGCAACCGGCGATGCTCCTTGCCACGTCATTGATGGCGACCTGGACGGCCCTGTGTGCGGCATCCGGCTCCTTATTCTTATCAAACCTAGGTGTCGTCACGACCGCGGCTGCATACGAGAGCTTACCAACCATAAGCCCCCTGGCCAGTTGCCGAAGGTATTTTCCTCTCGGAATATGAACGGCCAACCTTGAGATGAGTGCTGCCCGTTGTTTTGCTGCCTTTACCACGTAGGCATTGTGGGGTGCGGTGGTGAAGTCTGAGTCGAACTTGACCCCAAGGAACTCAATCTCATCGGATGGGTGCAACTCGACGCCCCCAACCCTGATGGTGAAGGCTGAAGTGTCTTTTTTCTTGGCTTTGCCCCCAATCATGAATTGGGTCTTGGCGGCGTTAAGGACGAGACCATTCCCCCCTGCATATTTAGAGAAGGCATCCGCCTTCGTCTCTAACAAGAGCCCAACTTCCTCAAGGGAATCACCGACAGCCCATAGGAAGAAATCGTCCGCGTAACTGCTATTTTCCTCGTCTCCAATGCCAACGCAGGAGGTGACGTCCGCAACCAGGACAAGGTAGAGGATCGGACCTAGGATGGAACCTTGCCTCACACCATATTTTACGTTCAGGAAGTCGGACTCGGCGCCATTCCACACCACACGCTGTGATCCGCCAGAGAGGTATGACTTGAACCACTCCAGTTGCATGCCCTCGATCCCAAGCTTCTTCAGCTTCGGCAACAACTGTAGCTGTGTCGAAAGCAGCTGAGAGGTCAAAGCCGAGGACCCCTACAACCTTCCCTCTCTGCTTGGCTTTCAACCACTTTGCATGGGCAGTGGCCAACGCAGTTGTGGTCGAGCGGCCCCTCCTGAATCCGAACTGGGTGTTCGGAAGAGCCTCCGTCTTGGCCAGATGGATCTCGAAGTCGGTCTTTACGACGGTCTCTAGTATCTTGAGAGTGCCGGCAGGATGCAGACGGGTCTGTATGATGCAGGATCAGCAGCAGACTTGCCCTATAAATGGGTAAAACGTTCGACAATTTGAGAGCCGTGGGAACTGTTCCGGACGCCAAAGATCGGTTTACAAGGTGCGATATTGGTCCGGCAAGCACCTCAATGCCTTTCTTGAGGACGGAGACGGGGATCCCGTCGACGCCCAAGGCTTCGGTGGCCCTCATGGCTTTGACGACCTTAGCAATCTTACCAGCGCTTGCAAAGGAGAAGGAGAATGGTGCAGATGACTTGGGCCACGATGACGGTGGGGTTTTCAACGAGGGGAGGCCGTGCCGCAGTTTAATAACTTTATCTATATAAAACTTATTTACGGCAGTCGCAGTCTCTGCATTGTCCATCGTAGAGATTCCATTCACCTCGAGCGAAGCCGGGAGGGAGACGCTTGATTTGCCAATGGCCTCGTTTGCAAGGCGCCATAGTACCTTAGGGTCATTGGGACTCTTTCGAAGCTCGCCCATATTCGTGCAAATCCGGTCCCGTTTAACCAAGGATGAGACTTGGTTGCGGATCCGACGGTATTCGCTCCCAGAGGCTCTGTCTCTCTTTCTCATGAGTTCGAGGGTGTCTGACGCCAGGTATAAGCTCCTTCCTGTCTTCACTTTGATGGTCTTAGTAGGAGCTACCTCGTTGAGGGCCTCCGTAATGCCATCGATGAGGAACTGGTGCACTGTGTCAACATCTTCAAAGCTGTAGATAGTCGTCCACGGCCATTTTTGAAGGGCATCCTCCAGTTCTTGAAGCTGAATTGCTTTGAAGTTCCTTCGTTCAATTGACCTGGTACCAGTCTTCCCACTCGGCACCAAGATCTTTGCGAGGACAGGGCGATGATCAGTGGTCGTGTCCTTGAGAACTTCGACGTTACAGTCCAACCCTGCAAAGTAGACATGGTCGAGGCAGGAGATGCGGTGCTCGCCGTTGAACTTGCCGTAAGACTTCCAGTGGCCTCCGTTGTTGCATAGTCGAGGCTTGCGTCCTTCATGCCGTCGCCCAGGATCTGCAAGAGGTTCTTTCTTGAATAGCTCCTGTCGTTGTATCTCATTGTGTCAAGATTAAAGTCGCCAAGAATGAGAACTCGTTTAGACATTCTTGTCGCAGATCTTGCTTGGTTGATGATGACGTCGAGACGGTCTTTCTCATTGAGAATGACTTGATCTTGGGAGAGGTCCATTCCCTGTAGACGCCGCCGACATAGGATGCTATGTTAGGGAGGGACAACTCGATCCAAACTGTTTGCACGTGCGAGGACATGAGTCAGATCGTAGCTTGGCGTTATAACGCATTGCGAGATCGTTTTCACGAGAATAAGGATCCTTTTATACCCATTGCAAGATACTAAACGTGACAATATCCGTTTGTAATAAAGGTACCATAAGAGAGGCTAGCTCAGTTTCCGTTATTACAGCAATATCGATATCTTTCCTGTCGAGTAAGTAGGCGAGTGAATTAAATTTCAAATAATCTCTAATAAATTATAACAAATGATGAATTTAATTGTCCTTTGTTATAAACTGTCCGATATGAAATGCATATGAAGAAGTAAAAGTAGATACATAAATAAATTTATTTCCCTTTCTAATCTACCGTACTGAATATCGATCGATACTATAGATATACGATAAAATTTACCGAATACCGATATCGATCGGTAGAAGTTATATACCGAATATCGAACCGGCAGTAGATTTTTCTACCGAATTCCAGCTCTGATATATATATATATTTGACCTCCCAAAATGAAACCACTTTTACATAGTCCCAGCGATTCTGGTTCATTTTTTGATGCGGAAAACGAATATCTAATTTAAAAATCTCTAGCATTGTTAGAAATCGGACGTCACTGGGTTCAAAGGCTTCGTTATGAAGCAAAACTTTTTGTTATTACTTATTTTGAAAAAAAAATAGTTTTACTAACTTTAGCTATGATCAATTTATGACTTTGGATTTTATTGCAAATTTTCGTCAAATAATATTTATTGCCAATAAATGAACATAAGTGCTGACTCACCAACCATTTTTAAATAACAGCTTATTCTAGGGTTCTTTTAAGTTTAAAGAAGGAAAAAGAAAAAGAGGGTACTCATGTTGATGTTTTTAAGTTATCTTATAACTTTATATATATAATATATATAATATATATCAATACATATATTTATTTATTGATATAGCACATGGGCTGAAAAGTCCCGGGCCTAACACATATATGACGGTATTTTATTGCAATAACCTTTTATCAGTTAATACTTCAAAAGACAGCTGTTAAAATTTCATAATATTATATTCATTAGTTTTTGAGTTATTGTGCTAAGAGTGACGCTACTGTTGTTATTTTTAAAACAAGGGATCAAAAATAATTTCGTGTTTTAATTTTACACTGCTTCTTGAGGAGAAAAAATACTGTTCAAGCAAAGCAATGGCTTGAAAAGTGTTATGGGGATTCCGCTCTATCAGAAACAACAATAAAACGTTGGTTTGCTGACTTCAAATGTGGTCGTAGAGACACCAATGACGCAGAACGCAGTGGACGTCCAAATGAGGCGGTAATACCAGAAAATATCAAAAAATCCACAAAATCGTTTTTAATGATCGAAAAGTGAAGTTGTGTGAGTTAGTTGACATTGTAAAGATATCAAAAAAACCGTGTTGGCTTTATATTGTATGAGCATTTGACTATGAGAAAGCTCTGTTCAAAGTGGGTGCCGCATTTGCTTACTGTTGACTAAAAACAGGAAGGTGCTGATGAGTCTGAGAAGTGTTTGGCCATGTTTAAACGTAACAAACTGGAATTTTTGCGTCGATATGTGACAATGGATGAAACATGGATACATCACTTCACTCCGGAATCAAAACGATCGTCATTTGAGTGGACAGCAACTGGTGAACCTTGTCCAAAGCGCCCGAAAGCACAACAATCGGCTGGAAAGGTTATGGCCTCGGTATTTTGGGATATGCGTGGTTTAATATTCATCGACTATTTTGAGAAAGGAAATACCATCAACAGTGAATATTAAATAGCGTTATTGGAGCGTTTGAAGGCTGAAATTGCAAAGAAACGACCGCATATGGCAAATATTTGTTTGGTTTTATCTAGACAACGCACCCTGTCACAAGTCAATCAAAACAATGGCGTGAATTGAACTTCGAGTTGTTCCCACATATACAGTATTCGCCAGATTTGACTCACAGCGACTACTGGTTGTTCTCTGACCTGAAAAAAATGCTCGCCGGTAAGTAACTTCGCACGAATGAAGGGGTTGTCGCTCAAACTGAGGCCTATTTTGAGGGGAAAAGATGGACCGTTCTACAAAAGTGGTATTGAAATGTTAGAGCGGCGCTGGAATGATTGCTTTGCTCTTGATGGAGATTACGTTGATGAGTAAAGCTAATTTCAAACAAAAAAAATGCGTTTTCTTTGTGAGGCCCGGGACTTTTCAGCCCATGTGTATATATATATATATATGTGTGTGTATATATGTATAAATAATATATATATATATATATGTGTGTGTGTGTGTGTGTATATAATAATAAATCTAGTTCACAGATGAATGATATTTATGTTTTGAGGAAATAGAAGTATATCTATTATTTGAAAAAAATATATGTTATTTAGCTATACACATTTAAAAAAGCTAAATCATTCATCGTCCGAATATGTTTAGACTGTTTTCCTGCATTTGTTTATCCAGTTTGTACACCTATTAACGGTTCTACAAGAAGAATATTTATTATTTCAAGATCCTGAATATGTTTAAAAAGAAGGTCCATGTATTTGCTTCAACTGGAACAAATACATCCAGGAGTTAAAAATAACTATTGTTGTGTTTACCGTAGATCAGGTAACAGGCTCAATAAATGAATGGCTATAAAACGAATTGCATGACTTGCAATCAAATACTTGAAAACAGTAATTTTGAATTACAATGTTCATTTAGGTTTTGTTTTTAACGTAACTGTCTTGAGATTATGTTTTTATCTACTACTTTCTAGTGTGTTCTTATAGTTTTACACTGTATGGATTTTAGCTAATAAATAAACATCTTAACCATTAAAAAAAATACTAGAAACATTGTTTAATGGATTACATGTTTAAGGATAACGAACTTTTTCTTCTTCTTCAACGTGATTGGTGGAAACAAAAGAAGCGTGGTTATAAAAAACGGTTCACTTTGAAATGTGAATATGTAGGTACTCACAGAGACAAGAATATCATCCATCATGTCTATTTTCTTGGGCTTCAAACCATGATGATCCTTTGATTGGACTCCTCTTATTTCGCATATTATTAATTAATCTACACTCCTCAATTTCCGGGTAGGAATATATGATTATTTTTTAATCTTATATCACGATTAATGGACCATCATTCCAAAAAAAATGATCGTCAGTTGAACAAAATTTCTATTGGCGAATTCACGAGATTACCATAATGACATTTCATTGAAAACTGCATTTTGAGAAAAAAAATGGTATCAATACTGATGAGAGGGATTCAGAGGGAGTAGATTGGGATTCGATTAGTCGTTTTAAAAACGTATTTAAAAGGTAACTTAAAAACATCAACATGAGTACCCTCTTTTTCTTTTTCCTTCTTGAAACTATAAAGAACCCTAGTAGGAGCTGTTATTTAAAAAATGGTCAGCACTTATGTTCATTTATTGGCACTAAATACTGTTTGGCGAAAATTTACAAAAAATCTAAAGTCATAAATGGATCATACCTAAATTTAATAAAATTATTTTTTTTTCAAAATAAGTAATAACAAAAAAGTTTTGCTTCATAACGAAACCTTTGAACCCAGTGACGTCCGATTTCTAACAATGCTAGAAATTTTTAAATTAGATATTCGTTTTCAGCATCAAAAAATGAACCAGAATCACTGGGACTATGTAAAAGAACTAAAAAAGTGGTTTCATTTTGGAAGGTCTAATATATATATATATATATATAATTTCAAAATATAAAAGCAATAAAAAAGTCAATTGAGTTAAATACTTGTATGAAAAAGCAATAAAAATACATATTTATCCAGATTCAAATTAAATGTCTACCATACTAACAATGATAAGCATAAGAATGAGTAGATAAAATTGACTTTCATACTTAAATATCTTGTAGTACAGGAGCATATGATAAGAAACGTCCTTCCAAAGCACGAAGAGACGTTCCTAACAAGCCTCTAACTTGAATCCTTGCTACTCAGATTTTTGATTTACTTATATTCGGTCAAACTATTGGCCTAAGTAATTCACATATTTGTTTCGCTTGTAGCTTCATATTGATTACACTAATTGAGTAAACCCTTGTGAAGACTCCATTAAAAGTTCTTTTTTATAATTTATATCAGGGTATGTAACCGAGTTTTTTTCGGGGGTTTTCAAAATTTTGGGTTTTTACATACCCTGATTTATATGCATTAGAGAAAGGAAGTTTTATGAGGAATTAGTTAATATGAGCAAACGGTTTTTAATTGCGTAGGCATAATTATAATGTATGCAAATATCAATCAAACCTTAATTGTTAAAATTAAAAAAAGGAAATGGTAGTGCGTTAAGGCGTGTTCAACTCTCAATGTGAGGGGTACAGGTTCAAATCCTATGAGGGGAAGGTCAATTTTGGTCTACATACTTGATAAGATCCAAGGTTCAATAGACTAATTTACATGCTATAATGCTTATTTAATTCCAGTCGGATGCAATTCTATTCAACCAAATAGGCAAAAAGGGATGTATTACATGACTATAGCAATACAGATTGAAATCTTTCGTAGGGACTTTGACATTTCAGTTGATTACCGACTTGATCCGCTACTATAACGACTCTCAACTCCTATTCTTTAAAATGAGAGGTACAGATTTGACTATGGGCCAATGAAAGCATTTCAGAGGCCGTAAAATCTAGAGCCTGCGTTTTCAAAGGATCTCAAATGTTGTCACTTTAGACGCAAAGTAGACAACAAATCCCCTTAGCTTTCTCATCCATTTTTCAGCAAATGCTAATGTATTTTTGAGCGGGGAGTAATATTTTTTTAAAATCTTTATCAATTCCAAATTTAGTTCAAATCCATATCATCTACGATTGGTAATTTACAAGGAGGAAGATAAGGAAGATAGAGGGAGATCCCAGAAGACGAAAATATTCCATAGAGGATTATATTTTTAAACAATTCAACGTTTAATAACTTTTAATTATATTTTTATTAACCCATTAGTGTCAATACGTAGATTTTTCTACGTGGCAGTAAAACAGCTCTACAGCATATCTAAATGCATAAATTATAACCAAAATGCGTGTTTATGTCTTTGTTTGAGTATTTAGAAACCACAAAAAAAGTTGATCCCCATAAGTTATTTGTTTCAGTTGAAGATTTGCAATTGATTTGCGATGGTTGCAAGTACCTCATTATTTTCTGACGGGTCAGTACTATTTGTGTTTGATAGTGGTCTCATGTCATAAGTAATTTTAATTTTATTTCTTTAAATTATTTTTAAGATACATATCTTTCAAATATATTACATAATTAAACCTCAAATTAGAAAATACGAGTCTCTTATTTTGGTTTCAAAATGATACGTCGAAAAATCTACGTTTCGGCACTACAGCACAAAAATCATAGTTATGATAAATTGTGTCTACATTCAATCTAAGTTACTTTGAACTAAAATTATACTTTTCTTTTTCATTTGGATTTACTTATTCAACAATTTTATTAATTTTTACCAAAGTTTTGACAATCAATCATTTTTCTAGAATCACCACGAAAGAAATATTGAGTATTCTCGAAGATATCGATGAAAGTGGGAATGTGTATATGGGGCTACCAGAAGTTAACTGTCTTTCCGATGGAGGCAGTGATAAATCAGACGACGAAAAAATAATTGTTGAAACATATTAATATACCACTAAAAAATGGCCCTTTGGATCTAACTGTGGATGAATTGAAAGTATTCTTTGGTGGATTTTTCTCTCACATCTTTTTGTACATGTTCAGCTTTTATGTTTTCAAAATTATAATCTTCACATGGAATATGTAGACGTGATGGACCAGGCTGTAAGCACACTAAGAATAAGGCAAAAAATGGTGTTGGCCTAAATTTTCTTATATGATTACCACAACAGTATATATATAACGCTCATCAACTTATTAAAAAATGGATCAAAAACGTCTCTATGAATTTATTCAACTGTTGACACTCTAATTTTGCAAATCTTCGGACAAGTACCATTTCAAAGACGGAGAAAATCTTCAAAGTCATCAAAAGCTTATCGTTTTGATGGTAAAAATCATTGCATAGAAAGCTCCAATCTTGCAAAATGTTTGTAAGACTGTAGTGGAAGGGCATCATTTTTTATATGAAGTACGATGTAGTTTTTCATTCTAAATGTTTTGAAAATATTCATCAAACATCTTAAAATTATTATATTTATATGTATTTCATTGTTCTATGTTTATAGAAAATAAGAAACCTAATTCATTCAATTGATTTGTTAATATGTAGGATGATATATAAAGATTAATATATATTTTTTTCCTTTTTATTGAATTGTTTGGTCCCTAGTGCCGAAGCGTAGGTTTTTCTACGTGCTAATTTCTCAATAAGTGATTATAGTAATACAATAATTTTTGACATTCGAAGTCTTTGCATCATATTGGACTTGTGTGAGAAGTTTCAAAGTTATGGGATCATTTTTAACTTTAGGCACTAATGGGTTAATAAAGACGAATGCCCATAAATAGATTGACCAGTTACAAAAGTATATGACAGCTCGAGGGAGAAGTCGGGAGACGAAAAAATTCCATAGAGGATTATATATATATTTTTTTTTTCGGTTATAAAATTCTTTATTATGTTATCTAAAAAATGAGTAAATAATATACAACAACAGATAACAATAAAATAAATAAAAAATATTTTAGACAGTTGTGTTTTAGATTAAAACATAATTGAACATTATAGAACAAAATTACTATCTAAAAGTTATAACCTTATATAAAATGCACAAAATTATTTTGTCCGTAACAAGCGACGATGACTTTTTAAAATCCTCTTTAAAGCATTCAAGTGTTCTGCTGCCATTGATGGCACATAACGAATTAGGTCTCCAGCCCACTCCCACGAAGAAGATTCTGCGTTGGGAACTCTTAGAGAAAGAGCTGAATAACGTGCCGCTGCCCCAATGATGATTGAGCGTAGGTTGTCGACCTCTAAGTAGGAGTTCGTCGCAATTTGTTTTGCAATTAAAGATTTAATATTACTTGAAGCAAAATTTATGGCTTCTTAATAGGGGGGAGCATTTCTTTTTAATTTGAAAGCACCAAAAAGTACAAAAGCACTTAAAGTACCGGGGGGAATCTCTTTACTCTCACACACATTCATTTCAACAAACTTTTTTACCAACTTGAGCACGGGGCAGTCTACGAAAGCATGAAAAATGTCATTGTATAAACGCCCACAGTTATTACAAGGCCTAAAAAACTTTATTAATTGTCCTGAAATTTGGAATTGTGCCGTAAACTTTGATGCATCATTTATGCCCTGAGTGGAGTGGATAATTCTTTGTTCCTATGAAGGAGGCAGACAAAGGACATTAATAAACTATGTGATATCGATTTTGCACAATCATGTTTATTTTTAGGAGTATTCAATTTTAAAAGCCAAGGCTTAGCAGGGAAATAATTATTAGCAGCACGAGAGAGAGGAAAATGGAACCTAGCTACATTTAAAACGGAGCCGACATTCAAATCATGAATATTAAAAACCTTATGATTGAGAGAAAATATCTCCAGAATCCTAAGATCACCAAATCTCTGGAGAAATGGGGTTTTTCTTTATTTTGGTATAAAATATCAATAGTCGTATCAGAATAGAATTTGGGCTCTGACTTCCAAACCAATCTTTGGAGCGAAGATAAAAATGGAGAAAAATCTTCCAACTCGGGGTTAATTTAAAGTGATCCCATCTGTATCCAATTAAAAAATTCTGAGGACGTATAATAAAACCTCCACTCTCTGTTATGATAAACATCCATGTCAGCCACTACTTTACGATAATATTTTAGTAAAATATTCCACAGCCCTCCACAATTCAGTTTTTAGGACGTTTTAGAGAAGAAATATATGATTTATGAAAGAGAGAGCCAACGTTCTTCTTCCTCTAATGCTAATTCGGCCAGAGATGAGAAAGAAGAAGCCCTATATAAAACAAGAGGAACAACTCTAAAATTATAAAGATCAATTCTTTTTGACAAAGAGAGACCTCGCCACTGCCTCAATTGCCCATATATCTTAGCATTCATTTGGGTCCAGTTACAATTTGAAATGTCATTTCTTGTCCACACAATGCCCAAGATATTGACTGAACTAGCGACTTTAACGTTTTGAACAAAAACAGAACTCTCCGGAATCCAGGCACCCAAAGGAAGTATAGCTGTCTTACTGCTATTAATTGAAAGACCGGATTTGATTTCAATTTTTTGAAAAATGATAAGAGAACCTCAATTCTTTTAATGAGTTGAGCTTCAGTGTCAGCCTCTATCATCAAAGTGACATCATCCGCATATAGGTCAATTAAATGTCTCTGTCCATTAAAAGAAACAGCAAATCCAGCGTACTTCTTAGTTAAAGCCATAGTTAAAACGTTAATAGCCGAAACAAACAGAAGAGGAGCTATGGGACAACCCTGTCTACAGCTCTTCCGAAGTTCGATAGGAGCACTAGAGGATTATATTTTTTAAACATTTCAACTTTATGAGATTTATGTTATATATATACATAATAAAACTCATATATATCACTACCAATAGATATCAGATATAGTTGAGTCAAATCTAGAAGCTAAACAAACCATTAATCTTATTCATTTAATCCAAAAAAAGCTGTATTTGTTAGACACATATTCTTGCTGAGTATAGTACGATTTACCGTATAGTACATGTGTCACTACTTAGAAATACATTTATGTAAAAAAGGATGTGTAATTCTTAATTGTGATGTAGTCCCATATTTAATATCATCCATTTAATCTTACAGATAAATTAAAAACATCTAAATAAATTATTGCAAGAAGGAACTAAGCGTGTGCAATAAAATTGTCAAGGCGGCTTTGAAACAAAATGGTTTATTCAAGTAGATAATAAGAGTTGCATCTTTTAATTTATTATTTATGAATGGATTATCAATAAAAATATTTTTATTATAAAAATATATACTTGATAGTTGGGTGGGAAGGGAGGATCATTCTAGTGGTAGAAAATATCTTAGTATTTGAATCAACTAAATCAATCGATTATAAAAGGATACAATTTATTGAGGAGAAAATCAAAATTTGTGCTTAAGAATAAAAAACCAATTTTATTTCAATTGAAGGATATTTGTCCAATAGTCAGGGTATGTAAAAAACCATTAATTAGCTATTAGCTAATTAATGGTGTAATGAAAACCCCGAATTTCGAAAAACCCCACGGTAAACCCGGGTTTTTTAACCGGGTTTTTTTCGGGGGTTTTCAAAACTTTGGATTTTTTACATACCCTGCCAATAGTATATACCACGTTGTCTATGGTATCATTGAAGATTCTTTTGAGTCCACAGTCAGTGAAAACAAAGTGTATTGTTTTCACTGGCGTTGGTTTGTTGGTTGGTTTGTTTGTTTGTTTGTCAGCAGGATAACTCAAAAAGTGCGGAACGGATTCGGATGAAACTTTGTGGAGTTGTTGGAAATGCCAAAAGGAACAAGTGATTAAATTTTGGCATCTCTGAGTACTTCTTTAAGATGCAAAATGAGCTAAATACTAATAAAATTTCAAGTTAGCCTACTCTGCCAATAGATGTCGCTGTGCTGTGCTCTCAAAGAGGAGAGCACAGCACAGTGACATCTATTGGCAAATGACAAAAAGACCAAGTGATTCATTTGGGATCGGCGGAGGTTATCACTCTCTGAGTCCTCTAGTTTTTCATTGTTTTTAAGAGATCTTTTTTATGTTTTAGGGGAAAAGTATGAGCTTTATGCATATATTAACGCAAACTTCAAGGGATTGCAAGTATATGACAGTTCGGCCAATAAAAAAATTGAGCAACATTTCTGTTTTTATTTTATAATCTTCGAATATTTTTGTTGATCATCAAATAACAGTACCTATATTGAATTAAAAACACATATAACTTTTAAAAGACTATACACAATCTTGATTTTTTTTTTCTTATCAACAAGGTCTTTATTAAAACAAATTATATATACAAATAGAACAAAAAAGTACACTATATGTAATATATAAAAGGAAAAATATAAAAGGAAAAATTGTGTTTCATAAAAACATAAATAAACATTATAGTTTAAAATTAATTTCCTTTTTAAGACCTAAAACTTCAAAATCATATTATTCATCTAAAAAAAGATAATCATAAAAAACAACTACAATCAATCCTACAGAAATAAACAAAAAACATATATCAGATAAATCTAAATTGTCTTTGAAGTCTTGAATTTCTTATATTTTTTTACAATAAACTGGAGAGATTTGGCGTAGATAGGCGAGAGGCGTGGAACATATTTAATTACTGCAGCTGCTGGGGTCCATTCTTGGCTGTTGACATTGGGGATCCTCAAAGATAATGCCAAATATCTGGCAGCCGCTCCAATAAAGATAGCTCTCAGCTTATGTTCTTCAGTTAACGAGTTATCTGAAAGGTTTTGAGCTGTATAGGCCTTGCAGTTCCTCAATGCGGCGCTTATTGCACGTTCTTCCACTTGACATTTATTTTCATGCGTTGTAATGCCAAAGAGAATGTATCCTCTTAGGTATTCGGCTTTAAAATTAGTGATATATGTACAATTCATTTCTAAAAAATTCTTTATAATAATCAAAGCTGGGCAGTCACTAAATGCATGGCTAATGTTGTTGTACATACGTCCGCAATCCTTGCAATGTGATGAGAATGTTATTAAACTCGCCGATATTTGTAATTGGGCTGTAAAAAATTTCCGTCGTTGATGCCCATCATGGACAGCAGAATTCTTGTTTTCCATTCTTGCGGTAACTTCAAGCTCTTGAGATGTTCATCCGCTGTCAAATTTGCAGAGTGTGAATTAAAATCTTGATCACGGAATTTTAAAAACCATGGTAAAAGAGGCATATGTCTTTTAGCATCTCTTTGGAGAGGGAATAAAAAGCGGCCAGTTTTAAAAACAGAGTCATCGCCCAAATCATGCAAAGTATAAATATTCTCTCGAAGAGCTATACTCTCTAATTCTTCAGGCGGACATAGGTTTTAAAAAAAAGGTTCCTTGCCCCTGTTTTGGTGAATAATATCCAAAGTGCTGTTATTATTGTATATTGGAGACTGTTTCCATAATATTCTTTGTGCAGCGGCCCAATCTCTCGAAAATTGAGAAACTACATTATTCGAGATGTCCGTTCCGAATAAAAGCGTCATATACACCCCCGAAGATGCCACGTGTTCTCTCCATTCACCTTTATAAACTGATACTAACTCTGCAAATATTTTTTTATAAATTTTGGGTACTATATTATTTATAAGCACCAGTCCACCTCCCAGTTGAGATCGGCGTCGTTTCAAGGCAGGAATGTACCGGCGGGAGAATAAAGCCTCCAACCAATTTTCCTCTTCCTTCATGAGTAGTTCCCCAATTGTAGGAGAAGCCGTTGCCATATAAACCATATGAGAAATAAGGTTTGTGTTGTAAAAGTCTATTCTTTTTTGTAGGTTTAGACCTCTCCATCCTTGGCACCATCTAATTGCTTGTTTATTTAAATTTTGAAAATTGGCCAGCGCGGGTCCGTTGTTATTCCATTCCACCCCAAGTATCTTCACTGTTTTTACAGTTCTGCATCTTCCGATGTTTATTTGTTCTGCAGGAGTCCAGCAGCCTATGGGGAGTATAGCAGTTTTTTCGTAATTAATTTCCATTCCAGACATCTTATGAAATTTTTTTTAAAGCTAAAAGAATTTCCACTCGTTTTATAATTTGTTTTTCGGAATTTCCTTCGACCATTAAGGTTATATCATCCGCGTATAGATCTACGAGATGTTTTTTGGAACCTAATTGCACTCCAAAGCCCCGAAACTTGCGGTTTAATATGGTGTTCAATTGCTCCATTGCAGCAACAAATAGTAAAGGAGACGCAGGGCAACCCTGCCGACAACTTTTTCCTAAGTTGATAGATTCACTTTGGTAGCCGTTGATAATAATCTTGGATGAACCATTAAATAAAAGAGCACGAATGGGGTTAAAAAAGCGCCTAGGGAGATATTTTTTCACCGCTTGTAAGATAAAACCATGTAAAATAGAGTCAAATGCTTTGCTAAAATCCACGCCAACTATTGCTCCAAATTTTCTTCTATTCTTAGTAGAGTTGATCGCTGCACAAATATTTCTGGATATGTCTGAAATGTTGCGATTTTTCAAGAAGCCTTTATGCTCAGGTCCCAACTTTTTATTTATATAGGTTCCATATTTTTGGCTAGTACTCCTGCAATGATTCTATATGACTCATTAAGAATGGTCAGTGGTCTCCAATGACTTATAGCACTTCCGTTCCCTCTTTTCGGAATGAGAGAAATTCGGCCTTGTGTTAGAGCTGCTGGCATCGATCCTCTTTTTTCCATTTCTGCTCCAATTCTTAGTAAATAAGGGGAAATCTCCTCAGGGCAAAGTGTAAAAAATTTCCTTTGATATTGTCAGGGCCACTGGCTTTTTCATCTTTAAAATTTTCCTTTATATATTCTAAAATATTATCATTGTTAAAAATAGTAAGTGTGGAAGATTTTTTAGGACGAGGAAAGTGCGTCCTTGATGTCTCAAGTACTTTTTTAAAGGAGTTATAAAATATCTTTAAAATTGAACGTGGATCTGATATTGTTTGTCCATTAATGACAAGAGTTTCTATTTTTTTACTCAGAGGCTGTTTTTCGTTTTTCATGTTTTGAAGTCTCCTATGAGGGTTACTTTCCAATTGCACCCTTTTATTCATTTCTTCTTCTGCAATTTCCGAAATTCCAAAGGCGTTAAGAGTTTCTGATGTAATTTCCTGAACAAACAACGAACCATCATTCATTATCTCTTCCACATCCTCTCGAAGTCTTCCAATTGTCTTCCACTTTTGACTTATATGCGCTATTGATGTGTCCTTTATAATCTTGTTAAAAATTTGTAAAAGCTTTTTACAATTAATATTGGGATTAAAATTCAGTAAAAGCTTCTTTTTTAATTCTTTTTTAATTCCTCATTTTCGATAAGCCATTTTGGAGTCTTGAGTTTTTTGTTTAAGCGCATTTTAAATTGTACGTCTATAATTTTGTGATCAGACGATGGCTCATATATATATGACGTTTTTTGTATTTTTGATAAAAATGAAAAGGACACAAACGAGTGATCTAATCGTGATGTCTTCCGCCCACTTTTCCACGAGTAAAGATTCTTGATGTCATTAAACTTTTCGATAACATCAAACAAGAAGAGTTTATTAATAACTTCTTGCAACGCAGTCCTATTTGTGGAAATTTTTCTTTCAAAATCAACGTTTAAATCACCTGTGAAATTTTTTGGGAGTGTTTCTTCTTCTAAATGGTTGATGATAGATTTAAAGAAGACGGAGGATCGAAGGTTAGGTCCATAAGCATTTATGATATAGAATACGAAATTGTTCGTCTTCATATTAACCTTGATACTATGCCACTGACTTTCCAAAGAATATTCTTGAGTAAATATGGCTGTAGCAATTGAAGTAGACACCATGGTGAGAATACCTCGGCGTAAACCACTACCCGTAAAAAAACAGAGAAATTGGCTGGAAGGCAGTAAGAACAAGAACTCGAACACGAAGATGAAACTTTTGTCCGTATATCTTGAAGACATATAATGTCAGGTCTTAAAGCTAAGATCCTCCCCATCATGGCGTGTCTCGATTTTCTGTCTTTTCCACCTCGAGTGTTTAGTGAAATTATCCTTCTCATACCAATTAGTTCCTTATTGGTGTCCATTTGTGTGATAGTTGAAAGTATCTAAGAAGAGGTTTTCTTGTGCTTAGCGGGTCCCTTGTCTTTTTCCGGTGAGCCATCAGAGTCAGGTTTACTACGTTTCCCGGCTGATTGTGACCGCGTACGATGTGGGATAATCTTGTCAATTAGAATGTGTGCTTGTGTGGGCTTATTGATTCTTTGATTATTTTCGTTTAGGGTGTTATCATTTGAGATTGTGCTCCGTGAATTATGACAACTTTTTTTTGCCGTAAGGTCTTCGGCGGGCTCCTTGTCATCACTCTCCCTGACACTCACATCTTCACTATTTTCAGAGGCAGTAAAAGTGTCTCCTGTTTCGATTGACCTCTGATCTTCTATTTGAATTTCTTTATCTTGATCCGCTTCGGTTTCTGTTGGAACTTGTGAGCTGTTTTGTGCAGCCTCTTCAGTATTGTTAATTTCTCGGTCCATTTGCTCTCTCAGCTCTTTCCAATAATCCGCCCATTTTACATAACTATTTTCGCAATCTTTGGCAAAATGTCCATTTTTATAGCACTTAGCACATGTAATTTTTTGTCCAAAGTAAGAAACACGAGTCTTTAAACCTCGGAATCCAAGGAATCCTGGGATGTTTTTATTTGGCATCAAACCAATGCAAAATTCCCATTTTGTAGACCCTTAAGTCTTCCTTCACTAAAAAGGCATTCCTTTGCAGGGTTGACAATTTTGCCGAAATGCTTAAATACATTATCTACGTCTTTGGCTTTAACTTCTTCATGAGGAGAGTTTATTATTATTTTTTCTCATAAACAATAGGGTTCCCGTCTTCATCTTTCCTTTGTGCTCTTAGACCTCTCATTGATCCTCTAATTCCATCTTCTCCATCTTTTGTTTTCTTATGATGAAAGTGTCCTCCACGTGAGAGAAGGTAACACTAATATCTATTTCTTTTTTAAAAGTAATTTTTTTAAGATTTTTTTACATTTATATTGAAATATCCAATATATCAATGGTTCAAATATTTATATAAAAATAAAAATCTGACAAGGGCGAATATATATAAATATTAACTTTTTGGCAATTTTCAAGTCAATCCCTAATCTTATTTAAAAACTTTTATGATTTAGAGAACTAATATAAATGGGAATAAAAAAGAAACATTTTAATTTAGTAAATAAATCTCAAAACAAAAGTTACATGCAAAAAAATATACGTTAAAAAAATCAAAAAAAGTACACGTTCTTGTAATATAATCTACACGAGTTTCTTTAACCCCCAGGTCTGTACAGTTGGTTCTCCTCATAATGTTCAAAAAAATTATGTCTGATCGGCACCAGAATGTTTAAATAGTTATGTTTTGTTTTCGATAATCATATAGGAAAAAAATAAGTGTTATAAAAATATTTTGATTGAAGAGATATCAAATAGATTGAGACAAATGAATTTTTGAATTGAACGAGATCAATTTATTTGTGAAATTTGTGAAGACATTATTTTTCACTAGACCTGTAGGGATTCTCCTCAAACCATTAACCTTTCTAATGGAGCTCGATAGCCGTGCTTGTTTAAGGCGTGTTCAACTCTCAATGTTGGGGGCGCAGTTCGAATCTCGAGAGGGAATGGTCATTTTTGGTCTACCTCATTGATAAGATCTCCTAGGTTCGATAGACTATTTTTACGCTACAATGCTTATTTATATCCTATCCGATGCAATTCTATCGAACCATATAGCAAAAAAAAAACTTTCTTCATTGTGAGTACTTATATTTCATATTTACATATGACAACAAGGACTATTAATACTCCTTATCCTAATTCGGGATTTGAAAATAAGTATGATTACAATTAAAAAGCCCTTATAAAACTCAAAATAGTCCTTATCTACCGAGATTCATAGTAACAATAAAAAATCAGACCAAATTATTCGGAGATAATCAAATATTTTACTTAAATAGAAAGAGTAGTATGTATAGTAGGGGGTTTTAGTATTAATGCGTCAAAACCTTATGTAAGGCAGACTCAATAATATATTTTGCCTTTGGATACTTTATTTTTTACATTGTTTATTATTATTCTTAAGGATATACATAGTGGGAACAATATACCAACAACTCTTTAAAGGATTTGAAATGTCCTTTCAATGAAAATGTAGTTAAAAAGAAAAGAAAGTCCGATAATGCATTATGTGATTCCGAAAAGGTCCCTGGGAATCTATATACTGGATGCGCAATGCACTAATTAAATGACTGCATCGTATTTTTCATTATTGTAGGAACAGCCATTCATCTGTCTATTTTATCTTCCTTTTGTGACAAGCTTCTTATAGTATAAGGATAGCAGCATTCATTCCATGTGTATTATAAATAAACATCTACGGCAAATGTACTTCCCAAGGGGCAAATATACCTCCATTAGGGCACACAAATACACATAGACAACACAATAAGAGCCCTTATTTAATATATACCCCATTTCTATTAGCAAGGAAGATCTTGATTCAATCCTAACATCGTTAATTGTGATGATGATGATGATACACGTGTTCACAGTTGAACATAAGTTTTCTTTAAAAAACATGTCTTGGGTCATATGTAAGAAAAAGTGTGAGTAAAATATAATAATACCATAGGACAAATAATATAAGTTTTCAGAATACATTTAACTAATTATTTAGATGAAATAAGTATCTCCCTTTGAAAAGAGGCTTGGAGGGCTTATATATTCAGAACCAAAATATTTTGTTTACATAAAATACAAAAGAAATCTCTAAATTTAAGACTATCCTTTATTCATTTTTGATGATAGCTGGAACTGGGATGAAAAAGTGGTATTCTCAAAAGAGGGAACTTAAGGGATTGCGTATGTTTTTTGGCAAGAAAAATATGTATATATTTGAAAGTAAAGATCTGACTAGCAATGACGGTAAAAAAGTATACACACATAAATATATATATTTGAAAAAACGTTGCTTTTTGACAAACAACTAATGGATCATCAAATCAATATATATATATATGAAAGAGGATACAAAAAATGTTGATCACAATAATAATCAACGAACAAGGCACACGAAGAACAACACACATAAGAATTAATCATGATGTTTATTGTTTTTTACCTATTTGGTTTGATAGAATTGCAATATTGATATAAATAAGCATTATAACGTGTAAATTAGTCAATTGAGCCTATGGTTTGACTCCGAGGGTCAATATTGGCCAACCTCATTGAAAAGATCCTAGGTGCAATAGACGAATTTACACGCTATAATAGTGATTCATTCCAGTCGGATACCGCAATTCTATCGAGCTAAAAAGGCAACAAAAGCCAAGGTATATTTAAAATTAAGGACTATCCTTATTGCCAAGAGATCTGACTCTTCGCTTGCCGGTGTAACATCATTAAAACCCACAGGCAAGCTTACAAAATAACATTACATGAATAACATGACAATATACTTTAAACAGGAAACGACCAGGATACTTTTTTTCGCCGGGACCCGGGCCGGGACATAAAATTTTCTAGCCGGGCCGGGACTTTCATATAATTTCGTTCCTTCGTCATTCTCAAAGTGACGACGCTTTTTTAGAAAAGAATTTCTAAAAAAAAGACGACGGTTTAAAAAGAAAAAGAATTTCCTGAGAAAAAATTTATCGAAAAAAAGTGACGACGGTTTCTTTAAGAAAATAATTTTCCTGATCGTTTCCTGATTCTAAAGGAAGTCCAAATAAAAATAATATTGATGAGGTATAATGCATATGAAAAAGATGGAATAAATAAGGTTTTTTATTATTTTAGTGGTTAGAAAATAAAAGACATCTTGAGCCGGACAAACTATTTTTTTTAAACGGAATCTATTAAGCGCTGTCAGTTATTTTTTTTATTAAATCACTTCTAAAGATGAAAAAATATAGTTATTTAAACGATAGGGAAATGGGATGTAGTGCCTTGAGCTCCCACTACTTTGCATTTCGGTTTTGCGTCCATCAGTATAACTCGGATTATATTGTGAGAGATTGCGTGAATAATGTACATCTTTTTATGAATATTTCGTTTGGACACAACTTTAAGGTTATAATATGACTTGTGTTCCCCTAAAATTTGCAACATGCGTAACCTATTCACCATAGTAAGAGGTACATGGAATAGACGATAAAAGATTTAGTTCTAGTGAATGTACGTCCATTTTGATTGTGTGATGGGTACTAATTAGAGGATCTTTGAAGACAAGAAAATGCGACGGTTATTCATTCCAATGTTTTATGCTCTGGGAGATATTAATGAGCTGTCATAGCACCGCATCCTACGGCAATTACATTATCTCCTGTAGTAATTACACCATTCCTGTAGTTACAAAAGTTTACAAAATTGAACTATTTGTTTACATTTGTTATTAACTATATGAATATAAAAATATATGTCATATTGTCACTGTTATTGCTCGGCAAAACTCTGAGGGTAAAATACTTTTTTGGAAATTAACGAGTCCTGCTTCAACCCTATTATCCGTCAAGAACGTAATTTTTTAATTGAGTAAGTGGTAATAAGGATCATATGTCGATCTGAATACTATAATGCCTATTTATACCTCAAGAGATCCAAGTAATTTAACAATATTAAAAAATAAGTCAGTCTTGACACAATATTTTTTTACGTGGATATCTTTTTATACTATTTTGAAATAAAATCTGAATATCAAACTTTTATAACAAACCATGGCTGACAAGCTGGAGTAAATATGTTTTGATAGCGGATTTATTCACTTACATCCTTTATAACCCCATGATCAATACGTAATATGTTTATGAGTATGATTGTGTTTAGGCAAACATCTTTTTAAATTTGAAATAAAAAATATGCTATCGAGAAAGAATTCACAATATATAATTGTTGTTGTATGATTTATTACGGAGCTAATTTGACTTTAGCCTTCATGGCTACTAAAAAAACATATCTTTTTATATACAAACAAATAATTGTACAATAATAAAATATTAATTTAAAAAAATATATATATTAATATATTTTTTATAATTACATTAAACTTATGGAGCTATAAGGATCTAGACAACCCTACCATTGTCTTTGCTACCCTCCGAGCACTTGATAAAGTGTATGCCTCTCTTAATGGCTGGTACAAGCTCCAGGCCTTTGAAAGGTTAAGAGCAGCGACACAGTTGGTAGAAACTATGTGATTATATGTCATTAGTCCCTTTTGTAAAATATGTAGTTAAACTGTCCATAACAATATAAAAATAAAAGGAGTATCTTTAAAAGATTATTGTTATACTATGACATTAGTATTTAAAGTAATATGCTATCAACAGCAATTCATACAAGCCTAGCATCATATTGAGTCAGTATTTGCGAGTAAATTTATAGATCAAAGGAATTGCCTTTCCTAAAACTATTCGAAGAATATTTTTTTTTCTTTTTTAAATATTGTACTACAATAACTAAAACTTTCTCACTCATTAATTCTTTATGTATTCTAATGGAACTCATTTACTATAATATTAGCCATTATGTATATAACATATATTAAATAATGGTGCTGCAAGCGAAAAGTATTAACATGAATGTTTGTAGAAATCTCAAGTGACTCCGAGTGCATTATTTGTCATCATTCAATTCTTCCTTTTTCCCTTCAAATCCCGCGGGACTCGTCCTTGATTACTCCTTTGTGCAATGTGAAATACATCATTAATTTGTTTAGATAAAAGTTCACAAAATAAAAGTTAGCAAGTTTTAAAAATATTACAATAAAGGGCATATTATTATTATTCCTCCTTTCATATATCATTTCAGAGAAGGACACATTTAAAGGACAGAGAGCCAGCCCAATAGGACCCTGGTCTCAAGCATGAAAAGACCCGACATCTTCCCGACTTGTTTGAACGCTTTTCTCCTTCTTTTGCTCGTTCTGGAGTCCTCGTCGGACAGCCTCTCAAGTCGGTCCAATCTTCACGAACTCTGGCGGAGGAGAAATGCACTCTTACTCAAGGACCTTCAGGGATTGCCGCTCTTTCGAAAAGACCTTTGGGAGGATGAAGGCTTGTTACGATCAGAGAAGGACCGGATGGATGATGAAATCGAGTATGATGACGAGGAAGACATTCAAGCTCCCCTGAGATACGCAAAGCGGGGAAATATTTTCTTTACAAACCCATCGAAAAGCAACTGTATTCCATACCACAAGTAAGTCAGCTTATATATAATATTCATCGCCATTTTGTGTAGTTGTCCTTGCATTTTTGGGGGGGCTCCATGGGAACCAAAATGCGTAAGCTCAAGGATGCATTATTTCATAGCTGTTTGTTAATCCATTGTACTCTAGACGGTTTTTTTGTTAGTATGAACTAATTTGGATGTACAGCTAAATTAAAATTATTTATTTATACAAGCAAAGAGATCAATATAGGTCATTTATCCTTTTATCCGCTGAATTGATCTCTGTAAACAGTAGAAAGAGTGAACATTTCCTAAAAAACCCATCGAAAAACAAGCTATCTTCCATTCCACAAGTAAGTCTACCTCATTTACTAACACAACTATCAAGCTATAATAATGTTAATAAAGTGATTTATTTAAACGTATATATTAAACAAGTGATCCAACATTTTGTCATCTGAATCGATATCTTGAAGCATCGAAAAGAGGATATATTTTCTTTGCAAGCTCATGCAAAAGCATTATTCCGTTCCACAAGGATGTCCACCTAATCAATTAAAAATATCGATATACTCATAAGGTTGCAATTATACCCAGGTTATATATTTATATTTGTAAACTGTAAGAGTTTCAATGAAGGCTGTCAAACTTTCCCGCTTGAACCATATCGGTAAACATGGGAGGGTGGAAATCTATCCAAAGTCCTCGTGATGCAAATTACATCTCTTTACACATATAAGGCAACCCTATTTACTAATTGTATTTATTTACGTGCCTATTATTCCAGCCATGTGTTATATATTAGTGAATTTTATATACATATTTGTATCAGTTGAGACGGAGCAACTTTTGGCCAATTACACGTGATTCATGAAGTGCCATTACATTATTTGATGTTGACTGCACACTGGTAGTGTTAATGGACACCACATTTCGTCATGGATGACAATCGTCACTCTAAATGGAAATTGTTACACTGATAACAGATTTTTTGAACTGAATCGAAAGATATGTACTTGGACGAAATGTGGTTTCAACAACTTCACTTCAGACCAGATAATTTTACAACTTTGATGAATACGTTTGGTGAGCGTGTAATCTCCAAAAATGGACCAGTCAATAGGCCGCCTCGTTTGTGTAATTTAGCACAAAAAGACCCTGTGAAGAATGAGTGGTAATTGAATGGCTGGTATACAAAGCAGTCCTTAGGGCATGTAGCAGAGACTTTCCATACACCAAAAATTTGTCGGCGTAAGAAGAGCTCAAACAAATATTAAACGCGAAATTGCTTCAGTCGATTTATGTGCAAAGGTAATCCAAAATTGGTTTTAAAGATTGGACTTCTCAAAATATGGACGTGCATTGGGTTCAAACGACATCGAATTTATTAATAATTAACTTTAATGTATTTAAAGAGATCGTCGATAGCTTAAATCATTTTTGTTTTATTTTAAATAAATGTGAGCGTTTTTATGAAAAACTCTGCTTGAATAAATGTATGTTATTCACACTGATAAATAAAAACAAAAAAGGGAATATTTTTCCCTTTGCAAACAAAAGTCATTTAAAAATATTTATAATTTGTTAGTGACGTAAAAAAGGTATTTAAAATAAGGATAGAGAAAGCATACTCCCATTGTGGATGATGCTCTTTAACACCACTCAAGCAAATACATAAACTTCAATCATGTCAGTAAATACATTATATCAAAAGCCAATGAATGATATTGTAGTAGAATAGCCATACGAAATGGTTTTGAGTACAACAATTTAATTTGAATGAATCAACCAGAATGATATTTGCCTTTGAAAAGGTACATTTATTTGTTTTTGTAATGATGAGTATATATCAAATTACGTATAATAAAAAATGAGATTCGTGGAATTTTGCACCATTATATATATATAATATATATATATTATATTATATATATATATATAATATGTGTATATATTATATATACACATATACATATATATATTTATATAATATATTATATATATATATATATATAAATATATATATATATTATCTATAGATATATATATATATATATATATATATGTATATGTATATATATATATATATTATTCATATATATATATATATATATATATATATTAGGGCTGTTCTTATTTCAAATGTTTGAAATGTTAGCAATATTGTTGATTTTCTGTTTCTTGGTGATAAAAGAAGACGACATACAAACTTTGAACCAAATCGGTCAACATTACGGGGTTGAGCAACGAGGTCAAAGTTTTAAAATTTAGTAAAAATATGTTTTCTGCAAATTTCTCGAAAATGGTGGACGTTATAGACTTCAATAATAATTATTAATTTAAAGGAAATCTAATTTTCTACCAGACGTATCATTGATGTTTTTTACTAAAACAAAGTTTTCTGTAAAAACAAAGAAAAATGGAGTGTGTAATGTTAGCATATTTCATAGCTTTTTGTATCAATTAACTTCACTCGCCTGTAGAAGATGACTTGTTCGCTTCAGAGTAAAATAGAACTTTTAAGTTTAGTAAACCTTTGGATGATAAATCCAAAAAGGACCTTGGTTGCATTCTATGAATTCAGAATTCAGTACAATCTGAGTTTACATCATATGATTCAGAGCCTGTATTGACCTATAAGAAATTGATTATTAAAAAAAATAAATAATGTGCTTTTTAGATTTCCGTCAAGTATGCTCTCAAAATTTTACTTTGGCTCTGACGCATTTATAATCCATTATATGCGTCATTTTGTACTCGAGATATGTTTTTTTTTAATTTACATATAACTCTCCACGTATTAAAGTGACATGATTTAGTATACCAAATATTAAAGCTGGTTTACCAAGCTTTCATTTGATATGTTTGGTGTTCTAAAAATCGCTATACTTTAAGAGAAATAAGCAAATACATTTTTACACGCACTCTCCCAATAAAATTGATCTTTTGATATGAGAATATACAATTACCGCTTGGTAACCACTGTGACCTGGATAGAAAGAGAAAGAAAAAAGAGAAGCGAGAGAGTATTTTGCTTCACTTCTCTCTCTTCTTTTTTATATATATATATATATATATAAGATAAAATAAGATTTGATATGAAGCACTTTTTATTTCAAAGTTGATCTATCAAACTTTGTTCTGTAGGATCTAATTAAATAATCCGTCCGCATAAAATGAAATTAAGCAAAGTCTCCAACGAATATGGAATATGCCTTTAGAAAATGTTTATTCGTGCATTTATTTTTACATGTAATCTGCGCATGATATCCTTTTCTAACTCTGCTTTGAATGAACTATCTACACATCAGATCTGGGTATTCTACGGATCCATACGGTCTTCTTGTTTGCCTTCTTAGGCTGAATGTGGTGCTATGATGTAGTAAAATATACAATGATATATAAAAAGGGAGAAATATCACTTTTATTTGTTCACTCATAACATGTCCATATCATTTGGTTGGCACATAATGAAATTTACTGGGTTTTTAACATTGAAGTACGATAATTAAATTAGGTTTTATCCTAGGACTCATCTTGGTACAAAATGTATGTCCTTACTTATCGACGACACAAAAAATGATTGCTAATACTGAAAAAAACGACTTTTCAATAAACAACGAATCAGAAACAAATCTACAGATTAAATATTAGAATGAGATCATACTTAGCACAAGGGGGACTATTAAAAAATACATGTAATGTGGTTATTTGGAGGACTCCATACAAACACCTAAGAAGTCTAAGCGCATTAAATGTGCAAATACACAAAAATACTAATAAATAAAGTCATTAGCTAATAGAAATTATTGTTATTTCTCAGAAAAGGATCTCATTTTTATATAGGGTAAGTGGTTGTTTCCCTCCTTTATGAGTAAATATTATTACTTTTTTGATTAAATGCGTTGGTTAAATGTCACTTCAATGCTTCTGAATAATAACTCTTATGAGACCTTTCAGAAAAACACTCATTCTGAGACAAAAATAAGTCAATACACATGCACAGCATTTCTATGAATCAAAACATAAATTAATCTAATAATTTGTGAAATAATATTAGAACGATAATAATACTATTAAATTAAAACACTGGATTTCAATTGTATGATTATTACATTATTAATGTACTAAAATGCAATATAAACATAAAGATGAAACCCTTAAGACGCATTGAATTAAAATTTATTCACTTTTTGAATCGGCCACATGTTTGACATTTAGGTCCATTGGATCGGTATGTCGGATTACAATAGGGATATAAGAAGTAAGAGTCTAACAACTATTAGAAAAATATTCAAATATGTAAATAGCTGAAGAAAATATATCAATGTGATACGGTTGCTAATACTTGTGACTTAAAAAGAATTATTTTTTCGTAAAATTATCTGTCATGGCACTCCTACGGTAGTTATCCAGGGTGCATTTCTTTTCCATTTTGTTTATAAAACAGTTATTCGAATATATCCTTTATCTATAGAATTCATCGCATAATTCATAGTGCTCAGAGCCTTATAAGTAGAGTTGCGTCGTAAGAACTGTCTGTGTAGCAGCTGACTCTCAACAACCGACTCAAGCCAGGCTCAAAACATTCATGATTTATCGAGGGAGTTGTAAATAGACAGTCCTTTGAGATTATTTATTCGAAGTATACAAGCACTGTAAAATTTAAAGATCTATTAAAAAAACACAACTAGGTATGCCTGCTTGAAGTGCTTTGGATTGTACCAGGCTTGTGAACGGAACACAAAATTGAACGGCGTTCAGCTGAACGCACGTTCAATGAAAGGAACACTGAACGGAAAGTAACTTTTTTTAAACTCTGAACGTTGAACGCAAAAAAAGAGTTTTGCATTCAACGTTTAGCGTTCAATTTTTCCAAACATTTCAATGTAGTTTTGATTAAGTATTTTTTTTGGGATATAAACAAGGGTATGAAATATTATGAGAAGAACTTATAAATTACTCTCCCAACAACTCTCTATAGAATAGTAAAACACTTTTTTTTTTTTTACCCCCAGTGACAAAAATTTACACACAAATGATTTTTATTCATTCAATCTTATAACAAAATAAACTACTTATTTAGTATTTAGGTATGCAACTTTTGTTGAAAAAGTTGAGATTAAGTCTGACTACGGGATATTCATCTGGGCTGTGGACTCAGAATCATGGATTTGCTCATTTTGATGGACTCGGGTTCGTGGACTCGATAACTTAAATATTAGACTCGGATAGGAGGGCTCGAGAGCTAAAAAGTTGGAAGACTACTAATATAATGATAATTTTATTACGGGTCAGGAAAAATTATATACAAGGTGGGGTTTGGTCAGGAGTTCCCAACCTTTTTTCTTTGGCGACCCCCCTATAGATAAATCTCCAGTCTGGCGACCCTCTTATGTAGAGAATATAGACGTTCTGCGGACCCCAGGTTGGGAACCCTGGGTTAGATCCACTCAATAAATTCATATCATTTGAAAGTCGGTTCGGGCTAATTTTATTATAAAAACCCTAAATAGTACTTCCATCTTTCAAGATTACGAATTGTTATTTTATTAAATATTTGAACGCTGAACGCTAACGGAACACTGAACGCAAAAACATTGAACGGAACGCTATTTTTTTTTAACGCTGAACGTAAAAAAAAGAACGCTCACAAGCCTGGATTGTACAAATCGCTCAAGAGCCCAAGGAATTTATTTTTTATTTCCCATGGAACAATCTCCCAATAAATAAAAGGTTTTATAAGCACATTTTTTTGTCATAGACTCCGATTTATTTATCCTAACAATAACTTAGGAACATAGAGATATAAAGATATAGAGAGCTGATTCCCTTCAATAGCAGAGAAACAATGTTCAGCTGTATCTGTGTGTTCAAAATAAGCAAAGTAATTGTACTACGTCATCGTAAGCTGATCATAGAGATAGATTATATCTCTATGATTAGCTTACAATGACGTAGTACAAATTACTTTGTTTATTTTAAACACACAGATACACATGAAGGGAATAAGCTCTCTATATATTTTTATCTCTATGCTTAGGAACAATAATCATTTTTTTTTTCATTCCATGCGTTGTTTTGAGTCCAAATGCTATTTCACCAGATGGTGCTCCAATCTCTTCTTATAGGGCTCTGATAGTGCTTAAATAAGTTAAAAAGTGAGACCGAACAAGGATTACATCATATAGGTATATAAAATGAAGACATAATAATGTTTGTCACATTTTAGTACAAATAAATTCGTAACTCCAGGAACGTAGTAGGGCTCAATATATTTTTCTCCTCCAAGAAAACTCATCAAGATAAATTTGATTTTTTCTATATTATGCGTGGATGTGACGACATATTATAATGTTATTTAATCAAGACTGTAGTATTGAGGTGGGTCATGACTAGGGCTGGGCAAAAAATATGTGAATAAAAATCTGGAACCAAAACATGTTTTTTTACATGATTTGCATATTTTGCATAGTTTAATCGCATATTTTGCTATTTTCTACATTTTCACCCACATTTAGCTCATTTTTAGCCTCGCGGATTGACAAATGTAGGGAAGTAGTGGACAGTCGAGCCGTGTGCATTTTTTTGTGTGCAACGAGTTCAGGCGCTCTTTTATAATTGCGTACAACGACGGTCCTCTTTACATTATACATAATTTTATGTTGATAAGAATTACAGCTTTCGCAATTATGTACTAAACATTGATTCATTCTGTTGAATCATGCATAAAAACAGAGGCAACGGAAAAAAATATTCTCATATTTATGCACATATTTTATTAAAAAAATCGCGTATTTCGTAGTTTTGTTTTTTTGTCCCAGATATTTGGGGTTTAAAAGTTATTTTTTTTACTCCAGATTGTCCAGCCTTAGTCATGACTCATTTCCTCCAATTAGGAGTCTGAGAAAGAATAAATTCATCCTTAAAATTACTTCAATGACGTCATTGTGGAATCCTTTGACTCCTCCTATTCTGCTCATTAATAGTAATTGAATAAATCAACTTTTCTTAATAAAAATATATATATATTATTATCTCATATCAGTCGATAAATGGATCAAAGCTAGAGTGTTTGTATGTAGAGAAGAAACTTTTATCGAAGCACTTGAGAAGCCAAGAATTTTAAGTACAATTGAAATATCAAGCAGACAAATTGGACCTCGGGATTGTTTTTTAAATTTATTAGTTTTTTTGGAAATAAAAGCCTACGTCTCCTACAATTAACGAACGATATTAAATTTAAATATTTGAGGCAAATTGAGATGCACCGTGATAAGGTAAATTATCCCATAAACCAAATTATAAAAAGTCAATCAAATAAACAGTTTGATCACAGTTTATATTGGTTTGATATAGAATTGTCTCAAACATCCTCACTACAAGCAATATCCATGGGAAAACACTTGAAGAAGGCTTTGCTTCTTTTGTAAGCTACAAAAGAAACTCTGAGTCATTTCTTAGCTTAATGTGAAGCCACTAGATTTGTCTGTGATAAAATTGCATTAAGAGTTTACTCCAATTTTGATATTATTTTAAGTCGAAACCACTTTTCCTTTTTTCTTCCTATCGGCTCTTAGGAGGAAATAAATCTTATACTTACAAACACTTTTACTACCTTGCACAAATTTCGGAGCACCAAGATTGATTTACCAAAAAAATTGACTCTCTTTAGATAGACTCTTAGTAGTTTAGTTTTAGAGACCTCCTTTTTGTTTTACATCTATTGCGTTTGATCTTTTTAATTGGTCATGATTGTATAATATATCCCATGTCCCTATATCGGCCCAAACTATTATTATAATAGGTTTTTTGGGGGATATGTGAATCTGTATGTAGATAATTGCATGGGTTGAATAAATAGTTTTGTACAATGTACAAAAAAAAGAGAGTGCTTGTACATTACAAGGTCGGCTGATAAGTCCCGAGACTAACACATAGATGGCGCCAGTGGATTTGTTTTCATATGACTGTCAGCTAGTACCAACCTTCAAAACATACATGCATAAATATAACAGCTGTCTGACAACTAGTTTGTGAGATATTGCGTTTTAAGTGAAGCTACTTTTGTTATTGTGAAAAAAATGGAAAAAGACGAATTTCGTGTGTTAATAAAACATTATTTTTTTATGGGAAAAAATACCAACAAAACTAAAACTTGGCTTGAAGAATGTTATCCGGACTCTGCTCCATCGAAAGCAACCATATGTCGATGGTTTGCTGATTTCAAACGTGGTCGTGTGAGCACGAATGATGATAAACGCAGTGGACGCCCAAAAGAGGTGGTTACACCAGAAGACATAAAAATAATCCACAAAATGATTTTAAATGACCGTAAAGTGAAGTTGATCCAGATAGCTGAGACTCTGAAGATATCGAAAGAGCGCGTTGGACATATCGTGCATGAATATTTGGACATGCGAAAGCTCTGTGCAAAGTGGGTGCCTTCGAGAGCTCACAATCGACCAAAAACAACAACGAATTGATGATTCTGAGCAGTGTTTGAAGCTGTTCAATCGTAATCAATCCGAATTTTTGCGTCGATATGTGACAATGGATGAAACATGGCTACATCACTTCACTCCCGAGTCCAATCGACAGTCAGCTGAGTGGATTGCATATGATGAACCGAATCCAAAGCGAGGAAAAACGCAACAGTCAGCTGGAAAGGTTATGGCGTCTGTATTTTGGGATGCACACGGTATATTATTTGTTGATGCGCGTGCCTGGGAGGGGGTAGCTTCCTCCACTCTTTGGAGCTCAAACTCTGTCTCTCTCTCTCCGGACTCTTCTCGGATCGGATTCCCCAGCCTCCTCTTCGGACAGCGACGCGGCTTTTCCCAATTACGGGCGTTCTTCCTCAATAAATGGACTGTATTTGTCTAATACGCATTGTACGTGTGGTACGTGTGATTTTATTTCAGTCACCAAGCGTTCAATACAAGTCCACCTCGTCAGACAACGAGCCTTCAACTGACCATGACGAAGGAAAAGAAAACAAAAGGAAAAGGATTGATTTAAATACCCCGAAGCTAAGAGGTGTCAGAATAAACAAAAGGAAAAGTGTTGAGCTAAATACCACGAGGCGAAGAGGTGTCAAAATAAACAAAAGGAAAAGTGGTAGGGGGAGCAATTACAATTTAAAGGCCAAAAATATAAAATAATATATATAAATGATTCGAGCTAGGAGATCGCGCCACAACATTATTCATTGACTATCTTGAAAAGGGGAAAACAATCAACAGCGATTATTATATAGCCTTGTTGGAGTGTTTGAATGATAAAATTGTGTGAAAAACGGCCCCATTTGAAGAAGAAAAAAGTGTTGTTTCACTAAGACAATGCACCGTGTCACAAGTCAATGAAAACAATGGCTAAATTAGATAAATTGGGCTACGAATTGCTTCCCCATCCACCTTACTCTCCAGATCTGGCTTCCCAGAGACTATTTCCTGTTTGCAGACCTGAAGAGAATGCTCGCTGGCAAGAAATTTAAGGACAATGATGGAGTAATCGCCGAGACAGAAGCCTATATTTCGGATAAAACGAAAGATTACTATAAAAGTGGAATCGAAAAATAGAAAGATTGCCATAATCGTTGTATCGCCCTCGAAGGCAACTATGTTGAATAATAAAATCGAATTTTGTCAAGAAAATGTTTTCTTCTCAGTTAATCTCGGGACTTATCAGCCGACCTGTTATCTATGCACCGTAAGAGATACTCACTCCTTGGGATCATAACTACGACACTCAGACGTAAAAAATAAAAACATTGCCATTAAATGAAAAAATCTATTATTGAGTTTGTAGGGTACATCTGGTATTAATATATAAAGGGACATCCTTCAGAATGATGTCATCTACCAATACTTGAATGTTTTTGTCATATTTGTCAAAATCCCAGCTTATCATTTTCTACAATGCAAAGAAAGTAGCATCCAATATAATGGCTATTTTTCACTGTTCAGTCGTCTTCCGTTCTAGATTTATCGAATAATTGGTCCGTTAATCCATAAAGAAACTTTGATGTACATTTTTATATTACTATGAGAAAGCTCAGTTCATCTGCAAGTCTGATGCAAACCAAATAAAATCCAAGTTAATACTTTCAAAGGATTTTCGTGCACACTTTTGGCACTCTACAAAGTACATTTATCAAAAAATATTATATTCCTCAAAAATATATTTTTTTATAATTAGAGCTTTGACGTGTGGAAACATCAATGCACTACCTATTTGAAAAATGGATGAGATTTATGTTGATGAAATACATTTTTCAAATAAAGTTATGCTAAATAAATCCCTATGAATCCCTTGGATTCTGACTCCATTATGGTTGCCACCCCGTGAGGGCAGGGGGGGGGGGATAATATGAATAAATTAATTAAATTATAAACTGTCGATTAAATGCATCATCACATCGATTCTTCTATATTTAGGTTAGATGAGTGACTTATCATAAAAGGGTGAAAGGTAGGTCTAAAATGACAGTCTTAAAGTGAAAATTTTGATGGAAGATGTCAGACTGAGACACGTGCATTAATGGTCAGGGATAGCAAACACACGTTCGTCCGATAGAAAATGAATAAAAACAGGAGCGTTGATACATCCTCCTACATGGAGACTATCTACTCTATCAGATTTGATACAATTGTTCGAAAATGATTATATAATATATATTTTTATTACATTAATTTTTTTTTGCCTAATTGGTTCGACAGAATTGCAGTATCCCACAGGATATAATAAAGCTTACTAGCATTAAAATAAGTCACACGAACTGAGGATCTTATTAATGAGGTAGATCAAAAATGATCATCCCCTCTCGGGACTCGAACCTGCGCCCTCAACATTGAGAGTGCAACACGCCTTGACGCACACGGCTATCGCACTCCTTTATTTGTATTTATTAAAAACACGATAGACATTTAATAAATGTCCGTATTAAATAAAGGATTTTTAAAATCATTCGTTCTGATTCCTAATGATTCCTAAGTATAGCATTTAAACCCTTAGTTTCCTTGAGTACAACATAGAAAATACTGCTGTTGCATATACCTATGTACTTATATCATTCAATTTTACTTGCACTTATCTTATTTAACACAATATTTTGAAAGTTTCCAAAATATGGAAAAGCATTATTAAGGAAATATTTTGGTCAAATACAACTCCTATTCAACGGAATGGACATTGAAATTCGGGTCATTTGTTAGCTCTACAACATTGTTGGGGAAAGAGAGCGAAGGAGAGAACGAAAGAAAGAAAGTTTGACTTAATATTTTTATCATGAAATGAAATTGTCACGCTCCATATTTCAAGGAGAAAAATATATTGGATCAATGAATACTAAAACAACAAGGAAAAGAAGGCTCGCTAGGAAAATACGATGAGGGATCTAAAAGGAAAAGGGAGAATACGCGTACATTCTCCCCTTTCCTTATTTATTTTCATAACAAATTATGATTTTGAGAACGAAATATATATTTTTTACTATTTACAAATTTTATGGACATATATTAAATAAACATAGATACATTTAAGACTTTCTGCCAAATTATAATAACATACATACATTTTGTTTATTCTCCTTTAAGTTTTTTCAATCTCTTAGAATTATTTGTCATATTTGACTGCTTGTTTTTCTTTAGTTTTTGTGAATTTGATCATTGATTTCCGAAACATAATTTTTGGACATACAATTAGAAATTTTAGTAACAATTTGTGGAATAAATTTTTTAAAGGAATGGTCTTCTTCGCATTCTGCTAAAATAATTTCCAAAACGTAAGTAACATTTTCCAAAAGTTTAATAAACGAAAGAAAAAAAATATTCTTTGAAGAAGGGGAAGAAATCAACTCTTTGAAGATACTTTTTGAATTTTGAATTTCTGAAAAATGCATAAACAAAGGAACACGTTAAAAAAGATCATCAGAAGGACGAGTTAACCCACTTCGATTAATCTGATCTAAAAGTTTACTTTCATCATCAATATTTTCTAAGGAGAATAATTTTACATCGAATTTTTTATTTAAAGCTGTCAATAAATTGTGGCAAGAATGACAGGCTATAGTTTTACATAAGGAATGCGCGATATAACCAGAACAAAAGTAAACTATAGATACGTCATTAATATATTTAAATGAATCTTTAAAAGTAAAATGTTTTAAATTGGAAAATATATTTAAAGAAGAAGACTTAATCTTTTCATTTGTTGAATTTATATCCTCAGAAAAATGATATTTCAGATCTTTCAGTGAAATTTTGCCTAAACTTATGATATCTTCATTCGAAGGCCTTTTTCTGAATCCAATATTGGCGCCCGCTTATTCAATGTTCGTCCACATCTTCTCTTATACAGGGTGTAAAAGCAAATCGTGGACAAATCTGTGCCACTCAAACATGGTCAACTACTGCCTGAACCTTAAGTATTGCAATATCTTACCTTTAGTAACTTTTATAGTGTGTCCTAATTTTGTCTAAATTTCAAAGTGGCTGCCCTCTGCCTCAATCATGGCCTCCACACGGGGCCTGAAGGCAGCGCAGACCCTGACCACGTAGTCCATGGACATGTTGGTCCACTCCTCGTGAACGGCGGACTTTAGGCTCGCCACATTGGGATGGGGTCTGCTGCAAGCCTTCCTCTCCAGATTGCCCTAGATACCATAGTCCAGAGGTGAACAGTCTGGTGAAGAAGGCGGCCACATTCCCCATGGCCAGAAGTTGGCCAAGTTATCACTGCACCACTTCTGGGTTTTGATGGCCTTATGCCCTGGTGCACTATCTTGCTGGAAAACATAGTTGCCCTCAGGGTAGGTGGAGTCCAACCATGGCTTGACTACAGTCTTGAGGACGTCCAGATACTCATTGGCCCCCACCTTGAGGCCAGCAGGGAACCAGAAGGGGGGCATGGACTTGCCGTCGCTAGCTACCACACCTAACATCATGGCACCCTGGGGGTGCTTAGTGGCATTGATGGGAGGGACCATACTGGCACTGGTGGCTAGATAACGGTCGTTTCTGGCATTTCTGGCCGTGTCCACAGTCCAGAACTTCTCATCTGAAAACACACGTACCAGTCCAGGATTCTTCCTCATCCAGTTCACCAATTTCTTCCCTTCTTAACCCTGAGCAATTTGGTTGAGCTGGAAAGCAGCTGGCGCTTCCTCCTGACATAGCTGGTCATGCCCAAGTTCCTGGTGGCAGTCATGGCCGTCGTGTGGGACACCTCCATGACCTTGGCCAGCTTCCTCATGCTGATTGTGGGATCTTCCTCAATTTTGGCCTTGATATCCCCCAACTTTTTCTCACCCAGCTTTTTGTTGTGACCACCACTTCCCTTAGCTCTTTCCAGGTCTTTGCCATCCACCAGGAGTCCTTTAACCTTGTAAACAAGGCTCCTGGAGCACTTAAGGTTGCCCACAATGGTGGGGATAGACACTCCGGCCTGAAGCAGGGCTGCAATCTTTTCTCTTTGAACTTCCATAGCTTTCGCAATAATCAACTTAGAAAAAAACTTATTTGACAAAACACGTGTGTTTTTGTTTACACTAAACGATTCCAGCAGAAAAAAAATTACGGAACAAATCATTTAAAATCACGAAACCTTCCTTTTTAAGGGTTATGTATTTTTCAATAGTTTTTGGATATTTTGTTCCTTATGCAGTTGTACATGTAAGATTTCTTTAACTTTTAGGGGCAATAAGCAGGAATAGGTAGAGGCTACAATTTTTCTTTAATAACCATTTACATATTTCTAACAACATTGTGATGACAATCAATTTAATTTATTCTTAAACAAAAAATTATCCTCCACTTTATCAGGTCCATTAAGCAGTACCCCAAAGATATCACTAACCAGAGTGTCATGATTTGAAAGAGAATTTTATCAGCTTTCTATCCATGTATAGATTGTTGGGGTACTCCTGATGGTTCAGGCAGAAGTTGTCCATGTTTGTGAAACATAGTGATGTCCACGATTTGCTTTTACACACTGTAGAGTATAACCTAGTTTCAATACAATCGAATTGAGTGCCAAGAACGTAATTGAAATCAGTTTCTTCGAGCAAATCTTCAGCCAATTCAGCCAAGAAAGTTTGTCACATTTTGGTTATGATTGATCTTGGTGATATGTTTAGATGATTAAAAGATAATCTCTATCTTCACTCTGAAAATACAACATAGCAGGGAATACAGTCATCGTAGTTGTATGAATCGTATTAATAAAAAATACTGAGGAATAGTCAAGTTTTGATATGAAAAAATATATAAATAAAGAAGTTTGGCTTACCGTATATGGATTGCATTTCTTCTTAATCTTAGACTGAAGTCTATTGACGGTCCTCCATGACTAAAGTTCATCTTGAAGAACACCAGCTCTTTATCTTTTTCATCATAATGTTCTTGAAACCGCCGCTCGGAAGGCAAGTCCTTCCATTTTTAATTTGAAGCTCTTCGAGTGTTAAAAATGAGTTGGCCTCTTCAAAGCCTTAATCTTTTTAAAAATTCGCTTCGTTTTCATTAAGGAGTCGTGAGGAGGAGCGGTTGCGGTGGAAGAACGCTTTGGAGGAGGCTTTTTTTGATAGTAGTGAGGAAGATTTGAAAATTGGAAGGGACGGCATCTGTTTTTTAATATCTTAAGACCAAAGAGTTATTCCAGATCTGTCTGAACGTGATGGATTAGAGTCGTAGACTCTGGCTTATATCGGAGGGCATGAAATGTACGTCACACAACGCAGAATGTCTTGAGGTATCTAATTTTTTCGCGCAACAGCCTTTGTCCAGAGTTGGCGTAGGGACTCATCCTTGGGGAACATATGAAACCGTCTCTTTTCCCCCTCATTGCCCTTTGGTTTGTAGCCACTCTTGCAACCCGGAGCAACACAAACCTTCCCCATTGTCGTCTAGTTTGAAGATAAATAGGTATTATAAAACGATTCATCTACACACTCCACTACTTCATTCACGCGGTAAATAAATAAATTAGTCGATCCCACTTTGTATTTGTGTTTTGAAAGGTTGCGCGACTTTGACCATTCCTGATTGTTTTATATTCATTGCACTGAGACAAGGTCTTGCATTCCCTCGTTGAGGCTATTGGGATGACATAGAACCTTCACAATGAACTGGGAGAAGGTCTTAGTATATTCATTTAGACTGGTATGAGAACATGAACCTCTTCATTAAAACTGGATGAAGGTATATTAGCCTCTCGATGAGACTGGTAGAGGAATCGCCACATTGAGTTTTTTTTTGGACTCAACAATGACGTGAGGAACTTAAAATCCAGCGTTGAGTAGCAAAAATTAGATCTTGGATCTCTTCAGAGTAGAAATTGAGTTGAGAGACTTTGTCCAAAGCGAAATCGAATGTATGATCTTAGCCTAAAACACACAGTCACTATTATCCAAGTATATAGTATCCGTACTCTCAGGGCGTACGAAGAGGTTGCGTGAGCTTTTTATTTACAAGGTCCTATTGGTTCGTATTCAGTTTACGAGCTACCATTCCGAACTTCATCCCCGTGCCATTTAACCCCCATTACTAATATTTTTTAGCTCTAAAGTCCACTTATGAGTTACTATGTTTTCTTTATGACAAAATTGCATAGTGTTTAAAACTATGTTCATAATATCAAAAGTTTTATATGACCGATATAAGGAACATAGTTTTCAAACCTAATACAAAGAAAACATAGTAACTACATAAGTGGCCTTTAAGGGATAAGAAATTTAGTAACGGGGGGTAAATGCCCACATGCTAGTCCTAAACTCATGTTACCCATATGTAAAAACTAGAAAATTATATTAAAGACTTACCTAAATTTTCCCTCTATAAACTCATCAAGGTGTTCCTTGACCTGCTCACACCACCATCGATTTGAATTTACAAGGATACATAATTAATATTTAAATAAGTGCACTAGTTTATCTACTACCCCTTAAGGGTTTTCCATTAGCACTCTACATAGTTTTGTGTAAATATTGCTCATGGGATCAGAAATTTGTTGAATGATAAATATTCTTGGGGATGAAGTAATTCGTGTAAGCTCTTGAAGTACCCTTTGGACTTTAATGTTACCTTTTCATATATAATCTTCATTATAGATATATAAAAATCATAAAGTTACGTTACAATGACGCAACTAGCTAACTTATTACTACTACCAATAACAAACACGTAGCAATAGGGACTTTGTAAAAATAAAGTAATCAACCTCTGCGTACAAGCTATCGAGTACCAAATTTTGCCTAGCGGCCTTATACCGTCAAATATGTACACATTGATACTGTCAATTTTTGTGAGCCTTTGAAGGTTTTCTACACATAGATTTTACGTCTTTTGTCTATTTATTTTTGTGAACAAATGTAAGTAAAATTTTAGTACACAATTATGTTCTATTTTTTAATATTGTCGTTCATTTTCATTATCATACTGTAACTTTGCACGCAAATTATAGCATAATAATTTGTAAGGTGATATCACAATTATTACTAATTGTTTGCAAGTTCATAACCTTCACTTTACAAAAGTAACGCTTCAGGTTTGCACAACCACACTTTGTTGGATTTTTTGTCCACCAATTCAGGTGACTGTAAATACCAGTGGAAAGCCATCATTGTAACCAGATAATGTTTGAACATCTCTCACATGCTACTTGAGTAGTGAACAGAGTCGGAAAATTTGTAGCCAGACAAAGTGTGTGGTACGCTTCTGTGATAAATTGTACTGTGGCAAGATTACATAAACCAGAGGCACAATTCTTGCACATTCTGCACTTGACACTTTTCATTCTGGACCTTGCCACATTGCCTCCTCCATTTCTTTCTCCTTCTTCTGAGCGTCTTACTTTGTATTCTTCAAGGGCAGCAGCTTTAATCTCTCCAGTGGGCGGCTACACTTTCATTTGTGGTTTTATGCGTCCAGCGGTGGCTTGGTCATCAATGCAAGATTTTTAGGATCGATGCAGGCAAATCAGAGCAAAGCTTCCCACTGCTATAAAGCGCTCATGAATGCTTTGGATGATGGTGTCCATGATGATACTAAGGACACTCACCTCAAAGTCCCTCTCAGCTGCTTTCAAGGGCTCATCTTCTGGCAGGTCTCCAGGCACGCTTTTATTTTTTTCCTGTCTTTTTTCAGGAGGGCCACCTACGCCTCAATATCTTCCTGGTCCAGCAGTTACATTAGCCCATTCCACGAACCGGTCTGCAGCTTCCTTCACACCACTAAAGTCCGCACACATTTCTTAAGCTCATCCTATGTTCCTACCACCAGACGATGTGCAGTCAGGAGTTCCATCCCACTGGTTCAAATAGATTTTGACAGTGTGAGGTCTGTTCAAAAATTCTCAGAAAAATCTGGGCTGTCAGTACTGTCTCAAATTTGAGGATACTCAATGTAGCCCTTCACATTGGCTCTAGTTGTTTCCTTCATGGTCTGGTCTTGTTACCTAACCAGCCATGACCAGGACACGTCCACATATAAGACCCTGTCTGGATTCCAAAACACAAACACCTTTTTTTAGCGCAGCATCGTTTACCACCACCGGTCTGGCCTATGTGATGCAAATTCTGTTACGCCTGTCGGTGCATGTTTGCCCCCACTGTCTAATCCTTTTGTTTGACTCCCTAATGAGCCTGCAATGTCATTAGAAGGTTGAAAAGTGTAGTGCTCTGAATGGCATGCCTTTTGTGTCTGCGAAAATTTAGCACATGTATAGCCCTGCTCTCAGTAGAAGCCCCCAACCAGAGAAGCCTTTGTAGGTGTCCTTCATGTTTGTCAAGGCTACTAGAAAGTTATTTCTACTAGTTTGTAGACACGATTAGTTCCACATAAAATGTACTTGAAAACAGAGCTGTGGAGTTGGGCTCGCAGTTTTTTGAATAACTAGTGATTTTGGCATCAGCAAAATACTTTTTTTAACTCTTAGATTGTATATAGTTAGTTGGTTCTCATGTAACTTGTATCCATTGAGGTAAGAGAGTTATTTAGCTCATTGAGAGATTGTGTATGGCTGGGCTGTTGGTGGCTATCAAGGGCCGTTTATTCTTCTTGAGGCCAGCACCCACCGGAACTAGTCCCAGTACTCCCGGTGGCCACTCTGTCCCTGATGTAAAGTGAAACTTCAGTATCATATTGCTGACGTATCAAAATAAATTGAGGCAATAGATTGTTGATGACAGCGGGAAGAAATATAATACAAAATGTAATTTTTCCCACTTGCCGGGTTGACGTCTTTAAAAATCACCGTCAAGTTAATAGTCACTTGGAATATAGACGTACCTTGTTTTTTTTATTATATCTTGCTTGCACCATGTTTTATCTCGGAAGAGTCAAAAATCATAACCAATGTGTTCATTTCTAAGAATTGCTGGATTGTTCTGCTTTAACTCTGGAGGATGTGTTGATATTTGTACAATCATTCTTATAAAATAAAGGGCTGTGGATGATTTTTAATACGACTTGAGATAGAAAGAGTATTAAACCTCACAAACCTCTCCCTTTTTCATAACAGATTTTTACTAATTATTTTATTATTTTTTACATTTATTACAAAAATTCCATACATTTTGATGCGTTGTTTCTTTTATCTTCTAGATGAATTATGAGGTGCGGTCTTACGTCTTCCTCCTTCACTTTCGTCGTCAAATCTGGCCCGAAAAATGCTAAGAGAATTAATAAGCTTTGAGAGGAAGCCTAGAGAGCCTTCCGTGAACGGGAGGCATTGAACTACTTACCATAGAACAAGTCAGTCCCGACAAGAGACGATGGAGTTCCTCTCGTCCAGGAATCCTGTCGAATAATGACTCCGGACCCGGGGTAACTCCGTATCAAGGTTCCTCCTCTAGAGTAAATAACTCAAGCTGTTTAATGTAACGCAATAATAATATAACAGCTTGTTATGAAAAAGGGAAGGTTTGTGAGGTTTAATACTATAATAAAAGAGAGGCCAGAGAGATGTCGCTATGTTTTCAGTTTTTTTCTCTTTCTATCTCAAGTCGGTATTAAAATCATCCACAGCCAAATAAAGAATGCGCCTCAGTCAATGCAAGTTGATTGCTGTTTATCCCTATGCCGATGCTAGGAACATTGACTGCTATTTAATGTATACAATACATCATGCTTCATATAACATTAAAGACCTTCTAGCATTTGGGTTCCATCCCGTCATTGATTGATAACTGAAGTATGGAATTTTTTTTTAAAGTTCCGCTTATCCTATTATGACATATGGGGTTTCCAACACACAGACCATGAGCCCGCGGGTTTGCCCGGTCACAATTATGACTATTGGAGTTCCCTTTCCACCACCCATGGGCCTTCAGGTTCTGCCGATCATAGCTATGATATATTTGGGTTCAAACCCCACCGCCAATGACCCCTAAGGTTATGTCAATCACAACTATGACATATTGGGATCCCAAATCCACCGCCCATGGGCCCTCGAGTTCCGCCGATCAATACTCTAACGTAAGTGTCCATTGGCGTTGGGTATAGAACCCCATTATTTCATAGTTGTGATTGGCTGAGCCCAAAGGCCCATGGGCGGTGGGGTTTGAACCCCAATATGTCATAGTTGTGACCAGCGGAACCTAAGGGCCTTTGGAAAGAGGGTTTGGAACTCCAATATATCATAGCTGTGACCTATGAATTCCGAGGGCCCATGGCGGTGGTTTGAAACCCAAATAGATCGTAATTGTGATCGCGGAACCCCAATATTATAAATTAACCGGCAGAACCTGAGGTCCCATGGGTGTTGTGTTCGACCCCAACTCGAATAATTGTTTTTTTTTTTTCATTTCTCGCATATGAAGTATGGTCGGGTTGGATCCCCAATACATGTTGAGCTTGCAAGGTTAATTCTGTCATGATGTATTTTATATAGGGAATTGCGGGTAATTTTCCCTGCGGGCCATTTCTGTTCACCCCCTCTGCCGACGACAAAACGACCCTCTCAAATGAGATATTTATTTGACAATTACGATACTGGCTTTGAATATTTAAAATGTGTATTTATCCGGATGAAAGAATAATAATTTACAGAAGGAGAGGAGAAAGGACCCTATTAGCAGGGATTTTTCTCAAATTCACTAATAAATTTACTAGTTTCAGTAGATAATACGATTTTTCTCTCTATTTCGATGTTAATAGTCAGAGGAATGTATAGACAGAAATTATGAAACAAGACAACCACTCACTATTTTCTTGAGGTTGCGGAGTTGCTTTATTCAATTAATGGCTGCCATTAGAGGAGTCCGTTCCCAAGGATTTGCAAATAAGATGTTTTTATGCGAACTGTGTTCTGGAGATATTAGGTCCCCTCCTGAAGACGAGGAATATAACAACTCCTCTCACGAAGACGAAAATGGAAAATCCTATACGGAGACGAGGGATGGGAAGTTCTAAATCAAAGACGAGGAAAGGGATTCCTCTCATGAAGACGAAGGATTGGACTCCTTCGAGACGAGGGATGAGACTCCTTTAACGAAGACGAGGGAAGGGAATTTGGTGCCTTTCTGGAAGGGAGGCGACTGACTCGAGGGGGTCCAAGGCATGTCTGTATGTGTTGAGGTGCCTTCATTCGGCCGGATTGCAAAGTTTGAATACCGATTCGGATCATTGGAGGCTCTTTCACTTTATTATTGTTGACTCTGACCTCACCCCCTCACTCTATCCTTTCAAATATTCCATTTGTAACAATCGCGCCCGAAATTAGGCATAATGTCTTCTTCTTTATGTATTTACTTTTGAGTGCTTCTAACATCGGTATGTTTGATATTTAAACAATACGTATTATTTACCATAATTCGGGGGATGTTTGAACTATAATTGACCCCAAGAAGATATTATTTATCTAAAATTGCAAAAATAAAATCATTTTGTCATTCTACACTCAGTTTATATGAGAAATAGTATTTGTACAATACTTAGATAAATTCCACTAAAAAACTTGCCTACCTATGTATTGGTCCATTTCTTCCATGGTCATAATTCTCCTTTTCTACCTGGTCCATTCCTTCTGGTCCATTCTTACCTGGTCCATTTCTTCCTAGTCCATATTTTTCCTGGTTCATTTCTTCTGGACACCGTTCTGGAAGATGAATTTCTTCTCTCTGAGTTATTGATGCTCACTCCTCAACAGCTGCCGCGTGTAAGTTATACGTTATTGCATATTACCAATGTTTTATTATGCTTCCTTCTCATTCTTTCAACCCAATCACGTTTAAAAATATTACCTTTTGGCATCTCTATTGGTTAGAATGCTTTCATGGTAGTTATCGCAACGAACCAAGAACATACTTTTTTTAATACATGGGAACCATTATTGTCTTTCTTTGTCGTTTCTGTTTATCGTCAACTAAATGAAAGTAAAAGTTCATTCTTTTCCGAGTATGAAGAGCTTAATGATAAAATAGTTGTTATTGAAGAAGGCCATTCAAGGGATTCGTCAATATCATTGATTCAAGCCTATTAGAAAAAAATCATAATGTATAAAGTACGAAATCCCAATCTCTAAGTTTGCGCTTCACACCTCAATAAACAAGGTAAAGGATGACGACTTTATATTATTATTCATTCACAAATTTTCTCTGAACCAATTACGTTAGAGAAAAAGTCCCATCGGGGTATCCGTATAATATAGGATGGCGAAGCAATTTGTGGTAGAGCTGACTATTAAAAACACAGGACAATTTTTTTGGTCAATCTCCCTTGGTTATAACCAATTCGTTTGCGAATCCTTTGAATGGCTACTCCAATATCACATACTATTATAATGAGTAATTAAATAAAACAACTTTAATAGATGTGGAAATAAGAAATATCTTCTTTGATTGCTCATATCTACGATAAATGGCTCATTACTCTGACTATCGGACATTAAAAAGAAAGACATCAGTGTTTACTCAGATCTGGATTCGGTAGAAAAATATACCACCGGTTCGGTTTCGGTATATACCTTCTGCCGATCGATATCGGTATTCGGTAGATTTTATTGTATATCTACAGTATCGATCGATATTCGGTACGGTAGATAATAAAAAGAGAGAAATTTCTTTGTGATCTGCTCTGTACTTCTTCATATGCATTTAATATCGGACAATTTATAACAAGGACAATTAAGTACATAATTTGTTATAATTTATTAGATATTATTTGAATTTATACATACAATATTATATAAAATATATATTAGGGTTGTTCTTATTTTTCAAATGTTTGAAATGTTAGCAACTTTGTGGATTTTCTGTTTCTTGGTGATAAAAGAAGACGACATACAAAGTTTGAACAAAATCGGTCAACATTACGAGGTCGCGCAACGAGGTCAAAGTTTTAAAAATTTGTAAAAATATAGTTTTCCGCAAATTTCTTCAAAATGGTGGACGTTACAGACTTCAATAATAATTATTAATTTAAAGGAAATCTAATTTACTACCAGACGTATGTTTGATGTTTTTTAATAAAACAAAGTTTTCAGTAAAAACAAAGCAGAAAGGGAGTGAGTATTGTTAGCTTATTTCATAGCTTTTTTATCAATTAACTTCACTCGCCTGTAGAAGATGACTTGTTCGCTTCAGAGTAAAATAGTACTTTTAAGTTTAGTAAAACTTTAGATGATAAATCCAAAAATGACCTTGGTTGCATTCTATCATTCAGAATTCAGTACAATCTGAGTTTACATCATATGATTCAGAGCCTGTATTGACCTATAAGAAATCGATTATGAAAAAAATAATAATAATTTGTTTCTTAGATTTGCGTCAAGGTATCCTCTCAAAATTTTACTTTGTCTCTGACGCATACATAATCCATTATATGCGTCATTTTGTACGCGAGATAGGCTTTTTTTATGTACATATAACTCTCTACTTATTAAATTGACATGATTTAGTATACCAAAATATTAAAGCTGGTTAACCAAGCTTTCATTTTGTTGTTCTAAAAATCGCTATACTTTAAGAGATATAAGCAAATACGTACTCTCCCCCAAAATTGATCTTTTGATATGAGAATATACGATTACCATTTGTAACGCTGTTAGTGTTACCTGGATAGAAGAAAAAGAAGGGAGGAGAGTGAGGCAAAATACTCTCTCCCTTCTTTTTTTCTTGCTATCCAGGTAACACTAACTGCCGTTACCAAATGGTAATCGTATATTCTCATATCAAAAGATCAATTTTTGGGGAGAGTACGTATTTGCTTATATCTCTTAAAGTATAGCGATTTTTAGAACACCAAACATATCAAATGAAAGCTTGGTTAACCAGCTTTATATTTTGTATACTAAATCATGTCAATTAATATGTACTTGGATTTGTAAGAATGGAAGGCTATATATTTTTTCCATTTACTGTCTCTTATTGTCCAATATGTAATTGCACTTTCAGGTACTCTAGTATTAATGCTAACTGTGCTTATATGAATGTAGATTTATGTATTCTGCTCCATAAACTATACGTTGTAGTTTTTTTATTTATTTTGAAAATTCAAGTTCTTCACACAAGGAAGCGCTTGGCAAAGCGACAATTGATGAGTTTCTCTGCGTTTAAGGGAAAGCAGCTCTCTATATATTTATTCTCTATGTGAATGTCCCAAAAGTCCTTACTTTCAAATATAATCGTATAATGGGTTCGGTATTTGGTATTTCTACCGAATATCATATAATCGGTTCGGTATTTGAAATCTACCGTCGGTAGTATGAATCCGATTACCTTCGGTAGTCGCAGCGCGGGTGCTACCAAAGACAAAAAGTCATTTTTTATTTATTGGTGGTTTTTGCCGAAAAAAATAATTTTTATTTATCAGTAGGTTTGGTATTTCACTTTTAGATACATAGGTTCTGTTTCGCTTACTGTCCTCCGCATTCGCACGTGTAGGTGTCCTCTCCTCCTCTATAGCTTGATGTGGGTGTATGTATAGACAGCTCAATAACATGTAAATTGATTCAGTAGACACCCTCCATTTAGAGTAATCTCAGCCAGGGGATAGGATGATGCCCTTTGCATGCACAAATGATTCCCCCGCTCCATATTCTTATCATCTACTTCCTGGAATAAGTTACTCCGATGGAAAAGATTTCACTGCCATTTAGAAAACACCATTCATTTCACTACAGCTCAGTTCATTAATATTATTGTGTTGTTGTTAACTAGTTAAAGTAGGTATTTTAAATGAAGGTGCTGCCACCTGGTGTTTTTCTCGTTTCTCCCGAAGTAAAAAAAATGAATTTCCGGATGGCTGTTGAAGATTTCTCAAGATTCATGTTTTTTTTCTTTAAAAAATTAAATTATTCTGTTCTTTATTTTGTCTACGCAAGTTTTTATATTTGAACAAAAAATTAATCTTTTTATTACCTTTTTAAAGTAGGTATGTTTAAAACGAAGGTGCTGCCACCTGTGTTTTTCTTCCCGAAGTAAAAAAATGAATTTCCGGTTGGCTGTTGAAGATTTCTCGACGATTCATGTTTTTTTTTCTTCAAAAAATAAAATTATTCTGTTCTTTATTAGTGTCTACAACGCAAATTGTTTTTTTTTTTAATACCAACTCAAAAAATTTAATCTTTTTAACTACCTTTGCAATTAATTTCAAACTCTTTAGCACCCGTTTTTCATAGTTCTAGCCTTTTAAAAATAATTTTCAAAAATCAAAAATGACGTCATCACACAATTTCTTTGCTATTACTCGGGTATTTATAAGTGTTCACTCAATTTCAATGCACCTGAACAAAAAAAAATCATTTTTACTAACCTTTGCCACTAATTTCAACTCTTTAGGACTCGTTTTGTTCATAGTGAACTAGCCTTTTAAAAATAAGGTATACGAAAATCAAATGACGTCATCACACAATTTCTTTGCTATTGACGATATTTACTGTAAAATGAGAGCGGCCAAGATCGTGCTTTCGATTTCTCAACAATAAAATCTCGAACCCAGATCTTTCCTCACAACTTGAGGAAATTGGCGATGGCTTCAAACCTAACCCTAAACTTAACAAAGTTAAGAAATTGCCAAATCGATGATCAAAGAAAAATACAAAAGAGACTTGCTCCCAATGATAAACTTAGACAAAAAAAATAGAAATAAATCAAGTCCCAAGATGCCTCAAGGATGCATTGGCTTTTGGTAAACCATACACTTTTATCAACAAATCGTGGGCAAATGATACCTCTCTGGAAAGATCGTCGGGACTGAAAAGGAGTCATTTATGGATGGATGACACAAGTTGATATTGTTCCCACTATAATCAGTCCTTGATTCATACCACGAACGAATATACCATTGCACTATATGGTATCCAAACGGTCCCTATTAAGCTTGCAACCACTACCAAATTTCTCCCAAGGTCCAAAGTGTGCTGATCTTCTTATAGGGAGACCTGATATTTCGCTTCAATGATGATTTGGACCCCAGCGTTGTTCTATCAACATAATTACGCATTGAAATGTCAAACTTGTGCCAAGGTTAAAGTACTCCTAAAGAACATTCAATATTAGTTTTGTGGTAAAGCTAATTTTAGTCCCATTTTTTTACTGTAGAGGGTCTCGAATTTCTGAGGGAATAAAATGAAATCTAAGGTGTTCTCTAGTCTATAGCTGTTTTCGTAGGTGGTATATCTGAAAACCCACATACCCCAGTAATTTAGACTGCCGGGCTTGAGGGGTACAAAATGCATTTCTGGGGGTTTTCTTTTACCAGAATTAACGTGACGGTGTGATTGGATCCCGTACACTGTATATTGTGTTCTTCCTCAGTCCTTATTGGTTCACCATTTTTTAAAGGGACATGTCTTTGTCCCCAGTAAAAAAAAAACAAAAATCGTTCTGTTTCAATGAAAAATATATATGCTCTTTTTTTGACGTCTAACATAATCCTCAAGGCCTTAAATGGCTTTAAATACATGGGACTATGTGCATTTCCTTCTTTTATCGAGGAGAAGAAACGTAGAAAATAATATGATGGGGCATATCCCCCATTTGACCGTTACTGTATCCAAGATCATTTACGGCTTTCCAAGTACATCCACCAGATATATTTATATTTCCTTTTGATATCTTCGGAAGTTCTCATATGAATCCTTTCATTGTTGCTGGTTTTTCTAGGGAAAAATCGGAATTAATGTTTCGCATGACCTATGAGCTTCAAAAACTATGTCTTTCCATTGGGGCCTTTTGCTATGTTTGAAGACAAAAAAATAGAATTAATGTTTGCATATCATATGAGCTCCAAAACTTTGTATTCTCCATTGGCGCCTTTTGGTATATTTGAAGACAAAAAAAATCATAATTAATGTTTCACATAGCTATTTGTCGTGTTGTAAGAATGCTTAAGGAAATGACTAAAATTAACAAGTGTACTAACGACAACGAAGGTTGACAAAATTATTGTCTGCTTTTTTCTCATTTATTAATTATATTTAAAATTAATTTTTTCTGAATATTCGAAGAAGCATTAACGAGTCCGAAGACCTATTTTCCGTAGAAGACAAAAGAAATCTATTCTAGCTTATAAGAGAATAAAAGTATTTCGTAAATTTATGTTGTTCTACCCAGCAGCGCAAGTTCCGAACGGCTTTTTCAAAGCCAAGTCAATTTTCGGAGCACAAGGTATCTAATGGGGGACAATAGTTTCAAAGAGCACTCCTTCTTGCACTCAATAAATTTATTACATTTCAAGAAATAGAATATAGTTTTATGTAAATAAACATTTTATCTTTCAGTTTTAATTTTAACTGCTATCTGGAAACAAGCAAAGGACAAATATGATGGGTGTTTCCTTAAAAATGGAAATATCATGAGTTACACTCGAATTTTTTTGCTAAAAGGGCTGACAAATCACGAATGGGATCGTATTTGATTTTGAAATGATTTATTAGTTATTATCGAATGCCGATTTTATTTTAATTATCGATCTTTTAGTTGATTTGTTTTATATTACTTGTGGATTTTGTTTTATATTACTTGTGGGGTACTGACGGTTCAAAGTGTTTGATATTGGCCTAAAATATTAATAAGGATGCTTACTTAAGAGAAAAATGGTAAAACGTCAGTGAGTTCGTTTTTGTAAAATGTAAATTATAACAATCGAATCCGAAGTAAAACTTTTTTAGGAAGTCGTTTTTATTAATATGATGACTTTAAAAAATTTCTTAGGCTATTTTGGGTTGATCATAAAAAAATCTCATTTTACAATATTTCATTCTTTTAATTTTGAAGGGTCCTTATACATGTCCTCACTGTTGGCGGAAGATATTAAAAAACAATACGTCATTAGCGTGGTTGGCGGGACTTAAGGGCCCAAGGTGCATCATATTGCACTTGAATGGTTGATTTTCGGAAAAGAACCCTCAAATGCTCAATAGATATAAGTAAGTTCATATTTTCAATGGGATTCCAAAACACCTCAGAAGGGTTAATAAATTGAACGCTGAACGGAACACCAAGTAACGGTTAAAACACTGAACGAACACACAAAAAAGTGATTGAACGCTGACGGAACGCCAAAAAAAGCTGAACGCTCGCAAGCCTATATATATATTGGCTATAAGCCAATATATATATATATAATATATATCCATATTTCATTTTTTAAAACCTTCTTACAGGAATTCTAAATCTCTTTTCTTCTTTAAAAAATCGCTGCTCATTTCTCCTTCCTCTCATAACTGGAACTGTATGGTGCGTGTGTGAGTGAAGTAAATTGAGTCAATTATAGATTACTCTTGTTGTTGTTATTGTTAGTAGTCCACAATAGAATAGAGTTTGTTGAGAGAAGGAACAATTGCATTTGTGAGTGTGTATGCGGAGCTATGAGTCAATGATGTGTAATTGCCGCGCTTGGGGCCATAATACAGACAGGGAACACAAGAATATCATGATTGGAGATCATAATATTAACACAATAGGAAATTATCTTAAGACCTCTATAAAAAATCCAATTGAAAGAATCTTGACACTAAAAGCATCTAATTACCTCCGCCGAAGGAGGTATTGTTTTCACTGGCGTTGGTTTGTTGGTTGGTTTGTTTGTCAGCAGGATAACTCAAAAAGTAAAACTTTCGGATAAAACTTTGTGTAGTTGTTGGAAATGCCAAAAGAATCAAGTGATTAAATTTTGGCATCTCTGAGTGCTTCTTTAAGATGCCAAATGAGCTAAATACTAATAAATATTTCAAGTTAGCCTACTCTGCCAATAGATGTCACTGTGCTGTGAAATCGGGTGCCAGGAGCGTCTTTCTCTCGGAATTTCCGTCGAGGGGAACCCTCCCCCGTCCTCTACGCCGCCCTAGTCGTGAAAAATCCACCTCGGAAGGCTCATAAGGACCCCATGACGGCGGAGGTTTGCACTCTCTGAGTGTATATATGCCTCTAGTTAAATATATATATTTATTCAGCATCCCTCAAATCAACTTAAAGTCTATTCTTATAAGTACATTTACAAGGGATCACAGGAACCCGTTATCAATAGATGATAATTTACTCAGCATGTAAGTTGAATCCCAAACAACTCATTTTACTATTTGAACTACAAATGAATGTCATTTTATTGTTTGTATTGCCAATAATAATGCATGGAAATATATCAAACAAATATCAGGGATCCTGTTTTCCACGTAATGAATAACTTATCATTTTAGGATAAGATATTATTTAAAACTGAATTAAAGTAAAAATACCTCAAATTTGTTTTTCAATCTATTCAAAAATATTATAGTAAGCACCAACATGACATATTTTTTTACTTCTATGTTTTATTTTGATTTAAAGAATCGATAGGACTCGAATCAGAGACTTCCCATAACTGTGTGTATTCAAATATTTACTATTTTATTACTATTGAGTTATATTATAATAAATAGAAAAGTTAGATCAATAATTCTCAAAATGTAATAAATTGTCTCTTGCAGAGTAATTTATATATTTAATGTATATTTTTGAAAGACCAAGGAGTTCCAATAGTTTTTTAAAGGCAAGATAATTCTTTGATTACACAAAAAGAAACTTATACGCTTTAAAAAATACTTTGGGAATCTTATTTTCATTCCAGCTCTTGTTCTTCAATAATGTTACCAAAGAGTCCAAAGAGAAGAGTTGAAAATTGGTTCTAAGATTGGAATTCAATGTGTCATAAAGGTTCTTTATTAGTGACAATGTGTTATGTAAGGATATCGGCTCTGGATGCATAGCCTGAACAGTTTATAGGAATACGACATTTATATTACAATGCAAAACCTAAGTTTGATAAAAGACCGGCTCAAGTAAAAAAAAGAGTTGAAGAGATTCAGCATACCTGCTATCTTAATAGACTCATCAGTAAAGATGAAATTCACTATTCTGAACTAAATACGTTCCAGGTTTCCATAAACAACGCAGCAAGGTATTTACTTGGCGTAAGGGTTAGCAGTCACGTGCGGATCGAGGCTCTGCTCCACAAGGCCGGACTTCCATCCCTTAATGGGATATCAGTTCGGGCTGTGGCTATGAAACCTGGAAATGCTTTGCAAGCCGGGATGGTAGCAATGGCGACCGAAACCCGGTAGGCAAGATCTTATTCGGTGCCCAAGATGGGGTCAGATCGACTTGTTCTCGGACTGCCGGCCTCATCCGATCTCCTCTCCCTAAGTCGGTGGCCACATTTGTCACCAGTGCTGCAGCTATTTGGAACAGTAGCCCTAAACTTCGCAACGCCAAAACCATGAGGGAAGCACATGTAGTTGCCAAGTCTTTGGAAAAATGTGCCCCTATATAATACCTATATAGCACGATAGTGTTTTTTAAGAATATTTATTTATTTTTGTTTTAAATTTAAGTTTCTTTTTCTTTCTTAGAAGAAACCTTTTGTTTTTAATTATATATTTATTTTTAGTATTTGTTCAATTTATATAGTTTTATATATATATTTATACATTGTGTTGCTTTTTTTTGTTTAAATTCCTGACATCCCTGACCAGCCGAAGTGCTAGGATGTTTCTTGGGAAAAATAAAGACGATTACACACACTTCATTATCCAACATGATATCGACAATCTCGCGGCATATTTGTGTCGTTTCACTTGTAATAATTGTTAAGCTTTATGTGATACCTTTATAGTACCTTAACGTTTATTCCTTGTGATCACGGTGGAATATCCTTATAATAGATTATATCCTTCTCTCTGCTCCTATTTGTTCCTCTCCTCCTACCTGTTTTTCTGATCGTAATATGTTCCTCTATTTCCCGTCCTTTTCTTATATAAATACGTCACCAGATGGGGCGACGGACGTTTCTTTCACTTTTCCCAAAGAGACTATGCATAAATATTTGTAGCTTATTTTGTATAAAAAGAATTCCCTTATTCGAAAAACACATCCGTTTGGATCAGTTAAGTGGGGGTGTTAGTCATTTACCCCTTTACAGTTAAAAGCAAGACAATCAATACGTTTTTTGATTGTGTTGCCATATCACTTTATTGGTCTTACCAAAACAATTCAATTATGTCCCCCCCCCCCCGCCCCGCCTATTTGGTTCCATAGAATAGTAGTATCCGTGTGGATATGATATATGGATTTCTTTAAATTAATGTCTTTTATCTATTTTTTACTTTTAAATTTATGTCCTTCTTATTATTCAAATCAAAAAAATCAACAATTTGCTCTTTAACAACTTGACTCATGTAGAATATTTTCAAATCCACATGGCAACCCTTTAACAGAACATAACTTAGGTAATACGTTTATATATTTTTCTTTGTCGAGTTATTTTTGAGATGCTTATTGCACGAGCGGTTGGCATTTTGTATATTTTTTCGACAAAAATATATATTGCTAATACATTTTTTACGTGCAAACTAATATCTTTAAGCATATATCGTGGTTCAATCATTTTTGTTCTGCTTTGAAACACATCGTTTGAAGATATGACAATACCCTAGAGCAGTGGTTCTCAAAGTGGAGGGCGCGCCCCCTAGGGTGGGCGTAGAGCAATTGCAGGGGGGGGGGCGGGGGAAAAACGAATAAATGAAAATATAAATACCGTAGACTAAATAATACTGCTAGAAAATGGACCAAAAACAAAAACAAAGGTTGAGGTTTGTATTAATTACAATGTGTGAAATAAACTGCAATGGACTCGGATAGTATGGAATAAAACACCATTTAGTTATATAAATATATATGATTAATTTTGATATTGTTCAAATCATACTACAATAATGATAAAAGTTTGATATTTTTTTGGTCACATCAATAGGGCTCAACAGAATGCACCGTCATTAAATGTTAAACACAATTATATGTTTGTTTGCTATACTCCTAGATAAGCTTATCCACAGCAGAACTTAAACAAGTATCAGTCGGTAGAGGCTTACCTAAGAGCAATGAGCTTTAGTATGGATACCTGATATTTATATAAAGGTTGTATATCTTTATAAGTTGGTCCTCCAAGGATAGCTTTCTTTCTTGTGCAGCCGCTACCAATTCAGCATTGTGCAGCCACAATCGTTAATCTATCGGTATGGTGTTTCCTCATCGTCTTTAAAAATGCATGTTGAATCCAGTGATTTCCCCAAAATAAATTGATGTTTTTAGAGCTAAAATGATCACTGACCATGGCGATGATCATGGATACTTGATGCCATTTATTTATTACAATTGAAGCCCCTCAAGTCATCAAGTTTTGAAAATGATTAATGATTACTTTGAAAAAGTATAAGTAATTATATTTTTGAACATGAATAATGTTGTGACGAACCCAGATTTGGAAGCATTTTCTCCCTTTTTAGCTTCAATACAAAGAATCATATGGACGGTTCTGCCTAATTTCTTTTCTGATACTGTTGTGGATGTAATTTATGAAAATAGGGGAAATAACCTTTTTTCAAAAAATTTGGCTATCCTGCTGCATTAGAGAGAATCGCTTTATCTCAAAATATTTTAACACTCCATAACCTGAGTTCGGCTCCTGTCTTCATGTAGGTAGGTTTCGATTTCCTTTAGAACGCTCATGCAATGATTTTAGTCCGTCCAAGCCTTGGTTTTTAAAATTTTATATCCATAGTGAAGAGTCCTTTGGATCTATATCTGAGAGCTTCTTACAATTGCTTGGTTTTCCTCAATCATGGAAACAGAGGATTTTTCGGTCGACTGGGGTATATTGATAGTGCCAAATTTACAGCTCAGTTTCAGATTTCTGCTCGTTTGCTTAGATTTTATTACCCTTGCAATAACTGTGGGGCTTTATTCAACTCAATCATTCATGCATTTGCTGAATGTCCTGTGCTTATGGTAGTCAAGCTTTTTATTCAAATAAATGTGTGCGAAAATGAAATAATTACCTCAAATCTTATAAAAGCCTTATTTTGTTTGGTGTTTATAAACGTAAATATAATGCCCCCCTATCCAAAAAGCTATAGACACAGCACTTTGAATATAAAATCGTTAGTTGCAAAAAAATATACGACAAACTCTTTCATCGAGGTCGAGGACCTAAGGGCAATAATCATTGGAGCCGCCGCCCGCTACTCAGCTCTGCAAATTAAGATTCCGAACGCAACATCAGATGATTGGAAATGGGCTGGAAATGTCGTCCGATTCGTACCATCGAGATCAATTCAATTTTAAAATCAGCCAAGAGGATTTTAAGAAATATGGGCGTTTTTAAGGAAAAAATAAATTGTATATTATATTTAGGTCATCACTTTTAACAGTAAATCTGAACTATAACGTTCATTTATGTTTTTACGCAACTGTTGAAGAGATTTTATTATATATATATATATTATATATTTTAGTGTAGTATGTATTACACTGTATTGTTTGTTACAAATATTGAATAAAACTTCGTGACCGAAAAAAATAATGTTGTGACAGCTTAATAAAATATAATATTTGAATACCCAAAAATTTAAAATGACACAACATCGATTATCGGCAATAAACTTTAAGATGAGAATGAACCCTAACAATAAGGGATTTCTTATTATTTTTTCCCTTACATTCCTAATTACTCATTGTGATTATTCGTGTATAGGTAACATACATGTTTTAGTGTCCTTAAGTTGGACTTCAAACCATCCTTCTACATATTCTAAAATGTATGCATCTCTCACAATAAAATTGTTGAGAAGAGCTTGGTTTCAGACTGAACACATTTAAAAGAAAACAACTCATAATAATGTAATAATTTAATAACAAAGTTGAGACTGAACATACTTAAAAGAAAAACCCATAATAATTTGATGCATTTAAAACCAGTGTATTCCAATGGAGAAAAAAACAACAACTCGAGGAGGTGTTTTACTCTACATTAAATTGGGTCTTAATCTTCTTCGATGATGACTCATTCTAAGGTCATCTCAATAATAAATAATGTGTTTATATGTGTATGTGTACTATTGTACTTCATTAGTCCATTCTCTTGTCAACGAGGCCTTCATTGTCGTGAGAATATGTATTCATAGGCGCTAGGGCCAATAGATGAAGCTGCCTGCTTGCCTCTGAATAAGCGAGATTATTATTGTGATTTATGATGCATTAAGATCTACACATCACACGCTAGTCCATATTCCCCCCCCCCCCTCTTAACTCTACAAATGGGGGAATTCAAGAGGGAACGGCAAGGCTCAACATTCCCCCCAAACTCCCCATAAATGCCCTTCCAACAGACGACAAAGAATACCCCCCTCCAAACAACACAACAATTCATAATTGAGGAATCTCCTTCAGTTTATAATCTTAAAGGGAGCTGGAAAGAAGTCCATTACTCTCCTTCTTCTCTTCCACTTGTCCTTAGATGGATTTTTCAAAATGGAGGAGGGAGACAGCAAGCAAGCAGCCGTGATCCTCATTTCTAAGTACTAGTGCCGCGGGAAGAACTCAAATCCTTCTGCTCAAGCGAGATGATAAGACTGTATCATAGCACAGAGCTCCCTTGTCCAAGTACTTACCAATGGGATATGTGATCATCCAGAAGCCCCACGGAATTCCAAGGAATGTTTTGTAAGAACCATGAATATGTAGGAGTTCATTGCAGGCTGACATGAATCCATTACCTCCCAAATGCTCTTTCACGATTCATTGTGAACAAAAATATTTGTATACATATAGAAGCATGTCCCAGATAAAACTATGGCATTCATACAAAGTAATAATATATTCTAATCAGTTGAAACCTCTCGATCATTGACTAATGCAACATTTCATAGGTTGTACATATTTGAATGGAGATTTCACAAAACATTCACATACATAGTCTTTTTTAATATTAAACTGTCACATAAATACAGCACAGAAATATATGAGGGAAATACCGCATATCTTCCTGCAGCTCCATGCAGGATCCCTCTGATCTCTCCCGGTCTTATTGGTTCCTATTTTGCAAGCTTCTTTGCTTTCAAGGCCTTTGTGTTTAAAAGGGAAAAAAATCTTCGTTTGTGTCATAGATTTTCATCCCTCTTGAGGAGAGCCCAAACATAATTATGTTTTTCAAACTAGATGTCATATTTTTCTTTTATTAGGAACTTTTAATTTTCACATGAAGTACCATGCAAAGTGACAAATATTAGTACGCATATTGGGTTTATCGGCTCATTAAGGAATTTGAGAAGCTGTTAGAGTCTCTCTTTTTTAATGTATCTATAATGCAACATGTAGACAATAAAACTTAATTATTTATAAGGGATATGTATATTTTTTTACAAAAATTCCCCTAATATAAAAAAAGGTTTTGTGAACTACGTTTTCGTCTTTCCATCCTAATTTAGTTATCCCAGGATAAATGTAATCACAAGATGTATGGACTTTTATTTTTTACTCTACGAGTTCGAATCCGGGAGTGTACACGTATTTAACAATAACGACCCCATAAAAGACGAAGTTTATGAGCGTATCGAGGTTGAATTGAAAATTAAATGTTGTTTCTGATTGGTTACCTCATCCCCTCTCCTTTTTTATAAACATATATATATATATATATAGATTATATATATATATATATTATATTATATATGCATTTCAGAGCTGTTTGTGGATGACGTAAATATACTGAATACTGAAGATGGCTACCCCCTCCTGGGTATATGAGTAACCAACGAAGTCTTCGGAGTAGAAAATAAAGGAAATCTTACAGTAACTGTCTTGTGATTTCAAACTTTTTTAATGTTATACAAATATTTTATTGATTAATTTAGTTTCATTTATTTATATATGTTCATATTATATGTTCTTATTTTACAGTGGACACCAAGTAATAAATGGAATACATGACCAACCAATGAATTCAAATCATTTTGTAATTGCAAGAAGAAAAAAAAAAGCTGAGAAACAGTCAATGATTTAAATAATGTCCCAATTTTAAAATTCCCGCCTTGAAGCATTTGTTCGTCATATTTATCATGAGATAATGGGGAAAATCATTTTGTTAATGGTTAGATCTAGATGATAATGATAAGTGATTGTAATATTGGTGACCATGTCAGGATACTAATATTTAAAAATTAATTATAAATTTGGTCCGTATATTAGCCATTGACAATTAATTAACTTACAAAATTCTGAATGTACATTAAAAATGTTTTTATTAATGTTTCATATTTTTGTGTGTTTACTTGAGATAATCATTTTTATATATTCTGATTTATACTAGCCTTGACCTAATATTCCGGACATCTCAAACTTATTCATAGACAACTTGATCAATATATAACTAAGTGTTTAGGAGACTCAGAGGACCGACCAAACAAACGAAAAACCGGATGGATTTGTATAAGTATATATTTTTTCAGACGGGTCAACAATATTCCATAGGACCCCAAAATCTTCCCTATAAATTCAATTATATATTCCTATTTAAAAGACAAATGAAGTCGATTTTGAACAAAAATTGTATTTGCAGCTTGATGATTAGTAAAACTCATATTTTAATGAATTCTGAACTTGATAACATGCAACCATGCCATTTTTGAGTTTCTTATCAAAAGTTTTACTAAACTTATATTCACTATTGTTCTCTCAAGCAAACCAGTACAACACCGAGTGAAGTTAATTGATACAAAAAGTTTTGAAATATGTAATTTTTTCTTGATTTTTGAAGCAAACTACTTGTATCCTTGTATTAATATCAAAACCGATTTGGCGAATGAAATAAACATGGTGGAAGATGAATTTTCCTGCAGTGTCCGCCATCACTGACACACTCCCTCAAAATTACTAACTGGAAATTTTGTCAAGATCCAATGAATCTGTTGAATGAGGGAGTCAGGGAAACGAGGAACGGAATTCTTACCCAGTTTTGTAAAATAATCCCAACAATGTAGACGCTCATTAAAATATTATTATAAAACTAGAGGCATATATACACTCAGAGAGTGCAAACCTCCGCCGTCACGGGGTCCTTATGACCTTCCGAGGTGGATTTTCACGACTAGGGCGGCGTAGAGGGACGGGGGAGGTTCCCTCGATGGAAATTCCGAGAGGAAGACGCTCCCGGCACCCGATTTCACAGCACAGCGACATCGAAATATTTATTAGTAATTAGCTCATTTTGCATCTTAATTCTGCACTCAGAGTATGCCAAAATTTAATCACTTCTCCTTTTGACATTTCCAACAACTTTACAAGTTTCATCCGAATCCGTTCGGTACTTTTTGAGTTATCCTGCTGACAAACAAACAAACAACCCACAAACTAACAAACCAACAAACCAACGCCAGTTGAAACAATACCTCCTCGGCGGAGGTAATAAGGGATCTTGAACATACTATGAATCCCAGTGATCATGTTAAGATACTATAAATTATTCCTCTATTCTTTCGATAAATTGTCATAAGTTTTTCTGCAAAATGAAAAATGTTTTTATATAAGTGCCATTTGTCATTAATGTACTCATGATATAAACGTAATTGACTTTTAAACTAATTACTTCTTTCATTTTAAACAATAAAACCTACTACTACCAGAACTTTCCAACCATTTAAAAATAGAACAGTTTCCAAAGTGTTCATTTAATTAAAAGCAGTAATAATATAAAAGCCCAGAATATGTTCGTTTCTTGGCTGCTCTAAGACATTTTGTATTTTAAAATAAATCCTATGATAAAATTCAAAATAAAGAGTAGATACAATGCATTAGTTTATAGACAATATTGACTCATTTTTTGACAAGAAATAAAATGAAATAACAAATAGCAAACCATATTTTTTCAGAAAAAGGACATTTCGACTCTGTTGCTCTGAGGTGATTTAAACTTTCGTATAAAATATATACAACTACAACGAGGGGAAAATATGATGACATAATTACCAACTTTATTTGCAAAATATTGCTTCTATAAAGTATAGTCCAATAATAATAATGGAGGCGTTAGCTCCATGGCAATGTGCTGAACTTTTATTCTGAGGTTTCAGTCCTGGGAGGGTATGACCTATATTGATAAAACTCAAAGTAAATATTTTAGGTTCGATGTACCCATTTTAATTATATATTTCTTTATTTATATCTCGAATAATACTCATCATCCACTGGATTATATAATATGTAATTAATAGTGTCAATAAAAACACGGTATCCTCATGATATTCAATAACTTTTACACTGTTCACATAAGAAGCACTTTATTATAATAATTGTTCTCTTTCATAAAATTTAATTATAATTGTAACCTCAATTTTATAGGAATCAAAATATGGTTTTAAAAACGTAAGCCAACAGGGGAAAAAGACATGTATGTAAATTTTCCAGGGCAATCATATATTAAAGATATGTAAATTATATATAGGTAAGTATACATTTTAATTTAGCATCTAAAGTTTAAATATATGAGATAGAAATTTCGAAATAGTTGAATCAATGTTGTTAATTAATGCTTCTAACAATAAGGTTTTTTCGCCTAACTACTATTACTTTAACCAGCTCAAGAATATCGTTCTGCCAGTTTCCTTGATATCTGACTGACTTGTGTTTAGTCCAATAGAACTTCATATACTTATTGTATAAAGTATTGAATTTCCATTTATTTCCAACTGTGTATATAACCCCACTTCCTTTGTTTTTTTAATCAAAACGTTCCATCGCTGAGAGGTCCATTTACCGTATCAAGGAGTAGAGAGCAGGTAATAAGAATTCTAATAACTAAAGAAGTCAAAAACTTTCTCGGGTCTTTTACCTGCGGCACTACTACTTAGCACGAGAATGGTGGAATAACGGAGTCCTATTCATCTTCCTCCTTCAGAGACCTTTTTCCCTCCTCTGAAACATCCTTTGAGCTTCGGAATCGTATTTATGAAAATATATCTGGAGCACAACTGTGTGTTTGAGGAGCAGGTGTGAGATCTTTGGCCATTTTTTTTGTCGCTGATAAGAAATGAGATTGGGGTGGTGGTGACCTCTTATCGCTCAGATGTGCTGACTCCTACTACTTCCACTCTTCAATCTACAGTTTATCCTTTTCTCCTTGTCTTTAATGATGTTGTTTCATTATTGTTTTTTATGATTACCCCTGTTTTTTTTGTTCTTCTTCCGTGGATCGATAGAGAGAAGCAATTTGGAATATATAGGTGTGTGTGTGTGTCCTCCCTTCCACTCAGTGACACCATCATGATCCAATATGTGGCTTCTTACATCATAGCATCATCATCTCTGTAATCAGTTCATCATTTGTGCAGTTCGATATGATGACTCCTAGGTAAACACATAAATGTATATCCATCCGAGGGTTTCAACTCCATAGAAAATGGTGGTTGATGTAATTGCATCAACTTTAAAGAAATCCACTTGATAATAAATGAACCCTAGCCCGAAGAGACTTCGAACCGGACAGATTTGGGCGGCAAAGAGCTGCATGATTGATGATCCTTTTTCTATATCGTGATTGGTTGAAAGGAAAAGAGCGCCAATAATTTAAAAAATATTACGAAATATTGATTAAAGTATTGGTGAAGTAATAAATATGTGAACATTGAGCTTACGAATACAAGACTGAAAACAGTAGTTGCTTTCTCTATTGGGTCCAGGTCATTTACGAATGCATTAAATATACTATTTTTATATATATTATTCCTACAATTCTCTTCACACCCAGGAAGAATATATTTTTTCTCTTATGATCCATGTCCACCAATTGATTTGCATTCTCACAATAAGATGTAAAAGTGATTTTTTTAAATGGAATAAAGTCGATATTTATTGTGAAATATGTGATAGCTGTGATAAAAATATCCTTAATTAAATTTGATATTCACTTATTTTGTTAGGGGCTTTGATGGTTGTGATTCATGGGTCGGTCTATAGTTTACAATGTGAGGTGTTTTTTACACTTCTCACAAGATATTTTGTCCCTTGTACAGAGAAGAAAAACGGAGCAATCATGTGAGGATGGAGCTTGAGGGTTAAAAAGTATAGAGGGAACATATTTAGTCGTATTTTCATATACTGTTACTGATATCCTTTCTTTCCAAGTACCGAAAGGTCACAGTTTGCATATGACTGTAAATAACAGTCGTAATTTTTTATCTACCGAATGCCTTTTTGAATATTTTTAATACACGAATTTATTCTAGTAAATGTACAAGGTTACCAAATACTTATGTGCATTTAATAACATCTCAACATCTATAGTTTGTTTGATAAAATGGAGAGCTTTGGTTCATTTTTATTCATTCGTTTAAAATGTATTTTACACATCGAATCAACTTGTGCTTGGTGCTTGATCATTTTTAGTGTTCTGATTTAAGCGGCTTTTACATGTTTTTTTCCTTCGTAACAAACCACAATAATAGGGGTAACGCAACCTCATGATTTATTATTTAGATAATTTGATCAATACTTGTTCATACTAAATTTATTTTCGTTACTTTCATCTCATATATCAAATTATAAAAACTTTTCTGAAATGCATTGACAAATACAAAAAATATATTATAGTAATTATAGTCAATAACTTGAAACATAAAAAATATAACCGCTTAAATAGAACACTAAAAAATGATCAACTTTTTGAAATATAAAGCCGATTTTTTCAAATAGTACGAAAGATATTGAAATTATAAAACTGATTTGAAATACATTGACATACTAAAAAAAAATACTACTGATATTTGTGGTTATTCTTACTTTGCATGAAGATAACTGGGTCTGAACCATACAAATGATAAAAATCATAATTTTCAAAAAAGGCCTTAAAGTCCAAACCTTTTTTTCGGACGATATTTTGAGTGGCAGTTTGGTTTCTACGTAAAAAAGACTCAAATTAGGATTCAGCCCAGGGGCAAAATCCTTTTACATAGTGTTATATGGGGACGGAGCCCAATGGCGCTAGCTGGCGGTCCTGGCAGTGTAGTGGCCGACCTCAAGGCCTTAGGACAAGTTCCACACTGATATTGCGTGGCATGCAAAAGTAGCTGTCTCCCTCCAAAGTGGGTACGCCACTGGAGTCGTGGACCTCATGGCCTCCTCGGGATGGGAAGACGAAATCACCAACCGGGTTCCTGGCACCGCTTCCCCCGTCGTTGGAGTAAAAGCATTTCCAGGTCTCCATGGCACACGCCTTGGCGGCCACCTCGTTGAGGGAGGAAGGCTTCTCTCTCAAGGAGATCCCCGATGTGGATATGATCCCGTCTTTACATCCAACGATGCTCCTGGCGGCGTCATTTAGGCGACTTGCACAGCCCTGTGCGCGGCATTTGGCCCCTTGCACTCACTATCGAATCTAGGAATTGTCACAGCCGCGCAGCATAAGATATCTTGCCAATCATCAATCCCTTGACCAGCTGGCTGCATGAGTTATTTTCCTCTTGGTAAGTGCACGGCCAACTTCGAGATGAGTGCCGCCCGTTTTGTGCAGCTGCCTTTGCGACGTTGATGATGTGGGGTGCTGTTGTGAAGCCGGTGTCAAATTTTACCCCACGAAACTCAATTTCGTCACATGGGTGCACCTCAATGCCCCCAACGTTGACGGTGAAGACCGCACATCCTTTTTTTTGCCGTTGCCCCCGATCATGAGCTGAGTCTTGGTGGCGTTAAGGACGAGGCCGTTCCCCCCCACGCATCTGGAGAAGGCGTCCGCCCTTGACTCCAAAAGTATTGATATTCTGTTACATTTTTGGCGAGTCCTCTTCTTCAAATTTCTCTAAACTTTATCGTTACCATTACTTAAACAGTTTATTATAATTTATCATTCTTATTGTACTGTATGAAAGAGTATAATATAATAATAATAAAAAGAATACCGTTCGTTCGTTTCTCTGTATCACCGAACGATCAATTAGATCTTGACGAAATTTCAGTGAATAGTTTGGAGAGCTCAGGGAGTGTTTTAGTGGGATTGTAAATTCTCGGAAAGATTGCCATCGCCATGATTATTTTTTTCGCCAAAACGTTTTTTTTAAATTGCCAAGTTAGATTTTGATGTGGTAAGGCGTGTTTTGTTTGAAGGGGAACCAACAAATGAAATAATGTTCGTCCGTTCCTTCAACTATAATCCGTTCAGAAGTTCAAGGGTTTGATTTGGAACGTGTGATCGCGAATGTCGTTCGTTTTTTCCGTTCATCCACAACCTTGCTTTTTGGAAACAATATGTAAATTCCAACTGGCCAAATGTAAGATGATTAAGGGCGTAAAAATGATATAAAACTAGAGGCATATAACACTCAGAGAGTGCAAACCTCCGCCGTCACGGGGTCCTTATGAGCCTTCCGAGGCGGATTTTTCACGACTGTGGCGGCATAGAGGGACGGGGAGGTTCCCCTCGACGGAAATTCGAGAGGAAGACGCTCCCGGCACCGATTTTACAGCACAGCGACATCTATTGGCAGAGTAGGCTAACTTGAAATATTTATTAGTATTTAGCTCGTTTTGCATCCTAATTCTGCACTCAGAGATGCCAAATTTAATCACTTGTTACTTTTAACATTTCCAACAACTCCACCAAGTTTCATCCGAATCCGTTCCGTACTTTTTGAGTTATCCTGCTGACAAACCACAAACAAACAAACCAACGCCAGTGAAAACAATACCTCCTTCGCGAGGGTAACAATATACTTAATATTCACGAATGCTTTCTAAAAACTATATATTATTTCTATGAAAACTTTTATTTTCCTGATTCAACATGATTTTGTGAATGTTATACTTTTAGACACAACATTGACTAATATAATCCTTAACTCCAGCTTTGCTCGACAAATAATATCGTGCAACTTTTTTAGGGCTTTGACCGGGTTTGCGGTGAATTATTCTCTTTGATGAATATCAAGTAATGGACAATGGAATAAAAGTATTGGAAATGGATATCAGGAGTGGTAGGTAAATCAACATTTTTAAATAATATAACTAAAGCTACAAGGATATAACAACTTTCGATGGACAAAATATATATCGACTTTATTACAAAATAGAAATAGCATTTATATCACTCAAAGTTTAAAATATATATCATACAGAAATCATATATTTTTAATACGATTCTTACATGTAAATTCCAAGATAATACACATTTGATAAAAATAAATATATAAATAATATATCTCTCAAAGAACTGTTGACTTTCATTTTTGATATTAAAATAGTCTTCTAATAATT
>CP045894.1:10530444-10561662 GCA_013387185.1 Caligus rogercresseyi
AAATATAATTTATTTTTATGATAGGTCAGAATTTTACATAAACTGTCGTCATTTTAAATTTTGTTATTAATATGAACAAATTCTGTGTGTACCATATAGTATGAAATTATCGTAAATAAACTTGGGATAAATAAATTGTGTCATAGTTGATTTTCATCAACAAAATATGTTCAAGAATGTCCTTTGTACCACATATAAAAACAGTAACATGCTATCTATCCAATATGAAAGTAGATAAATTGTAATTTGAAACATACACAATGAATGACATAGTACTATGAATTTAAGAAGATAAAATAATATAGTTTTGTCATACATTTATTCGGTTAAGATGACAAGTTTGCAATTTCCAAGTGTACTTGGTATAATACAAGTCCTATATCAATCACAAAAAAAGCTGTTTTGGTTGGCCTCAAATTCCTCATTGAAGGGAAAACTACGCCTTATCTCTTATATTTACGCTACAGAAGCTATGTGATGCAGTTCAAGAATCCTATTAAGAAGTATTCCATCAAAGTATTTAGGTCAATATAAGAATATATGATGAGTTTTAAGAAATATTTTCGGTGGGTAAGTGTTGTTTTCTACTCCTTTATTAAACCAGGAATAATAAACTTGGGAACAGGGTAATATTATGATTCCAGTGGTTATTCCATAATGCAAGAATTTTTCTAGGTAAAAGCCATCCAAAGGTAGGATGAGGGTCCATGGAAAAACTTGAAATAAAGAACTAAAATATAAATGTGTTGTCACCAATATATTGTTGGAGGAGAATACTGCGTTAATCCCCTTCTACATACCAAAAGTATGTTCTGTTGAAGTAATAAGGTTGGTTTTATCACAAAATTAATAACTCCTTTACTAAGAAAAACTATTTACAACCTTGTTATTAAGCTAATTATGATGACGTCACATATGAAATATAATCTGTATTTTTTTATTCCCTAATTACCGGACTCAAGAACATAAGTAATACGTGTCCGATAATTGAAACAATCGCGCAAATGAATACTCGCTCAAAAAGCCTCTCTGAAATGAAAACCGCTCCAAAAATCCTCGACCAATAGAAACTCGCTCTATCTCAACTCGTGCAAATGATAGGAGCCGAATTGAACCTCTCCTTAGTTCATTTGGAAACTCATGAATATTGACAAGGAATAGTAAATAACAACATACAATTAGAAAATATCATATTTATAATATATGTAATCTGCATCATAACCAATACAAAAAGAAAGTGAATCCTCTTTAGGATGCTTATAATATTCAAAACAAACAATGGAAAATTTCATTACAACTTATAAATGTACATATGTATGTAGATATGTCTATAATATTCATTGAGCATCAATAATTAATGTCCTATGAACTATGAAATTCAGAATATTTATTAAAGAAGAAAATATTAAAATCGTGAAACATTTTTTTTTCATTTGCTTGTTCGTTTATTATGTAACAAATAAAATGAGACTTTTACATACAAGACCCAAAGCAAATGTGTGATAAAACATAAATAAACATTATAGTTTAAGCTTTTTGCTCTGGGGAAAAACACAAACAATAAAATATTATATAAAATAAAACAAATCGTCTTTTAAATTTTATTATTAAAAACTATTAATATTTAAAACTCTGAACACAAATAATAAAATTATAAAACATAGAAATATTCAGAAGCTATATATTACATAACTTCTTGAAATAGTTTTTATCATTTTATTTCCAATTATCAAAAAGAATCTAATAATAAATTTAAAAAGATAATTGCCCATTAAGCTATTAAATCATGAATATTTATTAAAAAATAATATTTCAAATCGTGAAACATTTTCTATTATCAAAAGAATCCTCGTTACAACATTGAATCCCGAATTGCATATTTGTATTGCAATCTGCCCATATTCTAAATACCATTTAGATTCATTATTGAAACTATTGAATCAAGAACAATCCTTGTGCATATTGACTCAAACGAAAACCACTATATAAGAGGATGTTTGTTTTCTGCATTTTCAGTGTTGACATAAGAGGTATGTTATATTTTCCTCTTAAAAAGCATGTAAGTGGTCTTTAAAAAGCTTCCTGTTTACAGTTTTTAATTATAAGCATTGGGTGTTTTTAATAGGAAATAACAAAATTGAGTAATTTTAATGTGTTTTCATCTTAAGAAAAGAGCTTTATTTGAGGTACATTTAATGTATTGAGTTAGATAATGACGTTATTATCCTTTTCTATTATTAGGTTAAAATATATATTACTCTGAGTTATTTGTAATGTAATACATATTATCATTTACCTATAGCAGAGTAGCACCAAAAGACGCTCTCTCTCTCTCCTTTTACTATAAAAATATATTTTCCTGCCTGAGGACCTATCATAAGACCAATAAAAGGCCTCTACAATTACTGCCTCTATTTAAATAAGTTCTTTTTTATGGAGCCACATTCCGACGAGTTTATTTTTCTAATTTTCCTCTAGTCAATTGGGCTTTTAGTTTGTTTTAATAATAAATGAGAAGGATTTCATGGCCATCTCCAAATATTTATATAGCATTGCACATATTTTCCGTTAAAGGGTATGTGCAAGTGCATTAATTGCAAGGAAATGTACCCTGGGGGATAAGAGACATGACTAAGTATCATTTACAGAGGAAAAAACCTCTCACGACATTTAAAACACTTTTTACTTTTGTACAAAAGTATGTTTTGACTGCAATAATTTAATTATTTATTTGTGGATTGTCAGCCAAAAAGTAATTGTATTTTATAGAAAAATATTTTTTTTTATTCGGACAATATAATTACAACTTCGTCAAAACGATATTCATTACACTTGAAAACAGATTTTCAAAAGTCGTTTGCTTTCGGGACCATATTAGCAAATTCCTACCAAGTTATTTTGCGCTGATTTCAATATCACATCGATTTTTAGTTGTACCTAGCTACAAGTTTTGTGTCTTTTTTGATTGTCTTTTGTACTCATTTCATGTTGCATCTCGCCTCAACATCCAACAAATGCTCATCACTCACAGATCCACGATTTTCAGGGGAAAGTCCAGATGAGAGTTGCAAAAGTCGATTTTTTATGTACATGTTGCAGCCCTATTTATCATAAGCTGACAGCAATTTATCTACGAGTTTTCATAGTTTTCCATTCGATTGTTTCCGAGGATACCTGCCTTGAAGGCCTCCTATGCTGCCCTCTCTTCTGCCACATGTAAACTCTGGAACTAATTCTCTCATATAAGCTTACGAATTTATGGTCCAACAAACGCGCCTTCCTTAATCTTTGCTTCGTTTAGTCTTGCAAACTTCTGAATGTTGGAATGCAGGCTTAGATTTGTCCATGCATTTGACAAAGTTTTTCATCAACCCCAGTTCAATCAAAGATTTTGGAGGAATCAATCAGAAGACATTTGAGTGATCGCTATGACCAAGATATAAGAAGTAGCTCTAACAACTCGGCCATGGACTTGTTAGATTCAACATGTCATGGACTGAAGTCAGGATTCAATCTTTTGGACTCACAGGTGCTGGTGAACCATCATCACCAGAGTTTTCTGTATGCTTAAAAATGTGATACAAAACTGTCAGCTCTCATCTTCTGGAATAATGGATCAAATATCATTTGCTTCTGAGCCACAGAAGGTACGATATATGTAAAGTTCTTCAACGATCAGGGAAGCATTTGTATTTTTTGGAAAAAGAAAAGAAACGAAACAACGAATTACATCTTTTGGGACTGTTCCATACTGAGGAAACACTTGTATTCAAATATATTTATATATTTGGTCAATAGATTCGAAGCCATGAGCGACAAACAGGGATTTGTAGCCTGTTCCATGGAAAATAGGTACTCAAAGCCAATGCAACGTCAAGCTGGGCAAGGCAAGTTATATACGACAAAGATCGCCAAAGATACAAATAAAAAAATATATAGAGCTTATTTCCTGCATCAGTACTTTTGTGTCCAATATAAACAAAGTAATATGTACTGCGTCATCGTAAGCTGATAATAGAGATAGAATCTATCTCTATGATCAGCTTACGATGACGTAGATCAGATTACTTTGTTTATATGGACGCAAAAATACAGATGAACGTCGTTTCTCTGCTATTGAAGGGAATCAGCTCTCTTTATCTTTAAATCTTTACGATTTCATCCCCATTATCAATATGTAAAAAGAAATGAACTACATTGACAAATTATTTTTCAGATTTTTCTAGTTTTTATGTGACGTCCAATAACTTTCATTAGCTGTTACAAAATTCTTAAGTATTACTACTTTACATATTAAGCCTATCCTTATATTTTTAACCCATTGGTGCCGAAAGTTAAAAATTATCCCACAACTTTGAAATTCTCACACAAGTCCAATATGATGCAAAGACTTCGAATGCAAAAATTATTTAATTACTATAATTATTTATTGAGAAATTAGCACGTAAAAAAATCTACGCTTCGGCACTAGAGACCAAAAATTCAAAAAATGATGTATATAAATCTTTATTTACCATATATATATAAAATGAATTGAATGATGAGTTTTCTTATTTTCTATAAATGTAGAACAATGAAATACATATAAATATAATAGTTTTAAGATGTTAGATGAATATTTTCAAAATATTTAGAATGAAGAACTACATCGTACTTCATATAAAAATGATGCTCTTCCACTGCAATGCTTACAAACTTTTGCAAGTTGGAGCTTCTATGCAATGAGTTTTACCATCAAAACGATAAGATTTTGATGACTTTGAAATTATTTCTCCGTCTTTAAAATGGTGCTTGTCCGAAAGATTTGCAAAATTAGAGTGTCAACAGCTCAATAAATTCATATAGAGACATTTTTGATCCATTTTTTCATAAATTGATGAGCGTTATATATGTACTGTTGTACTAATCATATAAGAAAATGTAGGCCAACACTTTTTTGTCTTATTCTTAGTGTGTATGTGCTTATAGCCCGGTCCATCACGTGTACATATTCCATGTGAAGATTATATTTTGAAAACATAAAAACTGAACATGTACAAAAAGATAGGAGAGAAAAATCTACCAAAGAATACTTTCAATTCATCCACAGTTACATCCAAAGGGCCATTTTTTGTGGTATATTCATTTGTTTCATCAATTATTTTTCCGTCGTCTGATTATCAATGCCTCTAACGGAAAGACAGTTAACTTCCGGTAGTCCCATATACACACTCCCACTTTCATCGATATCTTCAAGAATACTCAATATTTCTTTCGTGGTGATTTATGATTTATTTTCAAACTTTGGTAAAAATAATAAAAAATTTGATTTTATAAACTCAAATGAAAAGAAAAGTATAATTTTAGTTCAAAGTAACTTAGATTGAATGTAGACACAATTTATCATAACTATGATTTTTTGTGCTGTAGTGCCGAAACGTAGATTTTTTGACGTGTCATTTTGAAACAAAATAAGAGACCTTTATTTTCTTATTTGAGGTTTAAGCATGTAATATATTTGAAAGATATGTATCTTAAAATAATTTAAAGAAATAAAATTAAAATGCTTATGACATAAGACCACTATCAAACCCAAATAGTACTGACCCTCAGAAAATAATTGGGCATTTGCAAACATCGCAAATCAATTGCTTATTTTCAACTGAAACAAATAACTTATAGGGATCAACTTTTTTTGTGGTTTTTAAATACTCAAACAAAGAAATAAACACGCAGTTTGCATATAATTATGCAGTTAGATGTGCTGTAGAGCTGTTTTAAACCGCCGCGTAGAAAATCTACATTTCGGTACTAATGGGTTAATGTAATGTTTTAATTTATACTTGTTTCACTCTACTGTTGACTTCAAATATATACTTTATTATCGAAAAAAAATTGCCTTCTGGCAAAGAAAAATATTAGAAAAGTGAGCATTTTATGAATTTAAAAAAATCACAGAATTAATCCAGAAATGACTTGCTTTACCAGAAATGTCACCCTTAGAAATTATATCCTTTTGACACAATCAGATATATAAGTTACATAATGTTAGAACATGCTTTAGTTATGTTGAAATGTTTAAAAATTTGTCATATCTTCAAAAGTGGAACTACACAACTTCAAAATATTATAAGCCATTATGAATATAAATATTGCACTCACTCCATTTTTTTTTTTTCTTGGCCCGATGGCAAACTTTATTCAGAACATATGTTAATATTAAAATTCAACAATAAAGGACAATGGGTATTAGTAAAAATATTACTAAAAATATGTGGGTGGGCATAAAATGTGTAAAGGAGTACATTAAGAATATTGTTACATATATTAAAAGTCAATTGACATCACATAAAAACTTGTAATAGTTAAAACAATCAATCAATTTCATTGATTTCTTTTATATACATTTTGATAATGGAGATAATACCCCGGAGCTTTGTATCGTTGGCGGATCTTTTTGCGTATATGACTTGCTGTGTTTTTGCAATCGTTGCATTAACTTTGAGTTCCTCCTTTCCCGCAAAGTAGGCTAAAAAGTCTTCTTTGTCTGTCACGGCTCCGAAGCTATTCATCAAAATACTACGTATTGATGAATACGTTTCTCGTAGTTCGGAACAGCCCCAGAAGATGTGGTCCGTTGTTTCTTTTTCTTTTTTGCAGAAGATACAAATGCTTCTCTGATCGTTAAAGAACTTTGAACGTACTTCCAGTGTTCCAGAGAGCAAGCGATATTTGAACCACTTTTCGGAAGACGAGAGCAGACGGTTTTTTATCACGCGGATACTTCCCGCTGCATCCTTGTTGGTAATCAGTCTTCTCTGGAGATATGAACAAAAAGGAGTCATATTATCGCTATTGAAAGTTCCTCTGATAAATGATGTGGGTGCTGTGCAGGCTTTCATCCTGAAAGGAACAAGTGGCCTCTGAAGGCCTCGGAAAATTCCAAGTCTTTTTTTCAGGGACAATCCAGCCATTTTATTGATAGTGGAAGATGACCAGAAGAGTTCTGCAGCGACGTCGCAAGAAACTGTTTGCACTTCAGGAAAGTTAAAGCGTTCTTTCAAGGGTAAATACCAGCACTGTGAGAGCTCCAGTTTAATTACGACTTCCTTACTCCCAACACTCATCCGTTTCATGGTCTCCGAGAACAGAGAAATATTTTCCAACACCCTTTTGTAGCTTGCCTCTGGTTTATTGTTAAAATCGACTCCTTTTTGTTTCAAAAAATGTTTAAAATAGAGCACCACGGCTCTTGGCTGTTCCACAATTTCCTCGTCCAATAAAAATTCAGGGTTTTCCACATATTCGATATATTTGTTAGAGATAGACCTCCTCTATTCAAGGGACTATGTAGCCTATCGTGAGATATGTTTTTCCTTTTTTTCAGGTTAAGGAAAGATGCTTTTATTTCATTTATTTTTTTAACTACTTCTTCACTATGTGGGGTTACTCTTAGGAGATGCAGGACTTGCGAAGTGATATATGTGTTCCAAGCAATTCGTCTGTCCCAAAAGTTGAGGCTGAGACTCTTGAAGAAGGAGCATGCCCTAAAAATTCGTTTAATAATTTCCTCTTCGTTATTGTGACATCCATGTGGTCCAACCCAGGTTCCTAGAAGATTTATATTCCTGACAGTGCGGAAATATGGCCATCCTTTTTCTATAAGCTCTTCATAAGGACTCAATATTTCGGTTTTCTCTGAACTAATTTCTAGTCCAGACGCTTGAGAGAAGTTGGACAGAAGTTTAATTGCATTTCTTAAGCTTTTAATGGTGACTAAGGGACTACCACTAAGGACCAATGTCATGTCGTCCGCATAACAGAAAGCTTTTATACAAACTTGATTTGATAATACACCAGCAAAACTATCACTTTTGTGGATGTCTTGAAGAATTTTATCAATTCCAATGTTAAATAAAACTGTAGATACAGGATCTCCCTGTTTAACTCCTCTTTTATTTGTGAATGACGTTTTTTGATCACCGTATCGCACCACAGTGCGGGATCCTGACAAAATAACGCCAACCATTCTAATGACAAGATCTCCAAATCCCTTCCGGTAGAGTTGCCGTATTAAATATTCGTGAGAAAGCGAGTCAAAAGCTTTAGTGAAGTCTATGGCCATCACTGAGGTATTTTCTTCTGAGTCGATGAGTGCTTGAACGGTGAAGGGGATATCGTCCAAAAGTTTAGTTTTGATGAATCCGTATTGAGAAGGGTGCAGGTATTTGCTCTTGATCCCTTGTATTCTGTTGACCAGTACATATGAGAATATTTTATATAAGCAATTCTGCATCGTTAAGGGCGGTAGTTTTTCAAGAATCTGAGGTCCTTATTTGATTTGGGTATAAGTACAATGCGTCCCTCTGATGCAAAATCCGGGAAAACCCCAACTGACAATACTTCCTCATAAAAGGATAGGAGAATAGGTGCAAGTATATCCACATATTTTTTATAAAACTCGAAGGTAAATCCTGAGGGACCTGGAGATTTGTGGAGCTTAGCATTTTTGATAATTGCTGTTTTAATTTCTGAGCAAAAAAGGTGTCTTTCTGTCATGTTTTTATCGGCATCTGAGATTTTGAAGCTATCATTGGGTTTGCATCTAAGCTTTTCGCAAAAATCCGCAGAGTTAATTGTGCATTTGCTACATTTTTTATTCTCAAGACAATCTATGCAAGAGTATATATCAGAGTAGTACTTGACTATTTCATCGCAGATGTACTTGGGATCCTCCGAGGTTGTACCATAAGAGTCCACGAGACTGATGTTTTTTGTTTTATTACGTTGCTTTTCTTGACGCACACAATTTAGTCTTGAGTGTGAAAGATCCGCAATATTACTGATTTTTAATCTGATTCTGTGTTTTATGTCCTCTTTACGATAAAATTGTTCTAGCTTAGTTCTCTTTTCATCTTCTGATTCATTGCTTTCCGATATGGCTTCGATGTCGTTAATGTACATGCGCTTTTTTGTGAATTAATCCAGAAATGACTTGCTTTACCAGGAAATGTCACCCTTAGAAATTATATCCTTTTGACACAATCAGATATATAAGTTACATAATGTTAGAACATGCTTAGTTATGTTGAAATGTTTAAAATTTGTCATATCTTCAAAAGTGGAACTACAACTTCAAAATATTATAAGCCATTATGAATATAAATATTGCACTCACTCCATGATATAGAGTGCTGTGTATGAATCAGTCACAATGAAATATTATACCTAAGTGTAAGTGAGGTCATCACAAGGCTCTATCATATAATCATAACTCTATGCATTAATAAAAAAACCTGACTTGACATCATTGCATCATCGAGTTTTTTTATTCATGGACAGTTTAATTAACAAATTATATTATAATATGTATAGTATTTTTATGAGGCTATTTTATACAATTATAAAGCATAATACAATCATATGTGTTAGAGGAAATATCGTCATCATAAGAAGTCCAGGATTTTTCGTCTCAGAATGAAATATAATTTTAAACAGAGATATTTACTTCCTGAATAGGCATTTTCGACTTAATGTTATTTTGTATATATGGTATTCATAGTTTATATATTTTAGTTAATGCAAATTTAAGGACCCGATTTAAATTATGAAATAGCACCAAATAATATATTTTGATTGTAATGTAAAGTAGTAAAAGAGGTAAATAAAATATTAGTCAATCGGTTCACTATCCTTTTTTAAATATATAATCGTCATTGATGAATAAAGTTGATAAAATTAACAATATTTGGTCGTCAATGTCATTTTACGTTATGGGGTTTTTTCTATTGAATGCAAAATATTGAGAGGCAGGAATAGTTAAGATTATTTTACCGCCACTCTAAATTCGACCATTCATTGTGCAGCAAATGTCGTAAATTAAGATATTCTTCTCATCTTCTACAGTTAGTCAGCAAGTCAAGCTCGGTGACTTTCCAATATTCAATTTATGCCTTTTGAGGCAATTTGATTGATGGTTATTATAACAATTGGGCATTTAATCAGTCTTTGAGATATTTGAAAGAGTAGCAATGGCATTCAAAGTATTCATCAATTTATTTTTACTAATTAAGTTATCATGAATAAATAATTTTGTACTAAAAATATTTCATTTTATGGTTAATGCATCATAAAATGTTTCGTATAAACACAACATCTATTATTTTTATATCTTTTGTATCTATATAGGTATGACTCCCGCTTTGGCGGTGAGGGCAACGCTACGATTTGACGGATGAAGAACAGGGTTTTGGGCGTCGAGCGGTTTTCGACTCAACGCCCTTCCAGAGGCTCTCCTTCTCGTCGACTCCATACAACTCACAGAGAGCGGAACTATCGATGCAGAGTGGATTTTCACAAGTCTCAAACAGTAACACACTGCTCAATCTGACTGTTATAGGTAAGGAAATCGAGTGATCTCAAATCAGAGAAAAATTACAATTGGTTCATGGAAATACAGATTTTTTATATATTATTTTTTTGACGAATTTGTCCTTGTCCATTTAAATCAGCCTTTAACATTAAAATAGTCTATCGTCTATAATGTAGTGTAGTCATTAATATTAATCAAACTTTTTAACGATATTATATATATCATACGTCTATAATCTATGGATTCATATGTGTATTGTTATATAACATGTAGCAAGAGTTCGAACCATGAACTGGACCGGTTCATCACTCTGGGCCGTCTCATCACAAGGAGGGGGTTGTTGATATATTTTGGCGCCTAAATGAATCAGTGATAATATAGTTATTTAAGTGTGAACACGTCTATTGTTTTATTATGCCTAAGAGTACGCACAAGCTATCACGGCCATGAAGATAGCGGATATCCTTCCTCGGTTTGATGGGACGAAGGGAAAAGATGTGAGTGCGTGGCTCGAGCAGGTGGAACTCGCCAAGGAACTGTTTGAGATCGACAACATGGCGAAGGTGATACCTTTCTTTATGGACGGGGAGGCGTTTGAGGTTTTCAAGCAGTTGGCTCCGGAGGATAAGGGAGTGGAGGGGAAAATCAAGGACGCGTTAACAAGAGCATTTGCTGTGAGCAAGTGGACGGCATACGAGGAATTCTGCGGAAGGAGGTGGAGGATGGACGAGACCGTTGAAGCTTTCCTCACGGACCTTAAACGACTGGCCAGAATATCTGGAATGGACAAGGCTGACAACGCAGTGAGATTCGCCTTCGTTGTTGGTCTCCCTCAGGATGTGAGTGTCCATATTAGGGCGACACCCAACATTGAGTCCATGGAAATGAGTGGAGTTGTTCATATGGCTAAGTCCTTAATGTCCAGCTCCCATCAAGGAGAGAGTCTTGGGCCGTATCTCAAAGAACTACAAAAGAAATGTCATGTTTCTCTTGCGGAGGCCCTCACTTTATTAAAAGTTGCCCAAAGAGGAAGGAGCGTGCTACATTTGTGGAAAAACGGGGCACTATGCGCGAATGTGCAGGAGGACGGGAAACGGAGTGGGGCCGGCGCCTGCGCCAACGGCGGTCTATCACAGCTCTCAGGCGCAACCATCCCCACAATAAAAGTAAAAGTGGACGGAGAGGAGGTTAGTGGCCTTCTCGATACTGGCTGCTCCAAAACAATTTGGGGGCACGCTTCAGCCAGTATAAACCATTGAAGCAGGAGAAGAGCGTACGGGTGATGGCATTCGATGGAAGGACCTCTGTGTGCCAAGGAACATCATGGAGGAGGATCGAGCTCGTGGGGAAGTCTGTCTGGAATGAGTGTATCCTTAGTTCTAGCATGATGCCTGGGATTGACGTTGTTTTGGGCACCGATGTCCTTGCACACTTTAACTTCTCGCTGTTAAGAGGAGTTGTGTCTATAAGTGCTCCAGCATTAGTGAGTGAGGTCGAACCGAGTCCCGAGGTGTCTGCCGAGGGAAGAAATTTTAGGGCCTCTTTTTGTGGCGATCGTTGGTCTGTAGAGTGGGAATGGATTGAAGATCCCAAGATCCAAGGTCGGGTCGGACAGTACAACGTTGACGAGAGGTGGAGGACGAGGTTCGAGAGTGAAGTGAATAGATGGATCCAAAGTGGATGGTTGGTCAAGAGCGAAGAAAGTCACCAAGGAGTTATACCGCTTATGGCCGTTTATCAGGAAACCAAGGACAAAGTGAGACCCGTTTTGGATTTTAGGGAGCTCAACAAATTTGTAGAATGCTCTGGTGCTGAAGCTGATGTCTGCGGGGAAAAGCTGCGGACGTGGAGGCAATGGCCTGAGAATTGTGCATTGTTGGATCTGAAAGATGCTTATATGCAAATAGGAGTCAGTCCGAGATGCAGCAGATACCAAAACATAAGGTACAAGGGCCAATGTTACCAACTTTGCCGTCTAGGGTTTGGACTAAACTGTGCACCAGAAATAATGAAAGTCATCATAGCTAAGGTCTTGTCTTTAAACCCAAGAATGAAAGGTTCTGTGGATCACTACTACGACGATCTGATAGTTAACTTGGACAAGATATCGGTGACTGACGTAAGGGACCATCTAGCGAAATTTGGGCTACAATGCAAAGAACACATTTTGTTGAGCAAGTCAAAGGTCCTCGGTTTGCAATTGGAAACAAAGGACGGAACCTTGTGGTGGAGAAGACCAAATTGTGCTGATCTTGCTGTGAACCCAGGTGTCACAAGGAGGGAGGTATTCTCATTGTGTGGTAAACTCGTTGGTCATTTCCCTATTGTCGGTTGGTTGAGGGTTGCAACGAGTTACATCAAAAGATGTTGTGAAGGACAAAAATGGGACGATAAAGCGGGAGTCATCGTAGAAAATCTACTGGAAGAGGTGATTTCAAGAATCACTCGAGATGATCCCGTCAAAGGGAAGTGGAACGTAGAAAGTGGAGGTTCCTTTCAATTGTGGGCTGACGCTAGCTCAATCGCATATGGAGCTTTATTGTGCAAAAATGGAGTTGTGATCGAGGATGGTGCATGGTTGAGGAAAAAAAGAAGACGGGGCTCATATTAATTTAGCTGAGTTGACTGCGATTGTGAAAGGAGTAAATCTCGCAACAAAATGGGGAGCTGAAACTCTTAACATTGTGACCGATTCGGCAACTGTATTTTCTTGGTTGAGATCGTTGAGGACTGGAGATAAAAAGATAAGAGTGTCCGGCCTCTCTGAGATGCTTGTAAAACGAAGAATTTCAACACTAAAAGAAACTTTGGAAGCCTACAACATCTCATGGGAAATCGTTCTTGTCCCCTCAGCCAAGAATAAAGCAGACGAACTGACTAGGGTACCCAAGAATTGGATAAGTAAAGGAAAAATGTCTCTATGCAATTCAGCAAATAATATAACACCAGAACGAATACGGGAAATTCATGACATGAATCATATGGGACGAGAGAAAACCCTCCATTTTGCCAGGAAATTGGATAAAGAGGTCACAGCCGATGAAGTAGCGAGGGCAATCCAGGGATGCGAAGAATGCACATCAATTGATCCAGCACCTAAGACTTTAGAGGGGGGGAAACTCTCTGTGGCGAAGATCTGGGACAGAATTGCCATCGATGTGACACACGTTGGCAAAGAAAATATCTCACTGCTGTGGATTGTGGACCCAGCCGATTCTCCACTTGGACCTACATAAGGAGCGAGAGTGAATTTGAGGTGTGCATCGCTGTGGGTCAATTGTTTGGTCATATGGGCCCTCCTATGGAAGTTCTTTGCGATAATGGTAGAACGTTCAGATCAAAAGCGTTTGCCAACCTTATGTCATCCTGGAACGTTACCTTGTCCTTCAGGTGCGCCTACAAACCATCAGGCAACGGTATAGTGGAGAGAAACCATAGAACTATCAAATCCATGGTAGCAAGAACGGGCAGTCCGTATCAACGTGTGTGTTCTGGTACAATGCATCACCAAGATCGGAAGATAAAGTGATTCCTGCTGAGAAACTTTTCAAGAGAGAATGGCGGATTTCCATGATAGATGAAAAGCGGACAGAAAAACCTACCCCGGAGGCAGGAGAATTTGTCAAGGGATGAAGTTTGGGTGAAACCAAACAACGCAAAGTGCACGACAAAATGGTTGAAGGGAACTATTACAAAAGTCGTTTCTCCTTTCAAGCAGACGTTAATGGAGTACCAAGACACTCTTCAGACATACGACTGAGGAATCGGGTCGTCTAAGTTTCCTTGCTTCAAAACTAAAGGTGATGTTAACATCATGGGGCCGTGTAGCAAGAGTTCGAACCATGAACTGGACCGGTTCATCACTCTGGGCCGTCTCATCACAAGGAGGGGGTTGTTGATATATTTGGCGCCTAAATGAATCAGTGATAATATAGTTATTTAAGTGTGAACACGTCTATTGTTTTATTATGCCTAAGAGTACGCCACAAAACAATATAGTTATATATATAACACAACACACACACACATATATATATATATTTATATAATATATATTATATTTGTTTTAACTTTACAGTCATAATTTTTTTTGTATTCTTTCTCTATAAATTAAACTATAACTGTTCGATTGATTCAAATAAGCTAAGCGTTCGTTCATTCATTTAATGAAGATTTTTGATACTTTTTTTCATTAATAATTAAGTCTTCAAAATTCTTATGAAGTTTGGCTTGTCTAAAGACGTAATAATCATTTGTGCATTCAACTATAGTGAGGAATATTTGATACGATAGTCCTGGCAGTTAAGAAAATACATTTACCTATATCTCGATTCAAATTCATACAAATTTATTGCATAAGAATATAAGGTATGTTCGATTGGAAAGGTAAGAAAGTATCTTAATATTTCCAATATATGTTTTGCATGAATTATGACGTAACTTTCGGAAGAAGGATTTTATTAATGTTGTCTCCTGAGTTCTCCATTAATAAAAAAAGAATATTTTTTTCGCAGCTTAAGTATGTTTTTTTTATTTGAATTATAGGAAGAAATCAACTTTTGACATGCATAATGTAAGGTTAACCCTTTGCTTATTAAATATCAGCTTTCAAATAATCCATTACAATTTTTATATTTATATTTCTATATAAAAACATGTCCTTTTTGTGATGCCATCAAAATATGGGGCTTTATATATTTTGATCCATAATATAGACCATGAAAATAAATATATTATCATTATTAATGCAATTCCCCAATGTAAGACAAAGTATGGTATATATAATATTTATGGTTTTGATATGTTATCAAATGAAGACTCACAATATCTGAGCAAATGTATTTAAATGAAATGTAGAAACTTAGCTTGCCATCATATATCAAGAAATGCTTTCTTTTTTAAAATATCTATATTATACATAATATAAGAAACTGAGTTTCATATAAAAATATGAATAAAATATCTATAATTAGAGACGCATCATTAAAAATATAATTAAAGTAGTCATAAAAATATATGTAAGAGAATAGTAAAGATGAAGGAAGCTTTTGTTAAAGTTTTTTAAATAGACAATATTTCAATAAATGACTAATGCTCCTTTTATATAGACTTTTATTACATACGTATGTTCGTACAGTTAACAATTGCATCAATGTTTTGAATGCACTTGGACATGTAAACCATGTCAACCTTCATCGATTAAAGCCCATGTAGGATGGACAGGAAATGAGTAAGCTGGCCGACTTTCAAGCTGGATCAAGATCAAATCTTTTAAAGGATATTCCTATTGCAGATTCTTTTATGTCAGACCTGTCGAGGATATATAGAAAATGGGCCTCCCGATGGACGCAGGATAGCTTCTGGCGACAAATAAACTATAGCGTCTAAAGCCGGACCCTTATACATCGAGGCGATTAATTAATCTTAGTCGTGAATCTCTACGTATTCAAAAACAGATATTAACTGGTCAGAACTTTCTTAGTTATAATCAGTCATTGTCGAACAAATTTTTCACTCGAGAGTGTCGTTTTTTGTCAGCAGTGAGTGACGTCTACTCACAGTTACTGAGTGTGATTTCTTTTGTCTTAAGAGAATGATGCTCAAAAATGCTTCAACCCACATCCTCCAGAGCTAAAGCAGATCTCAGTAATTCTTAAGAATTGTAACATAGATACCTGTTTGGCTTCCCCAAGTAGAACGAGTAAAAAAAGAAGGTTAAAGTGGTTGTTTATTATAAGAAATGGGCTAAGATCGTTAATTCGATTCCGCCTTTGATTCAAGACTCGACTTCAATTCGTGCTCCTGGATTCTACCCCCCAACCAAACATACATATGATGGCAATTTAGTTTGAAATTGTTACACATATTTCTAATTGACTTCCGTACAGGTAATTTTAAAATAAGTGAGTTGTATCTTTAATTATGTTTACCTGTCATCTTGATGGTTTATTGTTAGTAGATTCTCTAGGACTAAACAAATGAAAGTTTTATAACCAATAAAAGGAGTTAAAAATATATTTTTTGAGTATTTTATTGGCGGGTTTTCAGTTTGATATTTAAACGGAACTCCCGTATTAATTACCTGGAAAATAGTTATAAACTCAAAAAGTACTCAGGATTAGGCCTTTTATCTCTTAAAGATATATGAAGAACTATCTTATGCTCCTGTTTTAAGAGATTATTAAACGAAGAGTCTTCATGGATGAAAACAGTTTTGAAGAAACTCGAGAATGCCAAAGTGTGTGTAAATAAATGGAAAAGGGAGGGCCCATGAGAGTGATTGGGGCTTTCTGGTCCAGCGCCGCAACAATAGCGGAGCTTATATCGAATAAATTTATTAAACAAATGGTTTGGCAAGAACCTACAACATACAATAGTCATCTATTTTATTTTTGACGGCTACCAGATTAAAGACAAAAATTTCTTATATCGGGGAAATATTTGATTTTAAATGGCGATATGACAAACCAAGGATTCATCACAAATTGAGAGACATAGGGATAGATTTGGACAACACCTCCATCAAGTCAGTATTAAAGGACTAGAACCCCTTTGTTTGATCCTTCCTATATTGGTTTAGGCATAGGATAATAACAATAACCTAACCACATGTTAAGCCCACGTAACTATCACTATGGGAGTTATTCTTCAGCAAGAACATACTTAGAGACAGTTTATCCCTTTTTAGCCGAGTTTGAAGCGATCAAACATGTCCGAGACAAATTGAATAAAGGTTTTAAATTGTTATAACAAAACCATTTTTTCTTTATTATTTAGGTCCATTTAAAGACAAAATAAACTTCCTCCTAACTACAGTTTTCATTATCCTTTACAAATTTCCGAAGCACACAACAATTATTCCTGAAAATTTTATAATAAATTTTAGAAAAAATTAAGCACCTGTTCTATGATATTTTTTCATTATGAAGTAAACTTTACTCATGCGTTTACCTACCCCTCCCAAGAGATCAATATTTTCTCCGTTTTTATTTGTTTTATATAATACGTTCTTCTTCATGTGTTATAGACATGGGATATTGGGTTAATGTACACGTATTAGATAGAATAAAGTCATGTTGTACTGATGTAAGAAAAGGAATTAAACGCCAACTTTTTATCTCTATAGGCCCCAAGAATAGATTAGATACTCCATGAATTGTTGAAGTACATTATTTGATATAAAAGCGTAGTTATTTACAAAACGAGAAAATGCAATAAGATAAGTATTAGGAATAATGCAAAAAAAGTATAATTATAGATTGTTTGTAGATAAGCTTGACTGACAACTTGTTTTTTCTATTTTATTATTTATAATTATGTTGCTTAGTGATTACAAACATGCCAAGTCATTCCTTCAATATATATTGTTTCTATAATTTGAGATACAGGAAAAAAACTTATGTATTGTACGTTTTTCGTTTAATATAGCCCAGCTACTTTGTATTGGCGGATAGTACTGTTTAATTGGGGATCTTTTCATATATTAAAATGTCGGATAATATATCTAATTAATTATATGAATAATATAAAATATTATATCAAGACTCAATGATGTATATAGTTTAATTAACGAATTAAGTACCATTCATCGCTATATAATATGATTGAAAGGGTTAACAGTTTTTAAATACATTTGAATGAAGTAAAAGACTCTTTTCAAGCATATTTGAACACCTCACAGGTTAGAAAGCGGAAGATGGAGGTAAGAATGAGGGTATTTTGATGCTATAATTGGATACGCCCTTGGCGATAACAGGCTGACATTAAAAAACAAAATTCGCCATAAATGATAAACCTACCGAATAGAATACCAGAAAAGAATGAGCGACACATTGTCGATGATAAAGAAACTTAACGTTGCTTACAAATTTGTCATAGTGATCACCTGAAAAATAGTACTAAAACACTCCTTGTATACCAGCCACCTGTCTAAACGTTTACACTATGAGTTCTCTATTAACTGACTTGACTTTATATATATGTATATAGATATATATATGTCCTTTCTTTGCCTATATGTTCGATAGAATTGCATACGACAGGATATGAATAAGCATACTAGCGTGTAAATTAGTCCTTTAAACCTAGTATCTTCTCAATGAGGTAGACCAAAAGGCCATCCCCTCTCGGGAGTATTCGAACCTGCGCCCTCAACATTGAGAGTTGAACACGCCTTAACTCACACAGCTATCGCACTCCCTTTGGTCATTCCAACTTTACTTTGACGGCGGCTTTAATGTTCTCTACTGACTTTCCAAGCTCCAAATTGGTGATGACAACACCCCTTTGCTCAACAACCATAATCAGAAGATTACTCGGTTAATAGTGATTGGCATAAGATTTATCTGTCCTTGAATAATATAAGCTTCTGTTTGATTAATATATATGGTCCAAATGAAAAGTCCCCAGCCTTCTTCCAGTCAATCATTGACTCTAAACTGTGCAACTCTCTTCCAATTATACTTATCGGCGATCTAAATGTGGATCTAAATAAGCGGAACTACCCGAATTCTCCCTTTTTGCTTCAATTAATTACTAAGTTTGACCTGATAGACGCTACAAAAAGAATTAGTCCCCACGAAACTATTTCATGGAAAAGAGGCCACCAGTCATCCAGAATAGATATGGCTCTAGTTTCGCAATCAGTACTGCAGCTAATAAAAAAAGCGAGCTACAAGCCGGAACCGTTCTCGGACCATTTTATTTTAGAGCTTGAGATGAACTTGTTCAGACAACCATATACTTTTAAAATTCCCAAATGGATCCTTAAGGAGCCAAAGTTTGAGAACATGTTAAGGAGAAACTTGGTTAAAGGTTTTAGTTGCTCCTTTTCCTCAGAACGGGCGGCAAAAGTTTTTATTCGAATAATTAAAATGTCCACATTGAAGTTTTTATCACATAATAAAAGAAGACTGGAAAACCAAAATGGCCAAATGAAAGATCTTTTAACCCAACGTTCACCATTCGTCCAAACCTTTACTTCAGAAGTTTTTAATGCTTTTAGGATTTCTGAAATGGCAGAAATTGAAATGGCCGAAAAGGTAGAGAGAGAAAGAAATTCAAATTGGCGGATCAAGAACCTACACAAACAGGACAGTTGTTCATCCTCTTCAGTGTCAAGAATTTTACATAATGGACGAGTTTTATCGAAAACAAAAGAGATTTTAGACTTATTTTATGAAAAATTTCAAAGCATGGTCAATGATAACAGACCAAATTTTCCAAGAAAACGAAGATCCACAAATGCATCTATTTATACTTTAGAAAGCATAACTGCTTATATAAAAATATTTTAATGCTAACAAGGCTTCGGGAGTTGACGGCGTAGTAGGAGAAGTTTATACTTTACTACCACAAGAATGTTCTAAGTTCTTACTTCAATATGGACAGTCAATGGAGACGAGAGGTAGTTTGCCACGAGCCTTAACAAAAGGTAGGATTGTCCTTATTCCAAAAAAGGAAATGGGACTGATATCAATGATTGGAGGCCAATCACGGTTCTGAATCAATCCTACAGGATCCTCTCAGGAATTTTGGCCAAACGAATGGAACCAGAGCTAAACAAAACAATTGGTGCTCCTCAGAAAGGATTTCTTAAAGGCAGAAGAATCTCAGACGTGCTTCGGAACATTGAGGCATCCATTGAGTCTGTAACCGATAGAAAGAAATACGGAGCTGTGATAGGAGTCGACTTTAAAAAAGCATTTGACTCTATATCGCATTTGCAAATTCTTAGAGGAATTAAAAAGCTCCTTCCGAAGCAGTTTTTTAATCCAGTTCGAGCTCTTTTGCTGAACGGATCCTCAACAATCACGATTGGCGAACAAAAAAGCAAACCTATAAAACTAAAAAAGAGCTGCAGACAAGGTTGCCCGTCGGCTCCTCTTCTCTTCATTGCTGCAATAGAAGAGCTAGTTGAGAAATTAACACGGAAATATAATGGTTTTGGAGTTCAATTTCCTGGGTGTAAGCATCTCATTGACCTATATGCAGATGACGTCACACTTACAGTTGAAGCAAACTCGGAATCCCAATTGATTAAAAGAGTCGAAATTCTTCTTGAAGCATTCAAAAAATTCAAAAGAAAATCGGGTTTGGCATTAAATCCTTCAAAGACATTCATTCTTCCTATTGGTCGGTGGAACCCTGTTAAAGGTAAAATTGTGGGCAACTGTTCAATAAAATATAAGGTTCCAATTCTTGGGGTGGATTGGGGACCTAAAGGCATTCATGCAAGCAATTGGAACAAAATGTCGTCTCATATCAGTAAACTCATCAATAGTTGGAGAGGTTATAATATCCAAAAAAGAATAGACCTTTATAATTCACAAATTATCCCAACCGTTTTATATAAGGCTTCTGCTTCTCCTTTGTTGGCAGAAAAAGCACTAGAAGAGGAGGAGGTTTGGCTCCTAAAACTTTTCCACAAACGATATCTACCAGCTATTAAGCGTCCAATTAAGCAAATCGGTGGGGGTTTAGCTCTTCTATCCCACATACTCCCTAAGGTCTATATAAAAATATTTATTGACATCACAAGGAATCCAAACATGGAGTGGAGGACAACGATATTTCAAAATGGACTGTATATGCGCCTAATGTTTGGATCAGACTTAACAAATTCGTCAACAAACGCAATTTCAAAAATTTGGGCTGCTGCACAGCGAGTTGTCTGGAGGTTTATTCCAAAATTTCAAGGCGACTCTACTGTAGATATAGTTCGAAACAATTGTGTAAAAAAGTTCTTTTTCAAAAATCTCAAGAGCCCAAATTCGTTAGAAGAAGAAGCCATCAACAATAATTTTTTATCAATTCATAATTTAACATGTTCAGATAATTTTATAGATGGGAGATTTAAATTTTGTCTCTTAAAAGCAGCCCGTGAACACAAACCACCATGTCCGTGGCATCTTAAACTAGTACCCCCAAGCTCACAGGAGGAAGCTAATTCCATTGCTAATACACATATAAAAAATTGTGCCTCCCTGAGCAATGGAGGAATATAATTTTACATTCTTTGACGGGAATCCATGATGGAAAGAAATTTACATCGCAGTTGCAGATATCTGGTAACTGTATCTATTTCTCAAACCATTGCATAAACTGTGGCAAACTGTACAATACCGTACAACACGCTTTTGTGGATTGTCCTTATGTATCCATCCTCAAAAAGTTTGTGGTTCTGAATGTGAAAGGCCTGGATAAAAGTGGAGACAATTATGTGAGAGGAATTGTCTTATTTGGATTGGCGAAGAAAACTGGGTCCCAGTCACCCAAGGCAAAGTCGATTGGATTCGCCATTCTCAACTCAAAGGCGTGGATTGCCAACTGCATCACAAACAACAGAGTTGTGAGGAACGAGGATTTGAGGAAAATAATAATATCCTCTGCAGCACGTTATTCTACCCTGGCACTCAAAATACCTTCCCTTTTAGATGACTCCTGGACCAGCGCCGCCAGCATTGTAAAGTTTTACCCATCAGCATCAAGTCAATATTTTAAGTTAATCAAAAAATTATGAAATTTTATAAATAATCATTCCCATATAATTTGTTATCTGTTTTTAATAGTGTTTTATAGTCGATAATGTCTTTGTTCAGAGTTTTATTATAAACTATAATGTTTATTATATTTTTATTCATGTATATATGTCCATTTATATATATGTCTTTTCTGAACAAATAAAGGAAGAAAAAAAATCAGAAAAACACACAATAATAGCCTTGTTTGTCAATAAGTCGTCGTCCATTGCATGCATTACTTTGCACAATATTGATTATTAAGTGATATGAGAGTGAGAATTGTGCTGCTGTCTGCACGTTATAAATAAATAATTATTTTTCATCAGGATAGATTAGACGATATACAAATAACGAAATAATAAGTACTACCAATGCATTTTTAAGATTGATGAGGAAATGCATATTATTATTATTTTGTTCTAACTGATGAAGCTGTTAATTCGATTCATTCATGCAAACTAAGTGGTTCGTCTTTCTTTTGCTTGCCTACTCATGCTAGGTTATCTTATTTAATCAAAAATAAAGACATTAGAATGATAAAAAAGGATGAGTCGGTATATTTAAGGGATAATATTATAATAAGCTTATATTCAAAATATTGAAAAACATTTTGAAATTGCATTGAAAGGTTTAATGCCAAAAAATCACGGTAACTGTTTGTCAATAATAAAACACACTTTTTATTTTATCTTCTTTAATGGAATGGAAGATATTGATGAACAACTAACTCTTACAAACTAGCAAAGACTGTGGTGAAGTATACAACGATACAGTGCATACAGCTTTTAACGGTTGTCGGTTATCTCTTTTTTAAGAAATTTCATAAAAATCAAAGTGCAAAAAAATATATATCAAGCCAGTTTTCTATTCAGTTTGTCCGAAGGAAAACGCAATCATCGTTTTAATCAAAGGGGATTGAATTTGCCATTTTTTAAAACTCGGATCGCCAAAGACTTTCTACATACACACAAATAAAACCACGTGAAATTAGAGCTGTTATACTTGCTGCAGGGCTAAGTATACAGTTTTTACATTGAGAATACTGCAGGAAGATAATTCCAATTGATCTCTTGCTGTTAACCAAATAAAACATTTTCCACAACTCTGTGAAGTATTAAAGTTATTCCCTCAAATAATACAAACGTAACATTCGAAACTCAAATGATGATTAATTTTATTGGTCAATAGTTTGTTTTTTATTATTCGATTGAATAATGCCTGAAAAATATCCTATTTATGTCCTCTTTTTTATATGTATAGACTTATAGTGTGACCACATTATTGTTGATTTTCAGCAAGAAATAGTGTGAAACTATCTATATTTTTTTATATAAGGTGTATTTTGACGCAATTACTTGTTTGATAACTTTTATATATTCTCATTATTATGTGTGACAATTGACTGTTTTTGTGTGAAGCCCCTTTTTTCTCATCACATTGATCTTATCTCTATTATAGATTCATAAAAAAGAAGATCTGTTGTCTTCACAATAAAAGATATATAATTAACTATTTTAAATTAAATAGCTTAAGTAAAGAAAGTAAAAAAGTGCCAAAGCACCGATTATAAAATACTTATATGTTGTATTTTTACTTACTAACATCTGTTTTGTATATCGTTTTGTATACAAATTTTATAATGAACTGTTGAATAAACAAATACCTATCTTTTATTGAGGATTGAAAGCCTTATTTGGGTTAGAAGTAACCACAATAATTCCATATTTACTATTCTATAAAATCGTAACTTTACTTTACAAAGCTATGCTACTATACATTTAAAATCCACCACAATTTTTATCTAAGAACTTAACATTTCCTAAATTTTTATATATGGCATTTATTTCCTGAACCGTGGAAAGGTTTTGGAAAGGCTGATCGAATATTGAAATATATTCTATCATTAGAATACTTGGAAGAATGATCCCTGAATATTGATAACTAAAGGTGATAATTGTTACCAGTTCGATATACAATAATTATATCAATGATTCAAGAATAATGGTTCAAGAAAATTGATTTGAAGATATATATTATTCATTATCTCCATGATTGAGTGGTTAATACATTATTAGGTTTAAAATTTGTCGATTAATATCATAATCATATGTTCTTAATAATTTGAAACCTCTTTCAGTTCCTCCTCCAACCCCGAGAATCATCAATGAAAATGGAATACCTATTGGGCCGTTTTTGGAGAATCTCGAGGAAGGTTCATTTCTTCCGCTAATATGCATCTCTCGTGGAGGTAAGCTAAAAAAAAAAAAAATGCAGACCAATACCAATATATTTGAAACATTTTTAGCGCAGATTTCAGCAAAGCATATATCTTATCATAGTGATATTTTAATGTATTATATAATTATGGAAATTGCATTCATAAACTAAGAACTCTGTTATGTCTTTATAATCAGGTTTATTTGGGCATTAATAAACATTATGACACAAAAATTAGTTTGTTTTACAATAAATGTTTTCAATCCATTTTGATAAAAAACATTTTTTGATCCTAGGTTTCGATATTATAATTTTAATGCTTATTTATATCCTATCTGAAGTAATTCTATCGAACCATATAGGCCAAAGAAAACATTTACTTCCAGAGAATACTCATATAATGATTAAATTTTTTAATTTCCAATTTTTTTCTATTGCGCTAACAGTTCTATTAATAGTGTTTTTAAATAACTTTAATACCACAAGATCTATATTAGATAAGTAATATAAATGTTAGGGCTTGACTATAAGTATGTCTAATTGTTTTAATGGGTAACAATTTCGAATGTTTATTTAACTTAATAACAATAATGGTTTATTTTTGACCACGTATATTTTAAATCCAACTTATTTGAATGTCAGCATTTATAATACAAAAAAACATTTTGTAAAAAATTAGCAAACTTCGAACGAACAAAAAAGTTGCTTTCCTTTTTTCACATTTTTTTATTTTTATAACACTATGTAGCAGGATTTTGCTCCTGGGCTGAAATTTCTAATTTGAGTCCCATTTTTGACGTATATTCCAAAAATGCCACTCAAAATATCGTCCGAAAAAAGTTTGGACTTTATGGCCTTTTTTTGAAAATCAGGATTTTCATCATTTGTGGTTTATTCTTACTTTGAACGAAGATAACTGGGCCTGAACCTTTAGAAATGATGAAATCCTGATTTTCAAAATAAGGCCATAAAGTCCAACCTTTTTGACGATATTTTGAGTGGCATTTTTGGAATCTACGTCAAAAATGGGACTCAAATTAGAAATTTCAGCCCAGGGGCAAACAAAGACCTTAATTTTGTTACATAGTGTAATCATTCAATAGGATACCTATATATCAATTTATAAATATTTTTTGACAAAGGTATGATTGATATATATCAAATTCGTGCTAGATAGGTGCATTGGCCTTGACAAGTTTGAAAGAATAACAAAATGTAACTTTATGCAAATTTTACATTTTTATATTGAAATTCAATATACAGAACTCACAGTACAAAATTGATATTATAATAGGATGAATTCATAAGATATTTATTTATAAAATACTTACCTCGGCTTACAGATTCATCTCACTATGAACATAAAAATATATGTTTGTCTTTTTTCATATTATATTTCAATAATTTTGAACATCCTTTTGTTTTAACTAAGGTTTTTAAAATAAATCAGCTTTCATTTTTGGTTTCGTAGCTGCATATATATATACATACATACACACAAAACATATAGGATCAGAAAAAACTTTAACATATTTCCATCAACGGGAGAAAATTAAATATCCGCATAATCCTCTCCTACATGTCTAAAGCAATTTTATTCCAGCATGGACATTTTTTCAAAGAAAGAAAAGTATCACCCAAGTTACTCAATCTTATTTTTTTCCAAGCCTTCATTCAAAATTCTTTAATTTTGAGCAAATACTTGTACACCACGAATATATGTTGAATAAGTTTTTTTATTTCTTTAAATTTTATTTTTTAAGTACAAGAGACCCTCGCCTTAGTTTTTTTTTCTTCTTCATTCTGAGTCTGATGCAGTTTATCTTTTCTTATTTGTTTTTATGTCTGGGATTGATTTTATCAAGCATGAGGAATTCGTTTTATCAAATTAAAGTCTTGTGCTTGAGTATATAGGTATATGTCCGTATATTACGACTATTTTCTTCTTAACTAAACGTGATTGCATGCGCAGAAAAAGTTTTTTTTTTTTGCCTATATGGTTCGATAGAATTGCACAGGATATAAATAAGAAAAAGTTATGAAGAACTTACATTTTTGTTTCATTTCAGAAAGTTACTCCCAGCTAATTATATTTAAACGGTATTTTGTGTTGTTGTTTTATGATTGGAGGGTTTTTTTTCTTGGCCCAGTGGGCATATATTTCAACAAATTAAACCAAAGATATACATAAAGGTTTGTACAGATACGTAGTGAATAAGTAATGAATAAATAAAAGCAATATAAACGAAACAAATATAGAAAAACATTCAAATAATCTAGAAACAATCATATTAATCGAGGCATTTCAATAAAAATCATATCTGCAATAAAAAAATTGAATACAAAGAAGCTTTTGGAATGATAAAAGAAAGATCTTCGTTTTAACTGTTCTCATTTTGTATAATATAAATTGGACTTTGTTATGACAGCGTCACATTTGGCATTTCTTGTGAACGCCAGAAATATTCCTCAGAACTTTTGATCTTGAAGAGGTCTTCTAGTGAGATTTGGAGGTAAGTGTCTGTTAATGCAGGGCAGTTCCAAAGGAGATGATCTGTTGTTTCTGGGTGTATTTTACAAAAGAAACAGTTCTTTCAATTGTCTGTAAAAAACTTGTTTGCCACCTCCAGTGAACCAGTCAAAAGTCGATACTTGAACCATTTTTCTGAGGATGTAAGAAATATTATTCACAGCAGCGACACAGTCATTATACTTGGAGATTTATGGTGTTGTTTTTTTAATGGAAAAAAGGAATTTTTTGAGTATTATTATAGAGGTTTAAAACTACTGCTTTATCGGAGCCTTTAGTTAGACAGAGGGGTATACGTTTAAAGCACGACCGTCGATACAATTATATCATGTCATTGAATAATGGACATTGGTCCAAATTAAAAAAAAATACATTGTTGATTTATTTACTGTTGTTAATAGACAATTATGCTTTATTTTATTATTATTTGTCATTCAGGTTTTTTCCAATAATTGAAAGTTCTTGGATTATTTCATTATATTGTAATATCTCTGATAATATCCGTTTAAGTTCCATTCAATTATGTGAGAAGATAAAGAAACTGATTCTTATCTATTGATAATTAGGGCTCATTTAAAGGATTCGTTACTGATCTTTGCATATGAGAAAAGGATGATTTTATGGATAATATTTGTATATTTTTATTTTCACACAATTCTGAGTGAAGTATTATTCGTTTTAATGCCAAGTGATTTTGTTTTATTCACGTACATTTGTTTTTTCAATTAATCTTGTTCGAGACAAAAGATACTTCTAAGTCATATAAGAACTTATAGCTTAGTAGTGGGTGAAAAGAAGTAGCAGGATACAATGCGTTGGATCTGAAAATCCTCAGTCTACATGACGATTCGTGGACTCAAAAGAATTGAAGTATCTCCCATCAGGTCACAAATACCCCAAACATAGTTTTTTGAAGAATAGATAAACTATGATAATTTATTAGCCTGTTACAAATTTCTCTTTTATTTTTTTAACATAAAATCATACTATTATATTTTTTTGCTCATTTGGTTCGATAGAATTGCATCTGACGGGATATAAATAAGCATTATAGCATTAAAATTCATCACTCGAACTAGAATATTATCAATGAAGTAGACCAAAAATGACCATCCCCTCTCGCGAGGATTCGAACCTGCACCCCCAACATTGAGAGTTGAACACACCTTAGTGCACACGGCTATCGAGCTATTTAGTAGTCGTTTAGTTGATTGTGAAGTGGCTTTAATAGGGTTTATTGTATTCCATATTTTATATTATATTTATGGATATGTTTTACTTAGAGCAAAAAAATAAAACTACAATGTTATTTTATGTTTTTACTACATATTCCTTTGGATTTTATGTATAAATCTTTTTTGAGATTTGCATAATAAATGAACTAGTTAAAAATGGAAGTCTGAATGATAAAATTTTAGTTTTTAAATGAAATAAGCTATGTTTTTACTAGATTTTTTCGATGAATTGTAATATGGATTGAAATATGAGATAGGGATTTGGAAATGCCTATGTTTATCCATTTCAAACAATTAAAATGATTTTTTGCCTATATGGTTCGATAGAATTGTATCCGACTGGATATAAATAAGCATTATAGCATTAAATAAATGATTATTTTTTTTTATTCAAATTAAGGTCTTCCTACTTTCTAGTGGAAAAAAAATACTTATTATGGAATTATTTGTGACAACAAATTTTCTGCACATTTTAATAGAATTTAAAAAAAGGTTTAATTCAAATTACATAAAAATATGGCTCATATTTTATAGAAAAACATAATTATTACATATAAACTAAATACCACAATACTGAAAAGTCACAAATTAGTTTTTGCTAATAGTTTCTTCATAATTACTTAATCTATTTAACTTGGTAAGCATGGCAAGTACAATAAATATTCAAAATATTTCGTTGTTTATATATGTACAAATAAATTTCCATTCACTGCAGTGCAGGTAAATATATATTTCGCATGTATTTCATGGATTTCTATCATGAAATAGTACAGAGAGAAACCATTTGTTTGTACTTCAATGCTTAGACAATTTAATTTACTTGCATTCTTTGGTTTAAAATATGTTAACCATAACAATAATTAAAATGTGGTAAAATAATGCTTGCAAATATATTTTGCACCTTACCTAATTCCATGTTAACGAAATCACAGGATTGGCTCTGACGGATGTTTCCGGAGGAGATATATAAAATACCGTCTGCGACCGCTTTTTTGTCGGAAGAAAAGTAACGATACATTTTATTCGGTAATTTGTGATAATATAAAAATATATATATATACACCCAAAATTATATACAAGGAACCGAGAGTAAAAACTATCTTGACAGTTGCAAAATACAAAATGAAACATTAGTGCACATTATCTGCCCTGAAGAATAGCTTTATATTAAAGGACGCATCATTGATTACATATCTTTAAAAAAATCGCGATGTCTTAAAAATCCAGTTTTCATTTAACGCTTCGAACTTGCTGCATAAAATTAATTATGTCATCAGCCCATTTCCACGTTGGCGCCACTAAATCAGAATTGGATCATTCATTTACAAGATAAAATAAAGTGCTAGTATTAGATACTCTACACAAAGAGCGTTTAGATAACGGACTGTGTATATTTTACTTATTTTAAAATGATGTTTTAACACATAAATATTTCTTTTTCTTTAGAAGGAGGCTTCCATTGGATCTACATGAAATATCCAGATATAATTATAAAATTAGCGTGTCAACTCTCAATGTGGGGGCACAGGTTCGAATCTCGAGAGGGGAGGACCATTTTTGGTCTACCTCATTGATAAAGATCCTAGGTCGATAGATAATTTAACGCTATATGTTATTATACTGTCGGATGCATTCTATAACCATATGGCAAAAAAAAATTGATTTATTACTTCATATACATCCCCCACCCCCCCCCCCCCCTAAAATGATATATTCATAGGAAGAGGTAATCTATTATTAATAATTTTTATAAGAAAGTGTAATAAATAAATACAAACATATTAAAAAGTATATATTAGTTTCTCTATTCCAAGTATGATCAAATATACATAATGAAAACATAAACGCACTAATTCAATGTAAAATCGAATAAAAATTGCATTTTTAATGTGCTCGAAGGTCGAAAAAACTCATCAAAATCATATTTATTAAAAAATTGTCTTAGCCAAGGTATATGGAATGTAAAGTATATTTGTAGTATGTATTCTGGCTAGTGAAACGCCACAAATCTTATTATTATTAATATCTTGACGTCATCAAAAATACATTGTTGTGCTTTTCATGCCGCTTGCCTGTGGTTTCTAATTACATCCTACTGGCAAATGAAAAGTTATAGCTCTGTTGCTTGTATGAGAATACTATTTTCTCATATACCCTTCTACCCATCTCCTGCACTGTGATGCCCCAATTAAGTTGGCTGGTGTTTCCTCATCACACGTTTATTCTAGAGATTTCCAATAATAAGTTGATGTTTTTTTAAAGAAATAAAATAAAAGTAAGATATGTCAAAATTTAAGTCGGCAAAACTTGATCTTTGAGAAAAAAGATAAGGATCGTAGACAAAGGGAGTTTAAAAAAAGAACTTTTTTTACCCCAGCCACCTCTATTTGTGATCAAAGGTTTCGTTAAGGGGTGAAACATTTTGTTATTAATCAATAAAATACAAAAATTGGATATATAATGTAAATGAAAAAAAAAATCTTAACAACACTTCACTGTGAACTATAAATAAATTATTCCTTTCTATTGTTATTAGAGAAGGCAAAGATAATTAAGACCATTTTTTCATGCGTCGGGACTTATGAAAACAAATAGACCAAATTTGTAAGAATACTACCTTACTTTATAAATTGAATAAATCATATTTCTGCAATGATAGATAACTTAGTTTACGGGGCAAAAATATATAAGGGCCATTTTTCATGCATCGTCATTTTCCTTTTCTATCTCGGGCCATTTCTTCTACTAGACCTTATTTTCCTCGGCCATTTCTTACTAATATCGATAAAAAAATGCCTTGGCTAAGACATTATTTAATAATGTTTATTTGATTTTCATATACCAGGTTTCATGGATGTGTTAGACCCTCGAGCAACGGTTTGAATGTACTATTTATCATTTTTGGGCCTCCTTGCTAAAACGTAGCATAGGGCCTCCTTTTTCGTACATACATTTAAAAGAAAGAGTGAGAGAGAGAGAAAAAGGAGGACTCATTTTAAACTATGCGTAAATGTGTATTGCTTAGGTGCAAGTGGCAACATATAATCTTCTACAATTTGCAAATGCACATTTATAGACTTACGCCTGTGAACTGTACCTTGTAATGAAGTGAGGGAGAAAAAAAGGGGAAATACTTTTCTCACTCCTTAACTAAAAGGCTTGAGGTTATATTTACATTACTAAGTAAATAAACGTTAAAAATAAGACTAGTGAAGGCAAATTTAAAGTCTCAGCAAACAAAAAAAACTTGAAATGCATGTGATACTCTTCGAGAAACTTACCTAGATCCATGGATTCGGAACATTGTAGCGAAATACAATGAATATTCCTTTGATGTTTATCTCTCTACGTAATATATCGATA
>CP045894.1:10561762-10580697 GCA_013387185.1 Caligus rogercresseyi
TAAGTTGGTTGGCATTCCTAGCGTTCACATGTCCACAACATTACGTTTAAAAATTTATGGAACTTTGTGTCGATGACAATGCTATTCAGATAATTAAGTCATGTTGATTGAATAAAAACAGAAGGGTAATTGGGTAATCGTTTTATTTAATAAAATTAAATGCATTTTGATCAAACCAAATAAAAATTATATGTCTATTCGTGTATTTTTTGACAGCCAAAAGGTAAAATTTTGAATTAACACTTTTTAATTCTAGTTCCTTTGTGTTATTTAGCTTTGGAGCTCGTCTTGATCTTAAGTTGTTTGGGAGAAGAACTGAGTGGAGTAATGACCCCAGAGCCGTGCGCTCGGTGCATTATCGGTTAAAGTATCGGACTACTCCAAATTATCATGAAAATGTGCTGGGGAGTTGCGATTTATTCCCTCATATGCTGAGGAAAATCGCAAAATTATTCAAAAACCTTTATAAGATTCAAAATATGTTGCATGTTTATTGATTTTATTTTGTGGAAGGAGTTTGTTTTAGAGAATTATTATAAATATAATGTGAATTGATATACTTTATCTATCTAACTTATCTTAAAAATAAAGTCATTGAAGGGGGGGGGGGATATTTACCTTACTCTCCCTTGTTTATAATGACATTATTGATACTTTCCTGCAAAAATGTGAAAATATGTGATCCAATTTTTTTTGCCACGTTTTCTGTCAACATCTCAATTTTTAAATTTACCAACTAAAACAGTTAATATTGTTGTGCTGATCCTTACAAGCCTTTCCATGCTATTCTTTTAATCAAAAAATATACATATACATAATGTATGTAATCTCAGCTTTTTTTAAATTGTTACTAAAAAATGTGATAATCATACAAGCTTTAATGCTGAAATCTTCGGCATTTTGTATGATAAAAGTAGGTTAATAAAGCATCTAATTTTACAGGAGTAGAAAATCAAACATTTATTCCAAAGTTTTTTAGTAAAAATAAAATACAAGCCACTCAATATCTACTAATGCTACGCTGTGACCTTTTAATTAATATTTAAAAATAATAAAACGTGACTTAATGAAGCGTCTAACTTTGCAGGGAGTATATCATTAGATATTGTACCAGAGTTTTCTATTAAAAATAAAAAGGAAGCCACTAAGATAGGACCATCCTACTTTTGAAACCCTTAATTATTAATAATTCATCATTTATTATTTTCAAACGTGTTCTGATGGCTTAACTAACTCGGATTCATTCTATTGAAGTCAAGCTGTCATTACGAAATATATTTTTTCAATATGTTTATTATACATGATTTAAAAAAACTAGTTTTAAAAATCGTCACAAAAAACTATGAGTACTTTATATAGTTTACTTAAAAGTAATTAATCTGGATTACTTATTTTCATTTACTGACTTCATTTCATGCATGAAAACTATTTTCTTAATAAAAAATAATTATACATATTTACATATTTTTTTATTCAAGAATATTAAATGCACATATTTTCTTATGCTAATTTTGCACAGATGTTGCCGAATCTGCAGATATTAATGTATTTAAATTGTGAAAGTAATTATTACTGAATGTCTACGTTTAGACTCGATGTCTTAGAATTATTGCTTTTAAATGCTTATTAAGACTACTCGTTTTTGATGGATGAAGGCTGAAAAGTCTGAAACCATAGCCGATAATTTTGAAACTACTTACACACAAGGTTATTATCAATTTCCAGCCGCAACATCCTTTTTGTTCTTTTCAACACCTGAACAATGGATTTTAACTCTATCTAATTTAATTGTAAAAATGTTCTGAATTTTTTTATTTCAAAAGTGAGTAATCAACTTAGTACTTTTTATGATTTAAAAAAGTAAAAGTATGTTTAACTAACAGAAAATTATAGTTATTATATAACAATGACCTAAACTGATAATATTTATGATTATCAAAAATGGAAGATCTACTAAAACTCATAAAAAATATAAAATTGATGATATGTTATACCTTTTATAGCAAAACATAAAATATGTACGTATTTTATAATCATTGTTATTAAAGAATAAACTTCAATTTACTCATTTTTCAATGTATAAATTCATCAAAAAGTACATGCAATTTAATCTTCAAGTTATTTGTACAAAGCTATTCTATTTCGTTGCTCACCATGTCTATTTTAATGAGACTTTTTCGATTTTGTCATAATGAAATATAGAATGATTGATGGATATAATCAATTTTACATTTTAGACATAATAAGAATATAAATAAACTAAACTTTCATTTTTATGTGATATATCTTCATCGAAAAATAAAAAATATTTTTTTCATATCTAAATATGAATTAGAACAAGTTATATTTTATTTTGGAGGTACAATGCTCAAAAATGTTTGCCAAATTAATACTTTGGGCTCCTAAGACATGATTTATTGGATAAACTTTATTGAGAAACTAGCTGAAATATGCAAGTGCATTATTTTAGGTATAAGCCAATCAAGCATAACATAATTTATTAAAAACGAAAATTCAACAAAAAAAAGCGAATCAATGAAATATTTGAATTATATACATATATAATATCTATATATAAATATATATATATACATATATATATATATATATATATATATACAGTTAATGTGAAACGGCAATAAATTATTTTGAAAAAAAAATAAATATATATATATATATGGCAGTAGAGATGGAGATCCCGTAGAGTTGTTAACTCTTCTGGTAGAAATCACGATCGTATCCTCTCCTAAGAGTGACTACAATCGCGATTTATATCAGATACTTAAATATGAATATAGTATGACGATGTTATTCAAAGTATTTTAATAATGTCCGATTTCTACAGAAATGAGTATCAAATTGCTATTATATAATACAAAAATATAATGTAAGTAAAACATTTGCTTCTTTGAGCACATAAATGAAATCATTTCCACCAAAATGTAGAATATAAATTGCAAATGAAATAAATAGTTTTTACAACATCTTAAAATATTATCTCCATATTTAAGGTGTTTATTATACCAGGAGAGTCAACTATTCACTGGATCTCTATCTCTGTTGCGAATATTATATATATATATTATATATATATATATATATAAAGTTAGTTAAGTATTTATTGCTGTTTTACCGTAGTACATACAAACACTACAAATATACAGGGCTAGCCACTTAAATTTACACAAACTTTAACTGTGTGCTGAACAATTAAGAAGGTTGAGATAGCAAAAGGAATAATTCTTGTTGATAGCCAAGGTAATCAGCTTTCGGATAAGCTTGTTTACTATTTGATCCGTTGAGTATTCACAATGGAACAAGCCAGAAGGACGACGATATGTGAATTGCGGCGCGCGGGTCACAGTGCTGCCGTCATTTTCAAGATGACTCAATACAACCGGAAGACCGTCTACAACGTGGTCAAGGCCTTTGACGAGGAGGGGAAGACCACGAGGAAGGACCACAGTCCAAGGAGCGATAAAATCGGACTCCTAGGTTCGTGGTAGGACTGAAACGGTCTATTAGGAGGACGCCGACCACCAAAATGACGAAGCTTGCGAAGGACCGCAATGTCAGCCACACCACCATCAGGAGAGCAGTCAAAGATGATCTGAACTATAGATCTAGGTGTAAATACGTGAAACACTTGCTGACAGCGCAAAATAAGGCTGATAGGGTGTCCAAAGGCGCAATATCTTGAACGACGACATTACTTGCGGTTTTACAGTGACGAAAAGATATTCACTGTAGACGAGTCTGTAAACCGCCGAAACGACCGCTGGATCTGCCAAGACCCCAAGGAGGTCAAGCCGACCATGTCCAGCAAGAAAAACCGGCCGCGGTCATGACGTTGGCGGTCATCAGCAGCGAGGGGACGTAATGGTGCCGCACTTCTTCCTGGCCAACGAAAACCGTCAATAAAACCGTGTATTTGGACGTCCTGAAGCGGGTTGTTGTACCGTGGATGAAGAAGACGGTTGGCGAGCGCAAAATGCACGTTTCAGCAGGACAGTGCGCCCGCCCACAAAGCGAAAACGGTCCACAACTACCTGGAGGCCAACACTGCCCACTTCTGGCCACCCACGTTTTGGCCTGCCAATTCGCCGGACCTCAACCCATGTGACTTCTACCTGTGGGGAAGGGTCGAGGGGATAGCTTGCAACACCTACCACAAGTCAACGGTATCGTTGAAAGCCTCAATCAAGCGCACGATGGCCTCCTTGGACCCGCGCGAGGTGTCCAAGGCTGTCAAAAAGCTTCCGGCGTCGAGTGGAGACCGTAATTGAGTTAGACGGCGAACACTACGAATAATCGACGGCCAGATAGTTCACCTCCATTTTTTGTTTTGTTTTTTTGTCGTACATTTCCGCGTTGTTGGTATGGACGTAGTAAAAGTTTGTGTAAATTTAAGTGGCTAACCCTGTACATTGATAAAATGCATGCATGCAGGAAGAAACACGACCACACAAAGGGGTATTTGTGCACCAACAGAAAAAATGGATATTTAGAATTACGTTATAGCTATTAGGTATTATTTATAATCTAGTTATTAAGCTTTTTTACATTAAAGTTATAATCAATAATTTGTTGCATCTTTTTACATTTAACAGTTTTAATAATATAAAGATCTTCATCTGTTATTGCATGGATTGATATCTCTCATATGAGAGCGATGGGCATCTGTTGATTAGGCGGTCAGTGCTTAGGGATTCCTCCATGCATATATTGCAAATGGCATTGCGTTTTTCCACTTGCTCAAATGAGCCAGAAATGGTCCACGGCCTGTGTAGGCTTGGACAAGTAATTTCATATTGGGACGTGAAATTTCGACAACCTTTTGATTTGGAATATTCAACATACGATGAGTATAAACATACATTCCCAGATCATCTTTGTGTATGTTGCACCAAGCTTCATAAAAGAAGCCATGTATCACTTTCTTTAAGTAGCTTGGTAGTGCTCCAACACATAAGCGATTCTTACTTTTCGTTCCTTTCTTGGCAACGTAGTCTGCAAGTTTGTTAACCAAAATGTCTGAATGGCCTTTGCACCACTCAAAATGTATATTAATTTTGGATTTTCCGATGCTTAAACTACTTTTTTGTATTTCTTAACTGTGACACTTTTTTACAAAGAGATTTAGCATATCAGCAATTGCCGAATAATCTGTCCGAATAATCACGTTCTTGATGGCTTGTCTTGTTCAAATAAAGCTTTTACAGATTGTGACGGCGGTTACCTCAGCTTGGAATACTGACACTTCCCTATCAAGATATGTATAAGATTGATGAAAGAATATATCACCTCTAGTAATTGCCCATCCCGCTTCTGTGTTGTCTTTATTGTCTCTTGATCCGTCTATGTATATAATAGTGTCAGAGTTTTCAACTTGAGAGTTATCAACCCAGATTTCAGCCTGTAATGTAGTCGCTTGTTTCATTCAATTTTATCACTAACGAAAGGATGCCCACGACGCGTCGTAGGCTTCGCGATGCCTTGAAAGAATGCCCACAATACCCCAGGTATCCCGCATAAAAAACTTGTTATCCACTCACTAATGACGAAATATATAAACATTTATTGATATAACACTTCTGCATAAATAACCATAGATTCTGACAACACGTTAATTCTAACAGAATTGAATAAGTGGAATGAGAAAAAAATAGTCCATATTTTGCTTCCGAACCCTGTATGTGTGTACCTATAATCATGCATGTGTGTGTGTGTGTTTATTTATGTATAAATGTAGAAATACCATCTGGGTAACTCGGCTTATACACCATAGACTTTATATACTATGTGTTGTATATATAATGGTTACTTAACGGTATTATTAAATTAGGAAGACTATTAAAATAAGTTTATGGCAAATTATGATAATTTTTGGTGAATTGTTCTTAGCTGTTTGTTCGTTAATGGTAGTGTGGTAAAGAGGAGAACCTGTTAAAACATAAGATATTTATTCAACATAATACAAATAAACAGAATAATAGCATGCCTGCTCGCTACGTATGCTTAAAGAGGGAAAGTTTCGTAAACATGATTAATAATAAAAATATTCACAAAATGGCTGCTCAGTTCGTGAATTAGAGAAGACTTCATACAAGTATTTTAGTAAAATAAAATATTTATAATTTGAAATGTGGTTTTATGAACTGAAGATCATATTGAAAAAATAATCGTAACAATTTTCAACTGAATGAAGTTATATTCACTCCAAGATAACTTTATTTTAGGAGTCGAGGTTATTGAGGACAACGTAGTGGCAAAATAAGTTGTGAACTTTGAGAAAACCTTATTAATTCTAAGTAATATCAACATATAAAAGGTCGGCTGATAAGTCCCGAGACTAACACATAGATGGTGCCTGTGGATTTGTTTTCATATGACTGTCAGCTAGTACCCACCTTCAAAACATGCATGCATAAATATAGTAGCTGTCTGACAACTAGTTTGTGAGATATTGCGTTTTAAGTGAAGCTACTTTTGTTATTGTGAAAAATTTAGAAAAAAGACGCATTTTTGTGTTAATAAAAACATTATTTTTGATGGGACAAAATACCGTCGAAACTTGGCTTGAAGAATGTTATCTGGACCTGCTCCATCGAAAGCAACCATATGTCGATGGTTTGCTGAATTCAAACGTAGTCATGTGAGCACGAATGATGATAAACACAGTGGACGCCCAAAAGAGGTGGTTGTATCAGAAAACATAAAAATAATCCACAAAATGATTTAAAATGACCGTAAAGTGAAGTGATCCAGATAGCTGAGACTCTGAAGATATCGAAATTGCGCGTTGGACATATCGCGCATGAATATTTTGGACATGCGAAAGCTCTGTGCAAAGTGGGTGCCGCGAGAGCTCAACGAATTGATGATTCTGAGCATTGTTTGAAGCTGTTCAATCGTAATCAATCCGAATTTTTGCGTCGATATGTGACAATCGATGAAACATGGCTCCATCACTTCACTCCCAAGTCCAATGGACAGTCAGGTTAGGGGACTGCATATGATGAACCGAATCCAAAGCGAGGAAAAACGCAACAGTCAGCTGGGAAGGTTATGGCGTCTGTATTTTGGGATGCACACGGTATAATATTCATTGACTATCTTGAAAAGGGGAAAACAATCAACAGCGATTATTATATAGCCTTGTTGGGAGCGTTTGAATATGAAATTGTTGAAAATTGAAATTTGAAGAATAAAAAGTATTGTTTCACCAAGACAATTCACCGTGTCAAAAGTCAGTGAAAACAATGGCTAAATTAAATAAATTGGGCTACGAATTGCTTCCCTATCACCGTACTCTCCAGATCTTGCCCCCAGCGACTATTTCCTGTTTGCAGACCTGAAGAAAATGCTCGCTGGCAAGAAATTTAAGGACAATGATGGAGTAATCGCCGAGACAGAAGCCTATTTTTCGGATAAAACGAAAGATTACTATAAAAGTGGAATTGAAAAATTGAGAGTTCGCTATAATCGCTGTATCGCCCTCGAAGGCAACTATGTTGAATAATAAAATCGAATTTTGTCAAGAAAATGTTTTCTTCTTAGTTAGTCTCGGGGATTATCAGTTATCTTATATATTTTTTTCATTATCCATTTTTCATTCGATTATCTAAAATAAAGCAGTGTTAAATAATGAACAACCACAGCTTTTATTCTTAAACCATTTATATATCTGATATTTTTTAAGCTGTAACTTTTACATAAGATATATTTATTATTTAAAAATGGAAAACGTTGTAACCTATTTTTTGTATAATTAGCATTCTATTCCTTTCTCTTATGATAACAATGAATGCAAATGCATACATAGAGATAATTATCTTCTTGAAACTATGTGACTTTATCTTCGATTTTGAGTCATCAATCTTGGATCATTGATGGGGATTTTCCCCCTCAGTCGACCTCTTGTATATAAGAAAGCTGGCACTTTTTATAAGATATCAATAATATTCGACAGCTTTATGTCATAATGACATATTAAACTGTTACCTGAGTCTAATATGGATTAAACAAGACAAAAGTCAAATATTTTGTGACAAGTTGTATTTAAAAAAGGAAGTACAAAAAAAAATACTTTGGGGTCATTAAATGAAAATGTGCTAAAGGTAAATTTGTGGTGGTCCAGCAAGAATCAAAGTTAAAATGGATTTTTGTGAAATGAGTTACTATCACTATAATATAGTTGGTAAAATTCTTCTTCGTTTGTACTAGTGAAATGTTTCGATTAGTTGAATACAAACTCCGATTATTGTTAATTATATATATCATTGATAAGGAAATAATCTCTTTTGGCAAGAATAAGGGACTATATCTGAGGGATCATATTGGATCCATGTGGAATTGAACCCTATAACAAATAAGTCCAATAGAAAGAAAATCATTCTAACTTATTGAAATAAAAATGGCATTCATGGGTAAAAACGTACGCAACTGGTCTTAAAATGCTTCTGAAATATGTGGCCGTCAATTTTATGAGGTAAAAAACTTAAAACTGCGTTTTTCTCATTTTTACTATTTTATATATAATTGATGTCTTGATGAAGCACCTCCTTTATATTTGTTTTAATTCGACCTTATTTTATTTAGCGAAGTTACATATAAATAAATAAACATTTTAGTTTAAAATTAAATCACAAAATATAAAAGTCAATTTCAATATACAAACATTCTATAAGTCAATAAGGATTTTTTCGTAAAGTTAAAGCGGTAAAAATGAAACAAAAAATGCACAGTGACAAATCAAATAATACATATAAACAAATGTATTTAACCAAACCTCTATATATTCGTAAGAGTTTTTAAAGGTCGGTCGCTGTTTTCTCTTAGAATGAGGGGAAGTAGCGTAACAAGTCTCCCTCGAACCTCATTTATATTTTGTATATTTTTAAAGTATAATTTCATTTATTCGGAAAAGTCACTCATAATTCAATGTATTAATAAACAAAGTAGCTTTAATATATCTCCTTAAATGTAAGGTTATCCACCAATATTAAAACAGAACATATATATGAAATATTTTTCAGTCTGTTTTAATAACCAAAACTATTTTATAAATAAAAGTTTTCTCTCTTTATTGACAGCTTTAATGCTTAGAAACTTATATTGTCTTTTCAAATATAATGTACCTCTCCAAGAATGTCAAAATATACTTTGAATATCAAATTTCAGTAGACTAAGTAAAAGCGAACAGTAAAGCTATATAAATCATTGAATCCCTCAGAAAGTATGTATACTATATATATATATATATATATATATATGTATGTATATATATATATAATTCTTGATATAGATACATTCAACACTAACTATTCGCACACACTTTCAATACTCAATTTGAAGTCTACTATGTATATATTTATATGAACGATCTCAAATAAATTTAAAATAACTTGAAGGCTTAACCCTAACCAGGCCGGGGGGGGGCGGAATCCACCCCCCCCTCCGGTTTTTCTGGGATATTTTCGTGAAAAAAATAGTTACGCGCTAAAATTTTATGACTTTTAAGATTGAAGTATTGCGCATCTTTTGATACCATTTTCGAAAAATCGGACCTACCCTACGGCGCGGCAGGTCATTTTGCGAACGTCCGCGTGGCAAAAACGTGAACTTCCCATAGCATACAATATGCATAAATACCGACTAATTTGCATAATTAATTACTGTATGCAAATTAATTTTACCTGTTCTGTGACATGTATGATATATCAGTATGATACTATGATGTAATAATGCTAAGATTGATGTTAGTGGCATTAATTTCTGTTATGTGTATGAAAGATCACATTTTGATGCAAAATTTGCATATTTGAATAAATGAACATGCATATTAAAAAACCCTTTGTTCTATGGTGATGAAATTTCGTGTGGTTGTACATTAGTGGAAGACCTAGTTGTGTGCCAAATTTCACAAATTTTCGTCGCTCCGTTGCCGAGATCTGAGGGGGGGGTGGAATCCACCCCCCCCGGCTATAGAGGAGCCAAAATAACCCGCCTGGTTAGGGTTAAGATGGCTTGTATTGTAAATTAAGTTAACACCAACTTCTGCCTTTTATTTACAAATTCAAATATGAACGGTTTTAATAAAATATAAACAAACCCTAATGTAATATAATTAAAAATAGCTTATGCCTTACGAAATAATACATTCAACTGAATTATTTACAGAATCTTGAAATCAAATAGCCCAAATAGTTTAAGGACTATGTGGTTCGATGGTGTTATATAAAAATTAATACCTAAAACTAAGCTACATATACTTTAATAAAGAAAAAATTTATCGAATAAATTACATTTTTGTTTTGCTTAATATTATATCTGTATGACTGATGAAGAAAAAAATGTAATTATCCAAAAAAAACTATTAATTATGTATGCATTTATTAAAATAAAGGTTACACTTACAAAAATAAGTTAATTCTTTTTAGATGTAAATATGATAATATTTTGTGGAATAATTACCTAATTTAACTTTTAAATCTTTTGTTTACTACTGCATCAAACAATGTAAAGGCAATTAATTAGTTTGAGTGAATAAATTGAATAAAATTCAAACCTTTGAAAAGCAAAATCAAATATAATATTTTGTTTTCTTTTAATTAATACAACGATTACCATAAGTGCAAATATATATTTGAAAGTGTGAAATTCAATATGAGTGCATATATACATTAATATAATAATAGATAAAATAAAATATGTTTTTTCCAATAAGAATAATTGTAGGCTAGTATTTAAAGAATGGAAAGAGAAAATGTTTATTTCATTATCACAAAAGCCTCCCAACATAATCAATGTTATCAGTATTTTATTTTGTGTAAGTAAAAAAACATACTATATAATATACACCATTACCGACCTCAAAATCCCTAACAAAGCGGTTCTTCATGGAACTACGCCATCGACTTGGTAAGTTTCAGTTGGATGAACTCCTACAGATATTTTAGCCATCCAAAGAAAATTGTGAAACAGTATTTTTACTTCTACAACCAAAAGTTTTAAATTATTATTTTTTTTGTTTAAATTTTATGTTATATTTGGTTTTATAACTTGTCAACATAATTTGTTATATATATTGTGACACTTTTTTTTGGTTAAGATGTGCATTTGTTTGCTAAAATCTATACCGTGTCCAAAAATAACAATACACTAGAAAGTAGTAGTAGGAGATAAAAAAATACAATCTTAAGACAGTTACGTTAAAATAAAAGCATAAATGAACATTATAATTCAAAATACTCTCTAAAGATAAATTCATAATATAAAATGACTAATTAAAAATAATTTCTTATTGAATATAAAACGTTGTGTCGTCTTATTATCGATTTGATGAGTTTGAGGTATTCGAGAGAATTTGAAGTAATGAACTTTATCAAATCTCCGGTCTATGTCCATGACGTCGCAGATGAAACTTTTTTAACACTTTGATATGACTTATTGTAGATAGGTCTTTTAGTACATAGTCTCATTTTAAACTATAAAGTTTATTTATGTATTATTTTTTTATACACAATTATACTGCCCTTTTTTACTTGTATCTCCTGTTACAATTGAAATAAAGACCTAAACAAAATACACACTTAGCAAGAAGTAGTGCAAAATATTATTTCAAAATATTACTGACTCGGATGGATTTTGTGGACTAACCATTTCAAAGAAAATACAACTATACCTCATTTTTTCTTCTCTTCAGCAAGGTCCCTATTTCATTATTTAATATATACGACGTACACAATATACACATATATATTATAAAATTAAAAAAGGAAAATTGGTGCAGTGTTGAAACAAACATAAATAAACATTGTAGTTTAAAATTATTTTCCTCTTTAAGACCTTAAAAACATCAATTACTTAGGAAGTATAAAAAGCAATACTAAAACCTAACAAACATAAAATCACAATAAACGAACAAAACGTAATATTATAGCAAGTTAATGAACAAAGACAAAGATAACACGCATACATAATTAAAAACGAATATAATAATCCGATTTAAAGTCCATAAGCTATTAGTTCCCCGTGTCCTTAGTGTTTTCGTTATAATAACTTATTATACGTTTTAGCATTATGGAGTGTCAGGCTGATGAGAGGGATAGTACTTTATGATTTCATATGCGAAGTTCCATATATTGTCCTGGACCTTGGGAATCCTTAGGGAGAGGGCAGCATACCTCATGCAGCCGATATGATTATTGATATCATACCAATAACATTGACACATCCGTTGTTATGCATTGACCAATATAAGCTTTGAGGTTGGCAATGGCGACAGATAGAGCTTTACCTCATTTTTAAAATGAATAATCTAAATTCAAAGTGAAAAAGAGAATGATCTGAAAAACAAACATTGAAGATCATTTGTCAATACTTGATTATTTTAAGGGGTAGAAATCTAACGAATCCCTTATGCTTTTGCAATTGCTTTTCAAATGTTTTCTGCTGATTGTGAACAAATACTTAGCAATTTGAAGAGTGGTGCAGTTCCTCATGGCTTATATAGACCATTGAGATGACTATCACTTACTTTTAATTAACGCATATTAACGCCCCCCACAAAATGCAAGCACTTGAGACTTTTATTGTTGGTAATTTTGAATCAAGATATGGAAACATGAAATATAAAACGTTAATGCAGCTGTCAATTAAGATGATGTCAATCCACTTTCAATGAATGAAGTATGATGATGCCAGTGTGAAAATTGGAAAAAGGTAAATAAGGTGGGGTATTTTAATGTGTGCTTTTATTACTAAAAATAATTTGTTAAATTCTCTTATTGTCTAAACAAAAAAAAAAAAATATTTTGCAGATTATACCTAAATATTCAATTTTGCACCCTTTTTTAAAGAGCCCTGGTTTTATATTTTTTAAACTGGTTTTATATTTTTTTAAACCTAGTTTTAATTTTTTTAAAACTGGTTTAAAAAACACCCAGGTCGGGTTTATTTAAAAAACGAGGTTTAACAGTATTTAGCAAGATTTCTGAGCACCAGAGCACTAGTTTTGTATTGCATTCAACCATCGGATTGGCTTAGATTCCTTTTTTCACAAATATTTATATACTTTTGACTCCTACATAAAAGTACTTCTTTTGGTTCAAATACTATCGTGCATTGAGCTACTAATAATGGATCCTTTTTAATTTTTTAAAGCAAAAAGAGACGGATAATTTTTGTTACATATGCATGCTATAACGTAAAGAGAGATGAACAGTAAGGTTTAGAGACTCTCAAGGTCGATTACAACTTATTGGTACAGTTGTGTATGATCATACTCATATTTTCAATACAAGGTGGTCTTTGAGGAGGCTTTTACATTCCATCAAGCTGGTTAACATTACTATTGACTATGTGTATATAAATATATATATATATATAATATATATATATATATTATATTTCAGTTCTCAAAATCTAAAGTAATTGCGTTAAAAAACATAAATAGACATTGTAGTCTAAAATTAATACTTTGGAGAAGAATGTCAACAATTAAAACATAGAATACAAATTAATCAAACATAAAATGGCAAAATACATACTTAAAAAAACGCTTCTCCTATATTTTAAATAATAAATCACATTGAATATTTCAAAACACGACTGAGATAAGGAACTGATGGGAAATATCGGACATCCTCTGAAGCAAAAGAAGTAATCCTATATTTGTATATGGATTAGATGACAGAGGAGTAATTTTGTGATCGATATATTTAATACTTGATATCCTGGGATTCGTTATTATACAAGGAGGAACTTTGAAGGGAAGAGATATCCATGATTTCAGGGGGAAAAAATCAAAATAAATGAAATGGACAATAGATAATTGCTTTTACATTATATTAAAAATCAAGCGTGTTTCGTCAAATAAAAAGCTAAAATACAAATTATATTCTTCAATATATCTCAAAGTCCAAAAAGCAACTGAAAGCTAACGGTAATATTTTATTCCAATGTATCAGCAAAGTATTGGACTATCCAGCGGTGTCCAAAAGAAATGGACCAGAAAAATACGGCCTTGGAAAAAATGAGCCAGGAAGAAATGGGACAAGATAGAAAAGGACAATGATGACTCATTGAACAAACGGTTCAAATAGATAGGTAAGCAATTTGTGAGTGGAATATAACTGAATGGTATAAATACTATTTCTCATTTAAATTAGGTTAAACATTGACAAAATAAATATATTTTAGCTGTTGTAGATAAACGATTTCTTTGTTGATTGACTTGGGTCATTTTTTCCATGCTTCATGATTTCCTTTTCTATCTTGGACCATTTCTTCCTAATCCGTATTTCCTCGATCATGTTTACATAAAATAGTTATTAGCACTTGTTAGCTTCATATTTTGTTTAGTAAAGATGATAAATATGATGAAATAGAATTTGTCTGAGGATAATTTAAGAGTTGTTAGTAATTCAATTGTGAATATTAATTACTTCCTGGTCCAATAAATATTATAGTTTAGCTGTAAAAATCTCAAGGATCAAAATATATATCCATCCTCAAAAAGTTTGTGGTTCTAATGTGAGAGGCCTGGATAAAAGTGACGACAATTATGTGAGAGGAATTGTTTTATTTGGATTGACGAAGATAACTGGGCCCCAGTCACACAAGGCAAAGTCGATTAGATTCGCCATACTTAACTCGAAGGCGTGGATTGCCAACTGTATCACAAACAACAGAGTTGTGATTTGAGGAAAATAAGATATCAGCTGCAGCACGTTATTCTACCCTGGCACTCAAATACCTTCCCTTTAGATGACTTCGGGACCAGCGCCGCTAGCATTGTAACGTTTTACCCAACAGCATCAAGTCACTATTTTAAGTTCATCAAAAAAGATTAATTAACAGCACAATTAAATCGTATGAAAAGAGCCTTAGATGGGAGCTTCCTACAAGAGGCTCTATAAATTTAAAAGAAATAAATACAGTCGGACTTGACTTTGCTGAGCAGAAACGGCAGATTCCACCTGCTTCTAAATAGAATGGCTTTCAAGCAATTCCAGTCTATTTTTGGCTTGCAAAAGTCTGTGGACAGACCTACAGTACCAATCAGATTGCGTCTGGCTGAAACCTCTTCCTCCCAGCTGTGTAAAATTTGCTTGAAGCCTACAATGGAACCTTTCATAATTATTTAAGAAGACGTTGTATAAATATTCCAGTGGCTAAAGCTATAGATGTGATAAAAACTGATATATTGTCATCAGAAAAGTGGTAACCCTTCTATTGTGTTCGGGTCAAAATTGACCCGTTTTTAGTTTGAATGTGTAAAAATTACCATTTGCTTTTTTGCTCTGGAATGAGGCTTCATCTAATCCTCAGACACACCCGATGAATGCAGAAAATATTTTTTCACCATTTTAGTAAATTATAAAGGTCTCCAAAAAAAAAAGTTACATCTGTGGTGTTACGGGTCAAAAATGACCCGGCAGAGAATACTGGCTGTTTTATGCATCACCTAAAAGCTATGGGTTGCTCTGAGGATCAATGTGGACCAATATGCCCAGTTATGGCCAATATGCCCAGTTATGGCCCACACACACACCACCCCACGCCCCCCCCCCCCCCCCCCCCCCCCCCCCCCCACCACACACAAGCTTCTTTCACATGCACAGACAGACACATATTTTTGCATTCAAAAACGAGTGTTACATTTTAAAACACTGTGTCTGTGGAGCCAACTAAAGAAATTCCCCACACTGGTTCCATTTATATGAATGTATACTAAGCCAACAATGACTTGAAAAACAATATTGGAAGAAAAACTGGTGATTTTAAGCATTTAAAGCATTTTCAAATCACGGGTCAAAATTGACCCGCGAACACCACAGGTGTAAACAGATTTCTAACACAATATAAGGGTTAAAATACCGTGTTCTCTGGTACGCTCGAAGTGAGAGACAATTTTTTTACGCAAGATCATAGTAATGTTCTTTTTGCCGTACGGAGACTGAGTCCAGTGACCACTTTTTATACGACTGCACATATCTTGGTCCTTTATATAAATCCGTTTCCGATCTTTTAATCGACCATTTAAGTTATTATCAACCTAAGAGAAGTGACTTTATAGCCTTTTATGTTAAACTCGAAGAACACTTTATAAATGCTATATTACGAAAAACACAGCATGTATTATATGCAAGGAAAGTGCATCATGCACCGAATATTTCGGGGATTTTATCAATGGTTAAACTCCACATTAAAGTTTTAAAGGATACATGTCGTAAGAAATGATGTTTTTACTCAAATTTTCTTTCAAGTTTTTTTAAATATGTCTATTGTTTGTTGTTTTGTTTGAAATATAAATGCCTGTTGGCCAATAAAAAAATAATAATCTTTGACATGTAATTTGTTACCTGTTCTTAATAGTGCTTTATAATCGATAATGTCTTCGATCAGAGTTTTATCATAAACTATAATTTTTTTATATGTCTTCTTTGAGCAAATAAAAGAAAAAAATCTTAAGGATCATACTAATTTTAGCAAATAAAATAATGTATTTTTTTAAATATACATTATTTTCATCGTTACACCTTGATTCAATTCACACATATTATTTCTTTATTTATTATTTATAATATTGAATTAGTCTTTAGCAATAATTAAATAAACTCTTATTCAAGAAAATAGTAATAATCGGAAGAAAGGAACTAAGTACGCATAGAGCCCTATTTTCATATTTTTATGGTAAATAGGGAATGAGATAGCCAATGTTGGGGGCGTAGGTTCGAATCCCGAGAGGGGATGGTCATTTTTGGTCCACTACCTCATGATAAGATCCTAGGTTCGATAGACTAATTTTAATGCTATAATGCTTATTTATATCCAGTCGAAAGCAGCAATTGTATCGAACCAAATAGGCAAAAAAAAATAATTATGAACTAAAATGTTTTATGTATTTTCGCAACTGCCCTGAATAGTTTTACTCTCTTTCTGTATATAATTTTAGTGTATTTTATTTTTTACACTGTTTAAAATTTTAACAGTTAACTGAATAAAATGTTTTAATCGAAAAATGGTAAATAATCCATCACAAACCCCAAAATCCTCTTATCGCACATAACATATTTTTTACAAAGGTATTATATTCTAGCTACACCGAGTCCCTCGTTACAACGTTTATTTTGCTCTCTTATGACTGGACCATTTGCGCAGTCCTCTCCATTCATGTTCTCCCATCGCATAAAACTAATTTAATAATGAACAATAAGGAAACATTAAGTTTAGTGTGTGTATGTATATACATACCCTTTCTTCTTCCTTTATTGCCTTTTATAAGTGCGTCCTTCTTTCTATGTAATACAGAATAATAATAATAATAAACTGATAGGCCCCTTTTACTCCAATATTCCATTTTCATGCTGAAGTTAAAAACCAACATTATTATGCCTTATGGTAGTTGCGTATATACATATATATATTATACATTTTTAATGAGATAGAAACATGAAGTAGTGTTCCTATCGTTTTGGTTAAAAAAATAATAACTCCTGCTTATTATACAATTGTATTTTTATCTAAATATAGGGGATTTACACAGTGCTACATTTATATACAAGTAGACTAGTAGCTTATATTAGGAAAAAATAACCAAAGAGGCCTGAGAAGAAATGGCCACAGATGGACCAGGAAGAAATCATCCATGATATAAAAGAAAAATGATGACGCATGAAAAAAATAATAGCCCAATAAATTTTTGCCCTCTCCAATATCTACAACAAAGAAATTAATTATCTATAATTGTTGAAATTAGATTATTTACTCAGTTTATATTGGAAATATCATTTGTATAAGACTTAGTTTTATTTCATTCAAATACTTGCCGCCTATCCATGCATCTGGGCCATTTATACCATGAGTCATCATTTTCCTTTTCTATCTAGGCCTATTTCTTCCTAAGGCATATTTCCTGGTCTATTTTTTCTAGACACCATTACATATATATGCGAATATTAGTAAAATCTGAAATATACAAGGGTTTAGCAATAAATCCGGAATCCCTTTTAAGGTCTTTTTCACCTCTTCCAGTGCCTATTTTAACTAATTTGAACTAGGTTGGGAAATGTCAGACTCTTTTTTCCCAATTTAAGACAAACTATTTAGAAAAAACAATCCCTCATCATGGAACTGAGGAGACGTGATGCCGTCCTCGAGTTCTTCCAAGTGAGCACGGGTGCCAGGACATCATCAAGCTCCTCCACTACCCCAAGTCTACCGTCTATGACATCATAAAGAGGTTCAAGGCCATCGGGGAGAACAGCAGGAAGGTCCACACCCCCAGGAGTGACAGGATCAGGTTCTCCCAGGTTCCTGCCTGGGTTGAACAGGACCTGCAAGAACAACCAAGGCACCCCCATGACGAAGATGGCCGCCGACAGGGACGCGAGCATCTACACCATCTCCAAGGCCGTCAGGGTGGACCTGGGGTACAAGAGCTTCACCCTCAGGGTGAGACATCTCCTCACTGATAAGCAGAAGGACGCCAGGTGTGGCCAGGGGCAAGGACATGCTCAACGTCATCAATCTTCTTCCAGCCTTCCCTGAGATTCTTCTCAGATGAGAAGCTGTTCAACTGGACCGCACTCAAAACAGCAGAACACCACGTGGATCTACAGGACCCTGAGGACGTGCCCATTGTCTTCAAGAACCCGGCATCAGTCATGTCGCTGGGCGTGATCTCTTCGACGGCGACGAATGGCACACTTCTGCTTTCGTTGCTTCAGGATCAACCAAGAAGTCTACCTGGAGGTTCTGAGGGACGTGATGTGCCCTAGAGAACAAGTTGACCAAGGGCAGGATGATAATCTTTTCACAGAAATAACGTTTAAAAATTTCATTTTTCCGATTCGGATATCACTAAACCTCTGTATAAGCATATAAAGCAGGTAGCGGATGGAGGGGAACGAAGTGAAGAGAAATGG
>CP045894.1:10580797-10613218 GCA_013387185.1 Caligus rogercresseyi
AAAAAAAAATGCAGACCAATACCAATATATTTGAAACATTTTTCGCGCAAGATTTCAGCAAAGCATATATCATAGTGCTATTTTAATGTATATTATATAATTATGGAAATTGCATTCATAAACTAAGAACTCTGTATGTCTTTATAATCAGGTTTATTTGGGCATTAATAAACATTATGACACAAAAATTAGTTTGTTTTACAATAAATGTTTTCAATCCATTTGATAAAAACATTTTTGATCCTAGGTTCGATATTATAATTTTAATGCTTATTTTATATCCTATCTGAAGTAATTCTATCGAACATATAGGCCAAAGAAAACATTTACTTCCAGAGAATACTCATATAATGATTAATTTTTTAATTTCCAATTTTTTTCTATTGCGCTAACAGTTTATTAATAGTGTTTTTAAATAACTTTAATACACACAGATCTATATTAGATATAAGTTAATATAAATGTTAGGGCTTGACTATAAGTATGTCTAATTGTTTTAATGGGTAACAATTTCGAATGTTTATTTAACTTAATAATTTAATGGTTTAATTTTTGACCACGTATATTTTAAATCCAACTTATTGATGTCAGCATTTATAATACAAAAAAACATTTTGTAAAAAATTAGCAAACTTCGAACGAACAAAAAAGTTGCTTTCCTTTTTCATAATTTTTATTTTTATAACACTATGTAGCGGATTTTGCTCCTGGGCTGAAATTTCTAATTTGAGTCCCATTTTTGACGTATATTAAAATGCCACTCAAAATATCGTCCGAAAAAAGGTTTGGACTTTATGGCCTTTTTTTGAAAATCAGGATTTTCATCATTTGTGTTATTCTTACTTTGAACGAAGATAACTGGGCCTGAACCTTTAGAAATGATGAAAATCCTGATTTTCAAAATAAGGCCATAAAGTCCAACCTTTTTTCGGACGATATTTTGAGTGGCATTTTTGGAATCTACGTCAAAAATGGGACTCAAATTAGAAATTTCAGCCCAGGGGCAAACAAAGACCTTATTTTGTTACATAGTGTAATCATTCAATAGGATACCTATATATCAATTTATAAATATTTTTTGACAAAGGTATGATTGATATATATCAAATTCGTGCATAGATAGGTGCATTGGCCTTGACAAGTTTAAAATGAATGCAAATTTTACATTTTTATATTGAAATTCAATATACAGAACTCACAGTACAAAATTGATATTATAATAGGATGAATTTAATAAGATATTATATTTATAAAATACTTACCTCGGCTTACAGATTCATCTCACTATGAACATAAAAATATATGTTTGTCTTTTTTCATATATTTCAATAATTTTGAACATCCTTTGTTTAACTAAGGTTTTTTAAATAAATCAGCTTTCATTTTTGGTTTCGTAGCTGCATATATATATACATACATACACACACAAACATATAGGATCAGAAAAACTTTAACATATCTTCCATCAACGGGAGAAAATTAAATATCCGCATAATCCTCTCCTACATGTCTAAAGCAATTTTATTCCAGCATGGACATTTTTTCAAAGAAAGAAAAGTATCACCCAAGTTACTCAATCTTATTTTTTTCCAAGCCTTCATTCAAAATTCTTTAATTTTGAGCAAATACTTGTCACACCAACGAATATATGTTGAATAAGTTTTTTTATTTCTTTAATTTTTATTTTTTAAGTACAAGAGACCCTCGCCTTAGTTTTTTTTTTCTTCATTCGGTCTGATGCAGTAGTTTATTCTTTTTATTGTTTTTATGTCTGGGATTGATTTTATCAAGCATGAGGAATTCGTTTTATCAAATTAAAGTCTTGTGCTTGAGTATATAGGTATATGTCCGTATTATTACGACTATTTTCTTCTTAACTAAACGTGATTGCATGCGCAGAAAAAGTTTTTTTTTTTTGCCTATATGGTTCGATAGAATTGCACAGGATATAAATAAGAAAAAGTTATGAAGAACTTACATTTTTGTTTCATTTCAGAAAGTTACTCCCAGCTAATTATATTTAAACGGTATTTTTGTGTTGTTGTTTTATGATTGGAGGGTTTTTTTTCTTGGCCCAGTGGGCATATATTTCAACAAATTAAACCAAGATATACATAAAGGTTTGTACAGATACGTAGTGAATAAGTAATGAATAAATAAAAGCAATATAAACGAAACAAATATAAGAAAAACATTCAAATAATCTAGAAACAATCATATTAATCGAGGCATTTCATAAAAAATCATATCTGCAAAAAAAAAATTGAATACAAAGAAGCTTTTGGAATGATAAAAGAAAGATCTTCGTTTTTAACTGTTCTCATTTTGTATAATATAAATTGGTTTGTTATGACAGCGTCACATTTGGCATTTCTTGTGAACGCCAGAAAATATTCCTCAGAACTTTTGATCTTGAAGAGGTCTTCTAGTGAGATTTGGAGGTAAGTGTCTGTTAATGCAGGGCAGTTCCAAAGGAGATGATCTGTTGTTTCTGGGTGTATTTTACAAAAGAAACAGTTCTTTCAATTGTCTGTAAAAAACTTGTTTGCCACCTCCAGTGAACCAGTCAAAAGTCGATACTTGAACCATTTTTCTGAGGATGTAAGAAATATATTATTCACAGCAGCGACACAGTCAATTATACTTGGAGATTTATGTTGTTTTTTTAATGGAAAAAAGGAATTTTTGAGTATTATTATAGAGGTTTAAAACTACTGCTTTATCGGAGCCTTTAGTTAGACAGAGGGTATACGTTTAAAGCACGACCGTCGATACAATATATGTCATTGAATAATGGACATTGGTCCAAATTAAAAAAAAATACATTGTTGATTTATTTACTGTTGTTAATAGACAGTTATGCTTTATTTTATTATTATTTGTCATTCAGTTTTTTTCCAATAATGAAAGTTCTTGGATTATTTCATTATATTGTAATATCTCTGATAATATCCGTTTAAGTTCCATTCAATTATGTGAGAAGATAAAGAAACTGATTCTTATCTATTGATAATTAGGGCTCATTTAAAGGATTCGTTACTGATCTTTGCATATGAGAAAAGGATGATTTATGGATAATATTTGTATATTGATGTAATTTTCACACAATTCTGAGTGAAGTATTATTCGTTTTTAATGCCAAGTGATTTTGTTTATTCACGTACATTGTTTTTTCAATTATCTTGTTCGAGACAAAAATACTTCTAAGTCATATAAGAACTTATAGCTTAGTAGGGGTGAAAAGAAGTAGCAGGATACAATGCGTTGGATCTGAAAATCCTCAGTCTACATGACGATTCGTGGACTCAAAAGAATTGAAGTATCTCCATCAGGTTCCACAATATACCCAAACATAGTTTTTTGAAGAATAGATAAACTATGATATTTTTATTAGCCTGTTACAAATTTCTCTGTTTTATTTTTTTACCAAAAAATCATACTATTATATTTTTTTTGCTCATTTGGTTCGATAGAATTGCATCTGACGGGATATAAATAGCATTATTTCATTTATTATGCAAATCTCAAAAAAGATTTATACATAAAATCCAAAGGAAATATGTAGTAAAAACATTAAATAACATAGTAGTTTTATTTTTTTGCTCTAAGTAAAACATATCCAATAAATATAATAGAAATATGGAATACAATAAACTCCTATTAAATACACACTTTTCCAATCAACTAAAGAGGACGACTACACTAGCTCGATAGCCGTGCGTGTTAAGGCGTGTTCAAACTCTCAATGTTGGGGGCTCAGGTTTTCGAAGTCTCCGAGCAGGGGATGGTCATATTTGGTCTACCTCATTGATAAGATCCTAGGTTTGATAGACTAATTATAATGCTATAATGCTTATTTTATCCTATCGGATGCAATTCTATCGAACCATATAGGCAAAAAAAAAAAAAAAAAAAAAAAAAAAGCATTATAGCATTAAAATTCATCACTCGAACCTAGAATATTATCAATGAAGTAGACCAAAAATGACCATCCCCTCTCGCGAGGATTCGAACCTGCACCCCCAACATTGAGAGTTGAACACACCTTAGTGCACACGGCTATCGAGCTATTTAGTAGTCGTTTAGTTGATTGTGAAGTGGCTTTAATAGGAGTTTATTGTATTCCATATTTATATTATATTTTATGGATATGTTTTACTTAGAGCAAAAAAATAAAACTACAATGTTATTTTATGTTTTACTACATATTTCCTTTGGATTTTATGTATAAATCTTTTTTTGAGATTTAAATAATAAATGAACTAGTTAAAAATGGAAGTCTGAATGATAAAATTTTAGTTTTTAAATGAAATAAGCTATGTTTTTACTAGATTTTTTCGATGAATTGTAATATGGATTGAAATATGATATAGGGATTGGAAATGCCTATGTTTATCCATTTCAAATCAATTAAAATGATTTTTTGCCTATATGGTTCGATAGAATTGTATCCGACTGGATATAAATAAGCATTATAGCATTAAATTAATGATTATTTTTTATATTCAAATTAAGGTCTTCCTACTTTCTAGTGGAAAAAAATACTTATTATGGAATTATTTGTGACAACAAATTTTCTGCACTTTTAATAGAATTTAAAAAAAAGGTTTAATTCAAATTACATAAAAATATGGCTCATATTTTATAGAAAAACATAATTATTACATATAAACTAAATACCACAATACTGAAAAGTCACAAATTAGTTTTTTGCTAATAGTTTCTTCATAATTACTTAATCTATTTAACTTGGTAAGCATGGCAAGTACAATAAATATTCAAAATATTTCGTTGTTTATATATGTACAAATAAATTTCCCATTCACTGCAGTGCAGGTAAATATATATTTCGCATGTATTTCATGGATTTCTATCATGAAATAGTACAGAGAGAAACCATTTGTTTGTACTTCAATGCTTAGACAATTTAATTTACTTGCATTCTTTGGTTAAAATATGTTAACCATAACAATAATTAAAATGTGGTAAAATAATGCTTGCAAATATATTTTGCACCTTACCTAATTCCATGTTAACGAAATCACAGGATTGGCTCTGACGGATGTTTCCGGAGGAGAATATATAAAATACCGTCTGCGACCGCTTTTTTGTCGGAAGAAAAGTAACGATACATTTTATTCGGTAATTTGTGATAATATAAAATATATATATATACACCCAAAATTATATACAAGGAACCGAGTAAAACTATCTTGACAGTTGCCAAAATACAAAAAATGAACATATTAGTGCACATTATCTGCCCTGAAGAATAGCTTTATATTAAAGGACGCATCATTGATGACATATCTTTAAAAAAATCGTGATGTCTTTAAAAATCCAGTTTTCATTTAACGCTTCGAACTTGCTGGCATAAAATTAATTATGTCATCAGCCCATTTCCACGTTGGCGCCACTAAATCAGAATTGGATATTCATTTACAAGATAAATAAAGTGCTAGTATTAGATACTTGCACACAAAGAGCGTTTAGATACGGACTGTGTATATTTACTTATTTTAAAATGATGTTTTAACACATAAATATTCCTTTTTCTTTAGAAGGAGGCTTCCATTGGATCTACATGAAATATCCAGATATAATTATTAGCGGACTCTCTCTTCGAATCTCGAGAATATTTGGTCTATCATTGATAAGATCCTAAATAAAACGCTATAAGCTTATTTATATCCTATGCATTCTATCATATAGCAAAAAAAAAGCATTTATTACTTCATCATACATTCCCCCCCCCCCCCTAAAATGATATTTTCTAGGAAGAGGTAATCTATTCATTTAATAATTTTTATAAGAAAGTTGTAATAAACTAAATACAACATATTAAAAGTATATATTTAGTTTCTCTATTCCAAGTATGATCAAATATACATAATGAAAACATAAACGCACTAATCAATGTAAAATCGAATAAAAAATTGCAATTTTTAATGTGCTCGAAGGTCGAAAAACTCCATCAAAATCATATTTATTAAAAAATAGTCTTAGCCAAGGTATATGGAATGTAAAGTATATTTGTAGTATGTATTCTGGCTAGTGAAACGCCACAAATCTATATTATTAATATCTTGACGTCATCAAAAATACATTGTTGTGCTTTTCATGCCGCTTGCCTGTGGTTTCTAATTACATCCTACTGGCAAATGAAAAGTTATAGCTCTGTTGCTTGTATGAGAATACTATTTTCTCATATACTACTTCTTACCCATCTCCTGCACTGTGATGCCCCAATTAAGTTGGCTGGTGTTTCCTCATCACACGTTTATTCTAGAGATTTCCAATAATAAGTTGATGTTTTTTTAAAGAAATAAAATAAAAGTAAGATATGTCAAAATTTAAGTCCGGCAAACTTGATCTTTGAGAAAAAAGATAAGGATCGTAGACAAAGGGAGTTTAAAAAAAGAACTTTTTTTACCCCAGCCACCTCTATTTGTGAGCAAAGGTTTCGTTAAGGGGTGAAACATTTTATTATTAATCAATAAAATACAAAATTGGATAATATAATGTAAATGAAAAAAAAAATCTTAACAACACTTCACTGTGAACTATAAATAAATTATTTCCTTTCTATTGTTATTAGAGAAGGCAAAGATAATTAAGACCATTTTTCATGCGTCGGGACTTATGAAAACAAATAGACCAAATATTGTAAGAATACTACCTTAGTTATAAATTGAATAAATCATATTTCTGCAATGATAGATAACTTAGTTTACGGGGCAAAAATATATAAGGGCCATTTTTTCATGCATCGTCATTTTCCTTTTCTATCTCGGGCCATTTCTTCCTAGACCTTATTTTCCTCGGCCATTTCTTACTAATCTCGATAAAAAAATGCCTTGGCTAAGACATTATTTAATAAATGTTTATTTGATTTTCATATACCAGGTTTCATGGATGTGTTCGACCCTCGAGCAACGGTTTGAATGTACTATTTATCATTTTTTGGCCTCCTTGCTAAAACGTAGCATAGGCCTCCTTTTTCGTACATACATTTAAAAGAAAGAGTGAGAGAGAGAGAAAAAGGAGGACTCATTTTAAACTATGGTAAATGTGTATTTGCTTAGGTGCAAGTGGCAACATATAATCTTCTACAATTTGCAAATGCACATTTATTATACTTACGCCCTGTGAACTGTACCTTGTAATGAAGTGAGGGAGAAAAAAAGGGAAACTACTTTTCTCACTCCTTAACTAAAAGGCTTGAGGTTATATTTACATTACTAAGTAAATAAACGTTAAATAATAAGACTAGTGAAGGCAAATTTAAGTCTCAGCAAACAAAAAAAACTTGAAATGCATGTGATACTCTTCGAGAAACTTACCTAGATCCCTGGATTCGGAACATTGTAGCGAAATACAATGAATATTCCTTTGATGTTTATCTCTCTACGTACATATATCGATATAAGGTCTAGTTTTTTTTAAATTTTCAATGTATTTATTCTATTCTTTTTGTACAAAATACTTTTCTTTTTCATATCAGTCATGAAAACATATGGAGATTTAGTCCACTACTAGCCAATTGAAAATAACCTGCTCTGTGTTCAAGAAAAGTTCTTACAAAAATAAAAAAAGTCCTTTCAAACCTTATGTGTTTTGTTTTCTTCTTCTCATAACAGCTATGAATCGGATTAGAGAATTGCTGAGTTATAGAGCTACTCGTGGAATCTTGCTCCCTCATATATTTTTCTATATTTTTAGAAATGGGAGTTTTTTCTATCTTTCTTGTATGGTCATGAGATAGCATTTCATTATTATCCTTTTCCCCTTCTCAAGGAGAGAGGATTTTTATTGTAACATTTCAGGTTTTTTGGCGAGAATATCTTTGGCGCGCGTTTCCTCTTTCCTTTCGTATTGAGATCACTCTTTCCTATGTTTTATATAAAATAAGTGGATATCCTTTTTTCGAAATATACTTCGTTGACTACATACCTCAACCCTGTGTTGTCTTTATTGATTGAGTAAGTAATGCAGGCCACTTTATTTCACCATCGTTGTATAATTTCTCATAATCAAGGTTTTTAGAGGTATTATTATTAGGTATTTTTACTAATGAAAGTACATATATATGTATATAGGATCGTATCCAAAACATTAAAATACATATATTTTCGAAAATGTTCCTTTACTTTGTTCACAATCTCTTTTTAATTTATTTTTGCCCCTTTACATTAATAAACATTTAGACTCAGTTTAGGTATCTCTGAATATTTAATAAGTAGAATGCTATAGAGATAAAATATGAATATTGTTGTAATACAAGTTGACGCAACACATAGCCAAACATGAAAGTGCAAAAGTATGCATAGTGTATCTCGATTTTAAAATTCAGCCTCGAAATGTAATTTGTTTATAATATCGCCCATAGAACAAAGTATTGCTATTCATCTCTTAAAAGTACTTTTGGATCTTGAAGCTTATCAATAACCAAAAGGATTTTTTTTAAAAAGTCATATTAAGTTGAGTGATACAGCTTGATCCAGTAAAGCTCAGAATATTAATCGAAATCACAAATCCCTCCGACTGCAATACCGTCGTGGCAGTGGTCCTGGAGTTTTTGGAAATGGTCGATTAGCTCGTCTTCGCTGACCTACTTCATCACCCTCTGCACGGCCGACTGGCGTCTGCGTGGCCTCCCAACTCGTCATTTCGGAGCAGTTTCTTTAATTTCCAAAACAGATACCGGTTTGCAAAGGCTCAGGTCGGGTGACTAGGGCTCTGTTTCATCTGTTCAACGTCTCTCCGGTCAGACAATATCTGGTATACACAGCAGCATGTAGAAGTGCGTTGTCCCACATAAAGATATAATATTTCAGGTGAATCCTGTGCTGTTTGAGGTTGTTAAACCGGTGCCCACTGCCCAGGTCGGTTGACTGTGGTAGAGAAACCTTGGCGGCAACTTGTCGAGTGGACATCCGAGGAGTTATCCTCGGTCAAGCGTTTCACAGTCTCCGGTGTCCTCGTCTCCCAGGGTCTTCCTGATGACGTATTCTTCTCCAGCGAAAAGCTGTCATTATCGAAGTCCTTTCTTCATCTATTTATGGTGGGAGGCCAGGGCAGGAGTCAGGCAAGGTAGAAATGAAGTCCCCGTGGATCTTGTTGACTGTCTTGACGAGCTTGATCCGGATCAAGAAGTAGGAGCAAAAGTCGGGTGCATCCATTTGCAGCGGCGAGTGGGGTAACAGATAGAAATGGTGCTAGTGTTAACTATTTATACTACCCGAGTGGCACCACATAGTCGTTTCCCCCACAAAAGTATGCAATAAGAACGCTCCCGTTAGAATTTTGATTTATCTTTTTTACATTAAGGGAAAATGAACCTAGCTCATTCTTTATGACGCAGCCTATTCGAATAAATTGAATCTTATTTAAGAAACATATGTTTAAATCCTTATAACTTAAAATTATAAAAAATACTTTTTAAAACGGCCTCCAACAATTATATGCTGGATAGATTCGAAATAAAGGTCTTTTATTCTTCAGGCATTCATATTAATTTAATTATACATATGGAATGCTAATTAATTTTAACTAAAATACAACCGGCAAACTTTGCATTAAATCAATTATAAAACCATGAAAAATAAAATAGAGTTTGAATTGTGGAGAATGTCTTTAAAATTTAATATATTTTAATCAAGACATGTGTAGTTTGATTTCGACAGACTCTCTCAGTTGGGAATCACGATAAACCTGCTTTTCTTTACATCAATTCATTTTTCCAATAAATCAAATGTGTGAAGTTACTCATCTCCATTTCTTTTCTTCATTTTCAAAAGGAATCATAATTTTATTTTGTGAAAATCGATGAAGATAGATAAGCAATCAAACCGAACAAAAAGCTTCTCCTACTATTACTGGCAACGCAGTTAGTTAGTTTTAAATGAATGGGTTAAAATTCAATGGGAATAATGATCAAAAGCCACTGATAATGCATTACTTAAACGTTATATCTATTTTGTATTGTACTTAGATATTTTAATATTTAAATAATGCAAAAAAAAATCTTAAAATGTATTTGAAGAAGATTAATTAATTTTACGGAATTGGGCAAAAAAATGAATAATAATTATTCTTGTTTATTCATCCTCCAAGCAAATAGTTTCCATAGACAAAAGATATTGAAGCAATAGGACAAACTTCCATAGTAAAGTATAAATATATATTTAAAAGAACGCAAAACATAACTAGAAGCACTCAGAGAGTGCAAACCTCCGCCGATCCCACCAAATAAATCAGTTGGTCTTTTTGTCATTTCCAGCCCTCTACGCACTGTCCCTTTAGCTCTACATACAGCTCCTTTATTGTTTACACTCGAGAGGTACATGGAAAGAAAAAGAAACTGACGTCATCAAAGAGGAGAGCACAGCACAGCGACATCTATTGGCAGAGTAGGCTAACTTGAAATATTTATTAGTATTTAGCTCATTTTGCATCTTAAAGAAGCACTCAGAGATTCCAAAATTTAATCACTTGTTTCTTTGGCATTTCCAACAACTCCACAAAATTTCATTCGAATCCGTTCCGCACTTTTTGAGTTATTCTGTTTACAAACAAACAAACCAACCAACAAACAAACGCCAGTGAAAATAATACCTCCTTCGGCGGAGGTAATTAGGAGAAGATCAGTCAGTTCTTTATCTGTCAAGAGACTCCAAATCATCCATTATTCCCTTCATGTGCGGAGGAAAATCGCAAAATAAGACTTTTAAAAACTATTATGAATTTCAAAAAATATTTGAACTTAAATTAATGTTTATTTTTATAGCTCATGTATTCAACCTATATAAATAAAGCCTTTGGAAGGGGGAGAAAGAAATATTTGAAGCTTCATAAAAGTCCAAGCGTATTTCTTTGATCTCAATTTAACAAAAAATGGATGCGTAGCTTATAATTTTTCTATAGCATTTTGAAGGATGTTTCTTTTTTTAAAGTGTGTTAACACACATAACAATGACTCACATTCTATACCATCGTTTTAAAATAGGGATTTTTCCCCTATTTTTGGACATATTGGCTTGAAAAAAGAAAGGGTTTGTTTGAGTTTTTTTGGGGTTTTTCAAAAATTATTATCATCAACATATTAAAAAGTTGTTCGCCTTTATATCCATACCTTTTTTCTTTTCTATATTGTTCGATAGAATTGCAGTATCAACAGGATATTAATAAGCATTATAGTATTAAAATTAGTCTATGGAACCTTGGATCTTATTAATGAGGTAGACCAAAGTTGACCATCCCTCTCGGGATTCGAATCTACGCCCCCAACATTTCTTTATTTTGAGTCATGTTATTGAAGCATCAATTTATTATCAAACAATATTTTATATGAATATTTTTTAAAGGAAATAATGTTTTTAAGTGTTTTTTTGTTTGTTTTTCATGCTGATATCATTTAGCGTTTTAACAATATAAAACAAAGTGATTAAATTTATATTATTTGTACAAACACTTGTTTTTATCGAGGTAATTAGACCCTGAAGACATATGGCACCTTCAAAAAAAGATCATGGAAATTTTATAAGAATAAAAAAGAGAAATCTCCGAGTCAACTACTTTTTACTCATGAAATAGATATTTATTTAGCTTAAAGAACAAATACGTTTTAAATATTATGTGGACTTGTGGTTTCTTTATTATAATAAGAATGGGTTTGATTGTCGTCTTCTAGCATATTTTTCTTAAATAAATTAATATTACTCCTTCATACAACTTTATATACGTTCATTATAATTATTTTTTGGAATGCTTGATATGATTTTATGCGGAGCAAATAATGTTTTTTCAAATAAACAATAGCATGCACGACACACAAATATGTTTATCTAAGAGACTCTACTATATCAAGATGCAGAAATCTGAATAGAATACAAGGTATACTTATATAAAACAGGTATCGGTATTCGATACATCAAATAAGGGGTTATAGGATTTTGATATATGAAGCCAGGAAACTCCATGTAGAAACAAAAATACTTAAGACATTGAGTTGCGTATGCATCAAAATGTACTTTGGAGATTCTTTTTCGAAGCTTGGCATTTTTTAAGGAATAAACTTGATCCTTCTAAGGGTTTTGAATAAGACTTGAGTGTGTTTTTATTGATATTTATATTGATGCATTACGATTTGAAAAGATAGTAAAATTACCAATGTTCTAAATAATGATTATATATTTTACATTTATATAAATGAAGAATTCTGAATTATAAACCCGTAATTGCAAACTCCTTACTCTTTTCTCTCTCTCTCTCTCTCTCTCTCTCTATATCTATATATATATATATATTAGGTTGTTCTTATTTTTCAAATGTTTGAAATGTTAGCAACATTGTGGATTTTCTGTTTCTTGGTGATAAAAGAAGACGACATACAAAGTTTTAACAAAATCGGTCAACATTACAAGGTCGCGCAACGAGGTCAAAGTTTTAAAAATATAGTAAAAATATAGTTTTCCGCAAATTTCTTCAAAATGGTGGACGTTACAGACTTCAATAATAATTATTAATTTAAAGGAAATCTAATTTACTACCAGACGTATGTTTGATGTTTTTTAATAAAACAAAGTTTTCAGTAAAAACAAAGAAAAATGGAGTGTGTATTGTTAGCATATTTCATAGCTTTTTTGTATCAATTAACTTCACTCGCCTGTGAAGATGACTTGTTCGCTTCAGAGTAAAATATTTTAAGTTTAATAATCCTTTGGATGAAAATCCAAAAATGACCTTGGTTGCATTCTATCAATTCAGAATTCAGTACAATCTGAGTTTACATCATATGATTCAGAGCCTGTATTGACCTATAAGAAATCGATTATGAAAAAACTAATAATAATGTGTTTCTTAGATTTGCGTCAAGTATCTCTCAAAATTTTACTTTGTCTCTGATGCATTTATAATCCTTATATCGTCTTTTGTACGCGAGATAGCTTTTTTTTTAGGTACATATAACTCTCTACTTATTAATTGACATGATTTAGTATACCAAAATATTAAAGCTGTTAACCAAGCTTTCATTTGATATTTTGGCGTTCTAAAAAGCTCTATACTTTAAGAGATATAAGCAATCATTTTTCACGTACTCTCCCCCAAAAATGATCTTTTGATATGAAAATATACAATACCACTTGGTACGGCTGTTAGTGTTACCTGGATAGAAGAAAAAAAGAGGAGAGAATGAGGCAAATATCTCTCCATTCTCTTTCTTGTCAGAGACAAAGTAAAATTTTGAGAGGATACCTTGACGCAAATCTAGAAACACATTATTTTTTTTTTTTTTCATAATCGATTTCTTATAGGTCAATACAGGCTCTGAATCGTATGATGTAACTCAGATTGTACTGAATTCTGAATTGATAGAATGCAACCAAGGTCATTTTTGGATTCATCATCTAAAGATTACTAAACTTAAAAGTACTATTTTACTCTGAAGCGAACAAGTCATCTTCAACAGGCGAGTGCAGTTAATTGATACAAAAAACTATGAAATATGCTAACAATACACACTCCATTTTTTTCTTTGTTTTTACTGAAAACTTTGTTTTATTAAAAAACATCAAACACGTCTGGTAGTAATTAGATTTCCTTTAAATTAATAATTATTATTGAAGTCTATACGTCCACCATTTTGAAGAAATTTGCGGAAAACTATATTTTACTAATTTTTAAACTTTGACCTCGTTGCGCGACCTCGTAATGTTGACCGATTTTTGTTCAAACTTTGTATGTCGTCTTCTTTTATCACCAAGAAACAGAAAATCCACAATGTTGCTAACATTTCAAACATTTTGAAAAATAAGAACAACCCTAATATATATATAGGTATATATATAATTATATATATATTATATCTTACTAACTAAAAATGAGAAAAGGAGATGAAAGCAATTTCTACATGACATACATGAATACATATACAAGATTGTTTGTTCATACAAGAGATAAGTTAAATTCCAAAAACATGATTTTTTTAACCCTAACTTATTATAAAATTTGGTAAATGCTTTGATCCCTCCAAAAAAAAAACCTTGTAAGTAGCCGAAATCAATTAAGTGTCAATATTTAATTTGATTTCAATGAAATCGCATGACAAATGCCTGATTGATTGATTACTCATACAGCTACGAATAATATATAGATATATACATATATATATTATTGGGGAATTTTAATCATCGGATTAAAGAAGGGACCATTTTACAATATTAGAACAAATTAAAACTCATTTCTTCATTAGACTATTTGAAAACCACGATGATTTTAAAACTCATTTACTCAAAGGAATAAAAAAATCCTTTATCCGAAGGAACCATCTTTTTTGTCTGATTGAATATAAAATATACGTATTGATAAAGCATTATATGTAAGTTCCATTCCATATGTAATAATTTGAAGTTGAAAATAAACGACATTCTTTTATCTGTACATACTTTTAATTATAGGAAATTCTTCAGAAAAGGAAAAGAAACACATAAAAGATAGATGCATTATTTATGGTTAAAAATAAACAACTTTGTAGTTCTAATGTTATTTTTAAACTGAGTTATGTTCTATAAAAAAATCTAATGTTTCAATTTAATTTTAGTGGGGCGGTTTAGCTCAAAATTTCAAAAGGATTGTGCATTTTGTGATACAAGCATAAAATTTAGCACAAATGTAGATTGATATATGGCAAACATTTTCAGATATTGAGACACATGGAATTTTCCCTTCATGTCAGCCATATTGGAATTAAAAATGGCCGCCATCTGAAATCTATATTTTCAATTACCTTTGGTCTAATGCTGCTATTGACTCGATTCTTTTGTCTAAATGTATGTTTTTGGGGCAAGAAATCTAATGGAAACAACCTGCATTGCATATTTTGTACCATGAGCTGCCATATTGGATTTCACAATGGCCGTTGATTGAAATTTACATTTTCGATTATATTTGGTCTAATACTGCTATTGAGTCGATTCTGGTGTCTAAATGTATGTTTGGGGGGCAAGGAATGTAATGGTAACAATACATGACAATATCAATTTTCAAAATGACATCTTTATTACAGTACTTCACTTAAGTCATGAGAGATGAACATTCATCATCATGTATTTTACATACTTTGTATTTGGACATAAACAGTGTAATGCTAACCAGTTCAGCACTGCCACAAGTAATGAATGTTGTGGACTCCTCTTCATGTGCAATCCCCTTCACACACACAGAGGGCTGTGCACTTAAGGCAGCCTTCTTGCACTTGCAGCGTCTCACACACCCTTCCTGGCACTTGCAAGAAACCAGCTTGATGCAGGTGTGAGCTGCCTCAGGTAGCCTGGTCCGGAATGATGTGTATTGTCCTCCTGTCATTGACCATCCCCAGTTGGTTGGTGGTGGGAGTTCTGGTGCTGGCAGCAATATCTGACCCCACACATGTCCACTAGACCTCCCCCCCAAAAAAAAAACTTTTTATTTCTTTTACATATACCCAGCGATTCTGGTTCATTTTTTGATGCTGAAAACGAATATCTAAATCAAAAATTTCTAGCATTGTTAGAAATCGGACGTCACTAGGTTCAAAGGTTTCGTTATGAAGCAAACTTTTTTGTTATTACTTATTTTGAAAAAAAATAGTTTTACCAAATTTAGCTAGATCAATTTATGACTGAATATTTTTGCATATTTTCGTCAATAATATTTAGTGCCAATAAATGAACATAAGTGCTGACGCACCAACCATTTTTTAAATAACATCACCTACTAGGGTTGTTTATAGTTTCAAGAAGGAAAAAGAAAAAGAGGTACTCATGTTGATGTTTTTAAGTTATCTTTTAAATACGATTTGAACCCAGTGACGTCCGATTTCTAACAATGCTAGAAAATTTTAATTTAGATATTCGTTTTCAGCATCAAAAAATGAACCAGAATCGCTGGGTATATGTAAAAGAACTAAAAAGTGGTTTTATTTTGGGAAGTCTAATGTCCACCTTGATATACTGCCTTTTGACATGTTCTTCTAAAGCTGCCTTCGTCGGAGGGATCAACTGCATATTGTTCTTCCTTGCGAAGAGTTTTCCGCCTGGCCTTGTCAATATCCGTGCATTTGCTGGTTCAGTCATACAACAGGATCACAAACCTCTCGATGATGCACATTGCATCATTTGGTATGTCACTTGGTGCGGAAGAAAGCTGAATCAGCGCCTCAGTTAATTCTGGCAGTACTGTCCAGACTGTCTATGCGGTCTTCTTGCCATGTCTAGCAAAGCTTGACACAGTATCGCATCCAGTTAGAGCATGGAACATGGCAATGCACGAGCCTTCTCTTGTCCCAGTCCAGCTGCCATTTCATGTGCTGCTAGGTATCGGAAACTTCGGCCTGTTCAAATGCCAGCCATAGTTTGTTTTCTGGTTGCAATTCCTGTACCACGGACACTGCCAGCACCACAACATCGGTGTCTACAGTCCGGATTACTATTGAATGGTGTCCGTGCTTAGCTGCGTGAGATGCATGCAGCAACATCCAACTGTCAGCCTCTTCATGGTTGCATGGGTTGAGTGAAGTTAGATATGGTAGTAGTGGTTTGCTGAGCACTGCTTCTCCATCAGTAATAATGAGTTGCTTGTCCTCCTGGTCAAACCATTCCAAGAGAGCTGTTGAGAGAAACTTAAACAGCTTGTCTTGTTGCTGTCCACTCATAGGAAGTTCTGCCAGTTTCCTGGTATGGCTGCGGCGGCCACCACACGTCTCTGCACACCTTGTCCCTGCTTTGCACGTGTACTGCCTTTCAGTGAATCAGCAAGGTAGGTATCCCATATCAAATCCAGGCGTGACACTGTTTGCAGCTTAGTAAATATATATGGAAAGAACATCTGATGTGCGTACTCTTCAAAGGTCTTTGATGCAGCTGGCTTCAGCATCTGGACGATAGCTGCCCCATCAAGTACAATACAGGTAATGACAGGAGTCTTTGTCTTAGCATCGGATATTTCTTCCAAACATGTGAGCAGATCACTCTTGGTACCAGTGAATAGGTTTACCCCATCGGAGAGGAGGACATGCCTGGTTCTCATGACGAAAAAATTCCTCAAGGTTTCCATCCCTTGTTTGGCAGCAAATGTACATTCGTGCGAAGAGGTCATGGTCATTCTTGACGGAGATGAGCTGTTGCTGACCTTTGCTCTAGCTTCTTGGAGTTGAAGTGCTGAACACCTTCAGCTTGTTACGAGGTATCGGGTCATCCACTGCCTTTGTTCTGTCCAACAGACACTCTCTGGTGAAAGCCTCGACTGCTCTTGGCCAATCTTCTTGGCATTCATCACGGTCTCCACGGCAGCAGGACCTGCAATGTCCTTCGAATCCAGTATGAGTAGATCCTGGCTCTCCTCCTCGAATGGGTCCCTATCTCCTCTATTACACCAACAAGAGATGAGACATCTCTCACAAATGAGGCCTGTACACTTGGAGTCTGATCATGATGGCATGTGTCTGTTGTTTGCCATCTATAGTATTGGTTCCCGTCTTGGAATTCTTCGATCACCCTAGCAACTTCTGGTCCTGCAACCATCAAGCAACGAAGGGCACTAGGGTTGTCAGTAAGCCCAACTACGCCACCGTCTCCTTTGATACAGGCATTATTCTGCTCATGTGCTTGTTCTGTTGGGATTGAAGAGAACACCCTCTGCGTTTTTTTAAACTGTGAAGTGACCTTCCCTGAATTTGCTGGCTACGTTTGGGTGTCTGGTAGTTAGTTCGGCCATGCCTTTCAGGTGCACTGGTATCCACCTAGCATAGTGGGTATGATATAGTGTGTGAAACCAGGGGACCAAGTCTGTCAGAGCATCTATGTACATCACAAACGATCCCTGCCTGAGAGAACGCACATATACTTGAACCGACAATTCTAGTTCCAGCACAGTTGCCCAGTAACGAAACTGGGGGATGTTGTCTTGTCTCTGGTGACACCAGTCTTCAAACGCGGGAAGGTCCTCTGCTTCTCTTGTTTTTTCCAAACAGAAGCGGTTGTAGGCATGATGTTGCAGGATGTATAGTGCTGCTGCAGTCACTTGATGTGCTCTTTTAGTGCGCAAGACATGAGATGCTCGCAAGAATGAGTCTGTTGTCCCTGCTGTCGCAATCTCAGCTTGCACCATTGCTTGCACCCAACCACTTCTTTTCAGCCAGTCCCTAAGTGTCTTCAGTGCCGCCATCTCGATGTGGAGACCACCAAACATCACCACTACGTGGTCCTCACCATAACTATATGGCCACTTCCACTGTATCTGCTTGGCCAAAGCAAACAGTGGCTGATCAAAGGTGATCACTGGTGTCTGTCCAGGATTCATGTGCTCTACAGCATTCTTCACAACGTCCATTGAATGGCGGATCATGGCTCCAGTGTGAGCACACTCCATGAAGAGTGGGAGCAATGATGTGGGGCAGATGCATCCAGCATTTGGTTGCTGTCGGCTAGCGGGAAATGCAGCCCAAGATGTGTTTTCATTGTCTAATGTACCAGTTTTATCTTCTAGGACCTTTTTACATTGCTTAGCCATTGGTATTCTTCATGAATCTGCTGTTGGAAGTTTTCTCTGGCCAATGACTCTACTCTAGCTGCTGTGACAGGCGACCCCTTGATGCTGCTAGTGTCGGGGGGTAAATAAAATAAGAGTGGGCACATGTAGAAGGAACGTATTAGACATACATGTTATATTTTTTATTCATTTTATGTTTAATATTAGGTAAAAAGTTCCATCAGACAGAAAAGTAAGCGTCACGTCTTTGACCCTACTACAATTCAAACCATATTGAAATCCAAGATGGCAGCTCAGTGGTAAAAATATGCAATGCATATTGTTACCATTGGATTCCTTGTCCCCCATAACATACATTTTGGCACCCAAATCGAGTCAATAGCAATTTTAAATCCAAAGATAAGCGTAAATGTAGATTTTAAATGGCGGCCGTTTTGAATTCCAATATGGCGGACATGATAAGAGAATTCCGAGTGGCTCAATATCTGAAAATGTTCGCTATATGTCAATGTACATTTGTGCCAAATTTGTTGCTTGTATTACAAAACAAGCTATGCTGCCCCACTATTTGAATGTTTCTCTTATTTTTAAAATCTTTAAAATATTTCATTCATTGAAGAGGAAATGCTTATAAAGAGTAAGTTTATGTAATATGTCTGAACGCCTGTAAAAAATATAAGCTCAATAAATATCGACTATCTCTAAACACATTATATTTCAAGATAAGGAAACGTATTTTCACACTCTTAAATAAAACTCTTTGTTCGATGGTGATTGATGGCATCTAAAAGTCGACTTCGAATAGTTTAAACGTAGTCACAAAGAAACTAAAGGACTCTGAATAAAGGAAATGAAGACAAATAAGAGAAAAATATATCTGAAAAAATCCTTTAATTTGTAAAACAAAAACTAATAAGAAAAGATGTTTAATTAAGAATATAAAACGTAAACATTTGAAGTGTTACTTTTTCATATATCCAATATTTTTATTTATCCTAGAAAATATACTTTTATATACCGTTTGAGGAAATACTTAGTCTCTAACTTGATCTCTTGTGTTCAATGTCATGTGTACCGTTTCAAAAGAAAGTATATTATATCAATATTAAATTAAGTCTATAAAGTATACCACCAATAAGTTGGTTGGCATTCCTAGCGTTCACATGTCCACAAATTACGTTTAAATAATTTATTGGAACTTTGTGTCGATGACAATGCTATTTCAGCAATTAAGTCATTTTGTATTGAATAAAAAACAGAAGGGTAATTGTGGTAATCGTTTTATTTAATAAAATTAAATGCATTTTGATTCAAACCAAATAAAATTATTATATGTCTAATTCGTGTATTTTTTGACAGCCAAAATTGGTAAATTTTGAATGAACACTTTTTAAATTCTAGTTCCTTTGTGTTATTTAGCTTTGGAGCTCGTCTCTGATCTTAAGTTGTCTTGGGAGAAGAACTGAGTGGAGTAATGATCCCCAGAGCCGTGCGCTACGGTGCCTTATCGGTTAAAGTATCGGACTACTCCAAATTATCATGAAAATGTGCTGGGGACGTAGTGCGATTATTCCCTTCATATGCTGAGGAAAATCGCAAAATTATTCAAAAACTTTTATAAGATTCAAAAATATGTTGCATGTTTATTGATGTTTATTTTTTGTGGAAGGAGTCTTGTTTTAGAGAATTTATTATAAATAAAATGTGAATTGATATACTTTATATATCTAACTTATCTTAACAAATAAAGTCATTGGAAGGGGGGGGGGGGATATTACCTTTACTCTCCCTTGTTTAATAATGACATTATTGATACTTTCCTGCAAAAATGTGAAAATATGTGATCCAATTTTTTTTTTGCCACGTTCTGTTCAACATCTCAATTTTTAAATTTACCAACTAAACAGTTAATATTTGTTTTGCTGATCCTTTACAAGCCTTTCCATGCTATTCTTTTAATCAAAAATAATACAAATACATTATGTATGTATATCTCAGATTTTTTTAAATTGTTACTAAAAATAGTGATAATCATACAAGCTTTAATGCGGAAATCTTCGGCATTTTGTATGATAAAAAGTAGTTTAATAAAGTATCTAATTTTACAGGAGTAGAAAATCAAACATTATTCCAAAGTTTTCTTGTAAAAATAAAATACAAGCCACTAAAATATCTACTAATGCTACTGTGACCTTTAATTATATATTTAAAAAAAATAAAAACGTGACTTTTTGAAGCGTCTAACTTTCCAGGGAGTATATCATTAGATATTGTACCAGAGTTTTCTATTAAAAATAGAAAAAGGAAGCCACTAAAATATCGACTAATGCTACTGAAACCCTTAATTATATTAATAATTCATCATTTATATTTTCAAACGTGACGTTCTGATGGCTTAACTAACTCGGATTCATTCTATTGAAGTCACAGCTGTCATTACGAAATATATTTTTTCAATATGTTTATTATACAAGATTTAAAAAAACTAGTTTTAAAAATCGTCACAAAAAACTATGAGTACTTTTATATAGTTTACTTAAAAGTAATTACTCTGGATTACTTATTTTCATTTACTGACTTCATTTCATGCATGAAATCCTATTTTCATAATAAAAAATAATTATACATATTTACATATTTTTTTATTCAAGAATATTAAATGCACATATTTTCTTATGCCATTTTTGCACAGATGTTGCCGAATCTGCAGATATTAATGTATTTAAATTGTGAAAGTAATTATTACTGAATGTCTACGTTTAGACTCGATGTCTTTAGAATTATTGCTTTTAAACTGCTTATTAAGACTACTCGTCTTTGATTGGATGAAGGCTGAAAAGTGTGAAACCATAGCCGATAATTTTGAAACTACTTACACACAAGATTATTATTCATTTCCAGCCGCAACATCATTTTTGTTCTTTTTCAACACCTGAACAATGGATTTTAACTCTATCTAATTTAATTGTAAAAATGTTCTGAATATTTTTTTTTTCAAAAGTGAGTAATCAACTTAGTACTTTTTATGATTTAAAAAAGTAAAAGTATGTTTAACTAACATAAAATTATAGTTATTTATATAACAATGACCTAAATTGATAATATTTATGATTATCAAAAATGGAAGATCTTACTAAACTCATAAAAAAATTAAAATTGATGATATGTTATACCTTTTTATAGCTATACATAAAATATGTACGTATATTTTTATAATCATTGTTATTAAAGAATAAACTTCAATTTACTCATTTTTCAATGTATAAATTCATCAAAAAGTACATGCAATTTAATCTTCAAGTTATTTGTACAAAGCTATTCTATTTCGTTGCTCATCATGTCTATTTTAATGAGACTTTTCGATTTTGTCATAATGAAATATAGAATGATTGATGGATATAATCAATTTTACATTTTAAACATAATAGAATATAAAAAACTAAACTTTCATTTTCATGTGATATATTTTCATCAAAAAAAAAAATATTTATTTTCATATCTAAATATGAATTAGAACAAGTTATATTTTATTTTGGAGGTACAATGTTCAAAAATGTTTGCCAAATTAAGACTTTGGGCTCCTAAGACATGATTTATTGGATAAACTTTATTGAGAAACTAGCTGAAATATGCAAGTGCATTATTTTAGGTATAAGCCAATTCAAGCATAACATATTATTTATTTAAAAACGAAAATTCAACAAAAAAAGCGAATCAATGAAATATTTGAATTATATACATATATATATATACATATATTATATATATATACATATATATATATATATATATATATATATATATATATATTATTATATATATATATATATATATATATATATATATAATATATATATATGTGAAACGGCAATAATTATTTTGAACAAAAAATAATATATATATATACTATATGGCAGTAGAGATGGAGATCCCGTAGAGTCGTTAACTCTTCTGGTAGAAATCACGATCGTATCCTCTCCTAAGAGTGACTACAATCGCGATTTATATCAGATACTTAAATATGAATATAGTATGACGATGTTATTCAAAGTATTTTAATAATGTCCGATTTCTACAGAAATTAGTATCAAATTGCTATTATATAATACAAATATAATGTAAGTAAAACATTTGCTTCTTTGAGCACATAAATGAAATCATTTCCACCAAAATGTAGAATATAAATTGCAAATGAAATAAATAGTTTTACAACATCTTATAATATTATCTCCATATTTAAGTCGTTTATTATCTACCAGGAGAGTCAACGATTCTACTGGATCTCTATCTCTGTTGCGACATATATATATATATATATATATATATATATATATATATATATATATATATATATATATATATATATATATAGATATATATATATATATACTATATATATTATATATATATAGTATTAGTTCAATATTTATTGCTGTTTTACCGTAGTACATACAAACACTACAAATATATGTACATTGATAAAATGCATGCATGCAGGAAGAAACACGACCACACAAAGGGTATTTGTGTACCAACAGAAAAAATGATATTTAGAATTACGTTATAGCTATTAGGTATTATTTATAATCTAGTTATTAAGCTTTTTACATTAAAGTTATAATCAATAATTTGTTGCATCTTTTTACATTTAACAGTTTTAATAATATAAAGATCTTCATCCTGTTATTGCATGGATTGATATCTCTCATATGAGAGCGATGGGCATCTGTTGATTAGGCGGTCAGTGCTTAGGGATTCCTCCATGCATATATTGCAAATGGCATTGCGTTTTCCACTTGCTCAAATGCCAGAAATGGTCCACGGCCTGTGGAGGCTTGGACAAGTAATTTCATATTGGGACGTGAAATTTCGACAACCTTTTGATTTGGAATATTCAACATACGATGAGTATAAACATACATTCCCAGATCATCTTTGTGTATGTTGCACCAAGCTTCATAAAAGAAGCCATGTATCACTTTCTTTAAGTAGCTTGGTAGTGCTCCAACACATAAGCGATTCTTACTTTTCGTTCCTTTCTTGGCAACGTAGTCTGCAAGTTTGTTAACCAAAATGTCTGAATGGCCTTTGCACCACTCAAAATGTATATTAATTTTGGATTTTCTGATGCTTAAACTACTTTTTTTGTATTTCTTAACTGTGACACTTTTTTAAAAAGAGATTTAGCATATCAGCAATTGCCGAATAATCTGTCCGAATAATCACGTTCTTTGATGGCTTGTCTTGTTCAAATAAAGCTTTTACAGATTGTGACGGCGGTTACCTCAGCTTGGAATACTGACACTTCCCTATCAAGATATGTATAAGATTGATGAAAGAATATATCACCTCTAGTAATTGCCCATCCCGCTTCTGTGTTGTCTTTATCGTCTCTTGATCCGTCTATGTATATAATAGTGTCAGAGTTTTCAACTTGAGAGTTATCAACCCAGATTTCAGCCTGTAATGTAGTCGCTTGTTTTATTCAATTTTATCACTAACGAAAGGATGCCCACGACGCGTCGTAGGCTTCGCGATGCCTTGAAAGAATGCCCACAATATCCCAGGTATCCCGCATAAAAAACTTTGTTATCCACTCACTAATGACGAAATATATAAACATTTATTGATAAACACTTCTGCATAAATAACCATAGATTCTGACAACACGTTAATTCTAACAGAATTGAATAAGTGGAATGAGAAAAAAATAGTCCATATTTTGCTTCCGAACCCTGTATGTGTGTACCTATAATCATGCATGTGTGTGTGTGTGTGTTTATTTATGTATAAATGTAGAAAGACCATCTGGGTAACTCGGCTTATACACCATAGACTTTATATACTATGTGTTGTATATATAATGGTTACTTAACGGTATTATTAAATTAGGAAGACTATTAAAATAAGTTTATGGCAATTTATGATAATTTTTGGTGAATTTGTTCTTAGCTGTTTGTTCGTTAATGGTAGTGTGGTAAAAGAGGAGAACCTGTTAAAACATAAGATATTTATTCAAGCATAATACAAATAAACAGAATAATAGCATGCCTGCTCGCTACGTATGCTTAAAGAGTGAAAGTTTCGTAAACATGATTAATAATAAAAATATTCACAAATGGCTGCTCAGTTCGTGAAGTAGAGAAGACTTCATACAAGTATTTAGTAAAAATTAAATATTTATAATTTGAAATGTGGTTTTATGAACTGAAGATCATATTGAAAAAATAATTCATAACAATTTTCAACTGAATGAAGTTATATTCACTCCAAGATAACTTTATTTTAGGAGTCGAGGTTATTGAGGACAACGTAGTGGCAAAATAAGTTGTGAACTTTGAGAAAACCTTATTAATTCTAAGTAATATCAACATATAAAAGGTCGGCTGATAAGTTCCGAGACTAACACATAGATGGTGCCTGTGGATTTGTTTTCATATGACTGTCAGCTAGTACCCACCTTCAAAATATGCATGCATAAAATAGTAGCTGTCTGACAACTAGTTTGTGAGATATTGCGTTTTAAGTGAAGCTACTTTTGTTATTGTGAAAAAATTTAGAAAAAGACGCATTTTGTTTGTTAATAAAACATTATTTTTTGATGGGAAAAAATACCGTCGAAACTTGGCTTGAAGAATGTTATCTGGACTCTGCTCCATCGAAAGCAACCATATGTCGATGGTTTGCTGAATTCAAACGTGGTCATGTGAGCACGAATGATGATAAACACAGTGGACGCCCAAAAGAGTGGTTTACCAGAAAACATAAAAATAATCCACAAAATGATTTTATTTGACCGTAAAGTGAAGTTGATCCAGATAGCTGAGACTCTGAAAATATCGAAATTGCGCGTTGAACATATCGTGCATGAATATTTGGACATGCGAAAGCTCTGTGCAAAGTGGGTGCCGCGAGAGCTCAACGAATTGATGATTCTGAGCATTGTTTGAAGCTGTTCAATCGTAATCAATCCGAATTTTGCGTCGATATGTGACAATCGACGAAACATGGCTCCATCACTTCACTCCCAAGTCCAATGGACAGTCAGGTTAGGGGGGGCTGCATATGATGAACCAATCCAAAGCGAGGAAAAACGCAACAATTCAGCTGGGAAGGTATGGCGTCTGTATTTTGGGATGCACACGGTATATATATTCATTGACTATCTTGAAAAGGGGAAAAGAATCAACACAGCGATTATTATATAGCCTTGTTGGAGCGTTTGAATGGATTTACTGTAATATAATCGTACATATTATTATCGCGCACGCCTTATCGCAGCCTTTAACATCGGTATGCGCTTTTTTTCGTACTCGTTCCCTTATATCGCACGTCCTTTAACTTCGCAATCTTTTTTAAAAGGAGTATTATTAACGCGTTGCTCAATTGTCGTTGTGCTTATAATCGCCCATTTAAACATCGTGGTCATTATCATCGTAGTTTTACTTCAAGAATTCATGAATCCAATAAGAGAAAAAAAGACAAAAAGAAAAGGGGGCTGAAGGGAATAATAATAATAAAGATATCATCTCATAATCCTTCGTGAGTAAAACACCAACAAACATCTCGAAATTTCTGAAGAACACATGCATAAACATGAGGGGGGGGGGGGGTGGAGAGAGTCAGATGACGTCACCATCAACAGTCGTCAAATATCTAGAGCCTTCACTGATCTAGTTTGGAATATATTTTTTGTGGGGTGTCATGAAGCATTCTGGCTAGATTCAAACTTGTTGGAGATTCCCCTCGATCCCCATCTCCCTCCCTCCTTCTATCTTCCAGGACTCCAGGATTTGTCGTATTCATGAATGGAGCCCTACCCTTCATCTTCGTGATTGGAGTTCCGTCTTCCATACCTCCTACATATTGAAGACTTTTTTCCTCTTCTTGGAATTTGCTATTGCACGCCTCAGTCCTGAATTTCTATGAAATAAGTCTCATGATGTCCTGATGAATCAAAAGACATGAAGATCATAAAATCGCGGTGAAGGAGCCTTGATCATCAACCCTAACAAGACTACCACCCCCCCCCCCCAAACTAACGATCTGGACGTGACATTTTCCAGAGTGCCATTGAGCTGATTGCTCAACAGTATCCTATAAATGTTTAATTTAAATGAAATATAAAGATAAATTCTATGCCAAAATTAATCGTCAATATTTTGTCCAGGACAGAGTTGAGGGAGGGAGTATTCTGGAAAAGCTTCGGGCTTTCAGCAAAACTTTTAGTTAGTACAAGGTAGACTTGAGGGACGTCTAGAACTTGAAGGATGTACTTGGCCGACTCTAGTGCTGCGACTTTTTATTACTTCCAGTTCAATATCAGGAGGAAATAGATCAAGAGATAGGACTTATGCTTCTCAGGGGGGGAGTAGATGAAAGCTGAGATGAGATGCTAGGAGAGGAGAGTAAATGGGTGAGATGACCTTTTCCAGGAAGTAAGCCAATGACCGACTCAGCACATGTTTGAGTTTCAGTAGCGCGAAGAAGAGTAAAAAAGGTCAACGTTTCTAATGTTTGGAATCCCTCAGAAAGAATGAAGGGGAATTAAACTGTCGGAAAAGTAAATTCGTTTAAAATATTTATTTATCATCTAAAGTAATATTGAATTTATTTCTGTATTATGATATAAGAAATTGTGAATGAAATTTATTAGCCATCTAATATAAATTAATTACTTTCATGAATTAAAGTGTAGGAACAGTAAATTCGTTTAAAATGTTTTTTTCTCATCTATAGTAGTATTTAATCTATGTCTGTATTATAATATAATAAATTGATAAGATAATATCTTAATTATGAGGGAGACCTAAAAGCCATTTTTCATATCAGCAGCAGCTCGTTACATGGCGCTCTACATAAGGATTCCGTAGGTTTCAAGTTGGCGATTTGCGGGTGACATCGTTCGGTACTTCCCCTCCTGCTCCGAGAGGACCTCTCCCTATCTGAAGTGTAAATAGTGATAAAATACTAGTGAAAAAGTAGTTTAAATGATTTATTTCAAAGAGACGCCTATAACTTCTTGGATTTATAAGAAATTTTGTAAGAGACCATATATCCATAGTAAAAACTCTTTCAAATCATGTTAAAGTAAAATTTTATTAGCTTAATCATTTTAACGACATATCTTAGAAAATAAATAAAAATTAATTAGCACTTTTTATACAAATTTTTGATAAGTTTGGTGACCAGTTACAATTATTGCGAGATTTGAAATGAGAAACATAAGATTTATTAAATAATGATAAACTAAAGTATTATTATTGTTTTATCTGATTACATTCAAATTTTAAACTGGACAATTGTCACAAAAAAAAACATAGTTAACTTCATAAGCGGACTTCATGTATTGGATTCCGGTAGTAAAGCTGGGTCTCCACCGACACTACCTCTCCATGGCCAGGTCCACCTGTAGCTCCACGTCACTCATCGAGGAGCGGAGACTTTCTTTGCCGCAAAAGAGTGTTTGTAGCAGTATACAATCTTCTTTCCTTCGTCTTGGATGCTTGAACTCCTCTTGCATAAAGATTAATTCCGTAGAGAAGTTCGTCTTGGTAGTGCTCGTAAACGTCTTTGGCTTGAGTGTGTTAACGCCAAAAGGTCCCGTGAATGGACTCTTACTAGTAACTCATCAATCCTGATGACTTAATATAACTATTCCCGTTGTCTATGGAGCTCAAATGTTTATGTTTGATAAACTCGGGTCGTCGTTGAAGTAAGGAGCCGATAAATCCAGGATTTCAACTCCTAAAATTATGACGTAAAATATATTCTAAACATATAAAAAGTGATCTATCGATTCAAACAGTATGAATGAAAAAATGAAAAAGCACTTTTGAAAATAAAATAAAACTAGTAACGATAAACAATAACTTTTTCTATAATATTTTACATATTACGTAAAGGATTTTCTGTTAATAGGCATCATGAAAGGTTATTTGATATTAATGGCAAATGGTATTTCATATATTCCATATCTTTACTACAACCTACTTACTTATAATACAAACTTAAATATAATATAGCTTGGATGGGACACGTAGAATCACAGCCGAAAATGAGAGTCCATATCCTCAATATAATCATTCAGGATTCCCAAGTCCGATTTCAAGTCCTCAAAAATTGATCGAATCCGAGTCCTTGAGTCCCAAAAATCTGAATTCAAGTACTATAAGACCAATCACATCCGAATCAGAGTCCTGGAGTCCCAAGAGTCCGGATCCAAGTCCTATAAAACTGGACGAGTAGGACACGACTCTTATATATTTGTCCATAAGTGCATTTTTCCACTTACCACAAAGACCTGGCTTCAAGTCCTTCGAAGAAATTAAGCAAAGATAATGCTGGATTCTCCATGACTTAAACATCCTCATTTACAGCCCCGAGCACTACAATTCTTCAGAAATTTCGAGATGTTTGTTGTTGTTTTTACTCACGACTGATGATGAGATGATATCTTTATTATTATTATTTCCCTTCAGCCCCCTTTTCTTTTTTTCTTTTTTTCCTCTTATTGGATTCATGAATTCATTGAAGTAAAACTACGATGATAATGACCACGATGTTTAAACGGGCGATTATAAGCAGCAACGACAATTGAGCAACGCGTTAATAATACTCCCTTTAAAAAAGATTGCGATGTTAAAGGCGTGCGATAAAGGAACGTACGAAAAAAAGCATACGATGTTAAAGGCTGCGATTAAGGCGTGCGCGATAATAATATGTACGATTATATTACTGGACACCGTTGAATGATGATTGTTGAAAAATTGATAATATTGAAGAATAAAAAAGTATTGTTTCACCAAGACAATGCACGTGTCACAAGTCAGTGAAAACAATGGCACATTAAATAAATTGGGCTAACGAATTGCTTCCCATCCACCGTACTCTCCAGATCTGGCCCCCAGCGACTATTTGCCTGTTTGCAAACCTGAAGAGAATGCTCGCTGGCAAGAAATTTAAGGACATGATGGAGTAATCGCCGAGACAGAAGCCTATTTTCGGATAAAACGAAAGATTACTATAAAAGTAGAATCGAAAAATTGAGAGTTCGCTATAATCGCTGTATCGCCCTCGAAGGCAACTAGTTGAATAATAAATCGAATTTCGTCAAGAAAATGTTTTCTTCTTAGTTAGTTTCGGCGGGAATTATCAGTTATCTTATATATTTTTTTTCATTATCAATTTTTAAATTCGATTATCTAAAATAAAACAGTGTTAAATATTAACAACCACAGCTTTTATTTTAAACCATTTATATATCTGATATTTTTGAAGCTGTAACTTTTTACATAAGGTATAATTTATTATTTAAAAATGGAAAAACGTTGTAACCGTATTTTTTGTATAATTTGCATTCTATTCCTTTTCTTATGATAACAATGAATACAAATGCATACATCTTTCTTGAAACTATGTGACTTTATCTTCGATTTTGAGTCATCAATCTGGATCATTGATGGGGATTTTTCCTCTCAGTCGACTCTCTGTATATTAGAAAACTGCTGCCCTTTTATAATCTATCAATAATATCCGACAGCTTTATGTCATAATGACATAATTAAACTGTGTCCTGAGTCTAATATGGATTAAACAAGACAAAAGTCAAATATTTTTGTGACAAGTTGTATTTAAAAAAAAGGAAGTACAATAAAAAAATAACTTTGGGGGCATTAAATGAAAATGTGCACAAGGTAAATTTGTGGTGGTCCAGCAAGATCAAAGTTAAAATGATTTTTGTGAAAATAGATTACATATCCACTATAATATAGTTTGGTAAAATTCTTCTTCGTTTGTACTAGTGAAATGTTTCGATTAGTTGAATACAAACTCCGATTATTGTTATTATATATTATCATTGATAAGGAAATAATCTCTTTTGGCCAAGAATAAGGGACTATATCTGAGGGATCATATTGATCCATGTGGAAATGAACCCTATAACAAATAAGTCCAATAGAAAGAAAATCATTATAACTTATTGAAATAAAAATGGCATTCATGGGTAAAAAACGGTCGCAACTGGTCTTAAAATGCTCTGAAATATGTGGCCGTCAATTTTAAGAGGTAAAAAACTTAAAAACTGCGTTTTTCTCATTTTTACTATTTTTATATAGAATTGATGTCTTGATGAAGCACCTCCTTTATATTTGTTTTAATTCGACCTTATTTTATTTAGCGAAGTTACATATAAATAAATAAACATTTTAGTTTAAAATTAATCACAAATATAAAAGTCAATTCAATATACAAACATTCTATAAGTCAATAAGGATTTTTTCGTAAAGTTAAAGCGGTAAAAATGAAACAAAAAATGCACAGTGACAAATAAATAATACATATAAACAAATGTATTTTAAACAAAACCTCTATATATTTGTAAGAGTTTTTAAAGGTCGGTCGCTGTTTTCTCTTAGTTTGAGGGAAGTAGCGTACCAAGTCTCCCTCGACCTCATTTATATTTTTTATATTTTTATAGTAAAATTTCATTTATTCGGAAAAGTCACTCATAATTCAATGTATTAATAAACAAAGTAGCTTTATTATATCTCCTTAAATGTAAAGGTTATCCACCAATATTAAAACAGAACACAATATATATGAAATATATTTTCAGTCTGTTTTAATAACCAAAACTATTTTATAAATAAAAGTTTTCTCTCTTTATTGACAGCTTTAATGTTTAGAAACTTATATTGTCTTTTAAATATAATGTATATCTCCAGAATATCAAAATATACTTTGAATATCAAATTTCAGTAGACTAAGTAAAAGCGAACAGTAAAGCTATATAATCATTGAAATCCCTCAAGAAAGTATGTGATTCTACATATATATATATATATATATATTATATGTATATATATATAATTCTTGATATAGACTACATTCAACACTAACTATTCGCACACACTTTCAATACTTCAATTTGAAGTCTACCTATGATATATTTATATGAACGATCTCAATAAATTTAAAATAACTTGAAGGCTTAAGATGGTTTGTATTGTAAATTAAAGTTAACACCAATTCTGCCTTTTTTATTTACAAATTCAAATATGAACGGTTTTAATAAAATATAAACAAACCCTAATGTAATATAATTAAAAATAGCTTATGCCTTACGAAAATACATTCAACTGAATTATTTACAGAATCTTGAAATCAATAGCCCAAATAGTTTAAGGACTATGTGGTTCGATGGTGTTATATAAAATTAATACCTAAAACTAAGCTACATATACTTTAATAAAGAAAAAATTATCGAATAATTACATTTTTGTTTTGCTTAATATATATCTGTATGACTGATGAAGAAAAAAATGTAATTATCCAAAAAAAACTATTAATTCTGTATGCATTTATTAAAATTAAGGTTACACCTTACAAAAAATAGTTATTCTTTTTAGATGTAAATATGATAATATTTTTGGATGGAATAATTACCTAATTTAACTTTTAAATCTTTTGTTTACTACTGCATCAAACAATGTAAAGGCAATTAATTAGTTTTGAGTGAATAAATTGAATAAAATTCAAACCTTTGAAAAGGCAAAATCAAATATAATATTTTTTTTTCTTTTAATTAATACAACGATTACCATAATGCAAATATATATTTGAAAGTGTGAAAGTCAATATGAGTGCATATATATATATATAATTAATAGATAACTAATATGTGTTTTTCCAATAAGAATAATTGTAGGCTAGTATTTAAAGAATGGAAAGAGAAATGTTTATTTCATTATCACAAAGCCTCCAAAATAATCAATGTTATCAGTATTTTATTTTGTGTAAGTAAAAAAACATACTATTATCATAATATACACCATTACCGACCTCAAAATTCCCTAACAAAGCGGTTCTTCATGGAACTACGCCATCGAC
>CP045894.1:10613318-10660390 GCA_013387185.1 Caligus rogercresseyi
ATATAATTCGAGTGAATAATGGCCAAATATAACTTATATTCTTGATTATGTATATAGATAAATGATTTCCTTGTCGGTGTATACTTTATACATATTTTGTGGACCATTTTTTCCATGTATCAAAATTCTCCTTTTCTATATCTTGGGTCAATCTTCATGGTTCATTTTTCTTTGCCATTGTTTTCTAGGTCGTATTTTCCTATAGTCATTGCTTCCTAATATTATTGGTGTACATGGTAAAATATTTTTAAATCAATTTTTTTGGCAATGCTATTCGGTAGAAAGTTGTGTTCATACAGAATCTACGATTTGAAGTATCCGTAATTTAAAAAACTCAATAACAGTGAAATATATTTAAATGACCATAACACATGTATTTAGCAATTTTTTTTTCAGTGTAATCAGTTCTTAAAATTCCAGAGTAATTGCGTTAAAAAACAAATAGACATTTTAGTCTAAAATTATACTTTGGAGAAGAACGACAACATCTAAACATATAATAAAAAATTAATCAACATAAAAAGGCACAATACATACTTTAAAAAACGTTTTCTCCAATATTTTAAATAATAAATCACTTTGAATATTTCAAAATACGGCGTAAAAAGCTTAAATGAGATAGGGAACTTGATGGGAAGTATCGTACCTCTCCTCTGAAGCAAAGGTCACATGTCATTTATGCGAAGAGACGGAATTTTTCAGGGAAAAAGCAGTGTATCTGGCGCAGTTGATAGCAAAATGGCTCGTAGGTCTGTTTGGTTTCACAAACTCTCGCTTCGTTAAAGAGCTTGCAATCCGTGCTTTAGCGTTTAACAAAGCAAAGTCCACGGCCTTAGAGTTTTCGGAACGACGTCCTTTTTTTTTTGAAAGCCCAAACAGCACAACTGCTTTATAATTCCCTCCCCACAACTATCAAGACCTCTGACGTTAGGAAACGAATTTTTTTTTTTTCTTTTTTTTTTAGCCCACTAGGCAAATCTATATTTCAATTTGGTATAACATCTGCACATAAATTAACAAGATTATGTACAGTTGTTAATGTAGACTTGGTTTTGCGGGGCTTATAGTACAATTTGGTATAAAAAAATGTGAGTAAGGGAGGGGGAGGGTGATATAAAACTTCAAACATCAAATAGTGAACACTAAAATCGTAATTTGGAATCACAAGCTCCTTTTGTATGTCATATAAATAAAATACTAAAACACTTTTATCTAAATTTCAAATGCAAAAATTTAAAATCAGGTAAAAAACAGAAACGATAGCATTAATCATAAAATTTTATTCCAGACATCTAAAACTCTCCTAACGCAGGTAACGATACCTGTAGGAATGTGTCTACCTTGCAATCTGCAAGCGTAGATCACTCTCTGCACTTTTGCAATGCAGGCCTCCACTTTGAATTTTGACGGATATTTTGAAGACGTCACGATGAGCCAATCCTTTTTGGACGGATAACCCCCAGTTCTGACAATATCTCTTCGTTTACTAAAGGGTGGACGAAGGAGCAATTATAGAACAAATGTTCTGACGTTTCTACTTCAAGTTGGCAAAAGGAGCACTTAGACGAGTCCGAGGACTTGTTTGTGAATATGGAGGATGTGGCGACTCTGTATCTAAGCCATTTTTCAGCCTGTGTTGTTAGGGGATTAGCCATAATGACCCTCGGATCCAAATCTCTATTTTCAACACCGACCCTCTCACATTGTCTTGAGACAAGTGTTCCAGCCGAACTGATTCTCTTCTGAGAAATGAATCCCTCCCGTACTCCTCTCGAGAGAAGTGCCTCCGATAGCATGATAGAAAGGTGAAGTGGGGCCTATCGCTTTCCTTGTAGATTCATCCGTCAGTATTCTGATTCAGTGATGGGTGAAAAATTTATTTGATATACTTCTTCTCGCTGTGTTGCCAGAATTCTGCTACTGAAGTTTCACTTTTGACGCACTAGAAGCCTGGCCCGAACCAAACCGTGGGTTGTGGTTCAGAGGTTTGTTAGGACCCAGGAGAGCAGTACAGAGGCTAAGATTGACATCCACGACTCCGACATTTTCCCCCAGTATGTGTCAGTTTTTTAACGACTCTAATCAGTTCGTCCGTCCAGAGTGAAGTTTTTCGCAGAGTTCCACGCCAAAATTTTTTGGAAAACCTCTCTTCAAACGGTGAGCCCAAAGATCATAGCTAAAGAGTAATTTCTTTAGCCAGGACAGATTCAAGGATTCCACATTGCTTCTAGATCTACCGAGCCCAACCCCATGTTTTGGAAGGTTCTATGGTTCTTTGGTGTGACACGTATCTTCTTTTCTTTCCCCACACAAAGCTGCTCTTTGAACTATCAGCTCTTGACAAATGTCGCTGTTAAAAGGTGTATACCTCAGAAGATGGATTGCTTTAGGTAATATCACTTTGTCCCATAAGCGGAGTTTTTCTAGGCGGCATAGCTTCCATTCCACAAACATTTTGCTCCCTTTTTCAAAGACATCCTCTATACGCTTATAGTTTAGATTCATAGCACTAGCCTGCCCTGATGTTGAAATTGCTACCCAAGAAGGACAGTAGAGTCGACATATTTGTAACAAGGAAAAACTTTTTCTAGATCTTGATTTTACAGAGCTTGTATTTCAGATTTCTCGACGTTGATCGTGAGGCCGGATTTCGCTTTAAATTTGGAGAGTATCTGCTGGATACTTTTAGTACTTTTTACTATCTCTTCTGCCGAGCCTGTCATAAAGACTGAAACGTCGTCCGCATATAGTAGAATCTTTAGAGACTTGTCGTGCAGTTTCAGGCCCTTACCTCAGTACTAGTTTATATTATTGTAAAGATAATTTATGGCAATTAAAAGAGGGAGGGGGCTAAGAGGTCACCCTGCTTGCATCCCCTCTCTATAGGGAATTTTTGGTCGGACCCGCTTAAGTTTATCGAAGCGTAGGAGCGCTTTAGAATGCATGTAATTAGGTGCACGAAGTGTTTAGGAAACCCGGTCCTCAAAAGTTGCTTTATAATAAAAGAATGGTATATGGAGTCAAAAGCCTTTTGAAAGTCAATTAGCAGGGTTGCGTAATTTTTTGCCAAGCTCCTTAGCTGCCTCCATGGCATCTTGTGAGTCCTTGGTATTTCCTCTGCGAGCCTTCCTCTCATAAATCCCTTTTGAGCCCGTGAAATTACATATCGCAGAGCTGTTTTTAGTCTTTTATTAAGAATTCCCGTCAAAATTTTATACGGGGTGTCAAGGAGAGTGATAAGTCTATAGTTGGCAATAAGTTGTTTGTCTTTTTTTTCCTTTTTTTGGGAATTAAAACAATAATTCCCTTGTTCATAAAGTCCGAGACCTCACCTCTTACACTTATTTCTTGAAAAACTCCCTCAAGGAGCTTAGCTAGAGGATACATAAACTTCTGATAAAATTCAAAAGGAATACCCGAAGGCCTGGAGCTTTGTGTTTCTTGTTGAAGCTTTGGAGGAATTGTATATTTTCACCTTTTTTTAATAGGAGCATCAAGGCGTGCGCATATCTCCTTCGGGATTTTCTTCTCTTCTTCTTGATTTTAAAGTCCTTTATATTCAGAGAGCATGTTGGCATTTGTTTATAGGAAACGAATTTCTTCAATATAAATACAGCCTGAAATCCACGAAGGCATGTAAGGTGTCACTATAAAGTCTCCCACAATCCTTGCAATGCTCCGAAAAGATATGCAGTTAGAAGAAATTTGTAGTTGGCTTGTGAATGTCCTCCCGTCGTGGATTCCAACTAAGGACTGATTTATTCTATGCCTCCATGTTTCAGGGAGCTTTAATAAACTGAGAAAGAAATCAGTCAACCCCTTAGTTTCGTAGCTCAAATTGGGAAATGCCATTTTGAGGTGCCACGGCCGTGGCATTATATGAACAACAGCAGCCTTTCTTAGAGGGAATTTAAACCTTCCATCATTAAATGGATATATTAAGAGACTGGAGTGTATGGATAAAACATTGTTGTTTAGAGCTTTTTCCTCCAAAACTGCGGAATCTCCCAAATTTTTGAAGAAATAGGGTCTTGAGTGATTTTTCCGAATGATGTCCACTGTTGAATCACTGAGAAATTTGGGCTCACACTTCCAAATTATTCTCTGAGCTGCCGCCCAACTTGAGGAAATACGTTGCGTGGAGTCGTTTGTGAGATCAGTTCCGAACATTAATCTCATACATAGACTATTGTACGTGACAGTCCTCCTCCATTCCTGATCGGGTTTCTTCAGAATATCTATAAAAATCTTTATATATATTTTGGGAACTATACGAGATAGAAGAGCCAATCCTCCCCCAATCAACTCCTTAGGTCTCCTAATAGCGGGAAGGTAGTTTTTGTGAAAAAGTTTCGACAACCAGACTTCTTCTTCATTCATGGCTCTTTCAGCAATCTCGGGAGATGCAGTGGCCTTATATAAAACTAGAGGAATTATGTGGAGATTATATAAGTCTATTCTTTTTTGGAGGTCATAATTCCTCCACAAAGAAACCCGACTACCAATCGTCGAAGACATAACGTCCCAGTTGCTCCTATGTAGCCCCTCAGGCCCCCAGTGAAGACCAAGTATAGAAACTTTATTTTTGACGGAGCAATGGCCTACGCAAAGCCCTTCTTTGTAACCCCATTCCCCTATCGGTAAAATAAAAGTCTTGGATCGATTTAATTCCAAACCCGACCTCTCCTTGAATTTTTCGAAAGAAGACAAAAGGATTTCGATTCTCTTTTTTAGCTGCGCTTCTGAATTTGCTTCTACTGTCAATGTAATGTCGTCTGCGTAGAGATCGATCAGATGTCGGTAACCAGGAAATTGAACACCGAATCCACTGTATTTACGTGACAGTTGAGTCACAAGTTCTTCCACAGCAGCGATGAATAAAAGAGGGGCTGAAGGGCAACCCTGTCTACAGCTTCTTTCAAGCAATATAGACTTACTTTCCAGACCACCCAATGTGATTATCGAGGATCCATTAAAAAGAAGAGCACGAACTGGATTAAAAAAACGGCGAGGGAGGAGTTTTTTAACAGCCCTTAAAATTTGACAATGTAAAATAGAGTCGAATGCTTTTTTAAAATCTATCCCAATCACCGCCCCAAACTTTTTTCTTTCTTTCACAGATTCAATGGCTGTATGAATATTACGTGATACATCATATATTTTTCTATTTCTTAAAAATCCTTTTTGAGGGATACCAATCTTCTTGTTGAGTATTGGCTCCATTTTCTGAGACAAAACTCCAGACAAAATTCGATAGGACTGGTTGAGAACAGTGATCGGTCTCCAATGGTTAAAATTCATCCCATTCCCTTTTTTTGGAATGAGGACAATTCTTCCTTTTGTGAAAGACTTAGGAAGCTTGCCTCTGATTTCCATTGACTCTCCTATTCGAACCAGAAAGGGAGGTACTTCATTAGGAAGATGCGAGAAGACTTCTCCAATGATTCCGTCCACTCCCGACGCCTTCCGCACGTTTAACTTCTTTTCAATGTAAGACGTAACTTTTTCAGTTGTGAAGATTTCTGATCGGGTTACAAATTTCTTCTTGGGGAACTTAGTCCTATCATGGCGAAAAATGTCCTGATATTTTGTGTAAAAGAAGTCTAATACGTCTTGGGATTTCGTTATCTTTTTACCCTCATGTATTATTGCCTTAATGGCGGACGCAGAGTGTTCAATTTTTTTTCCGGAGAGTTGAAAGTCGTCTGTGAGGGCCTACTTCCGTAGATAACTTGTCACTCATTTCAGTCTCCACAACTTCTGCTAGTCTAAAAGTGTTGACCAGTTCCGAAGTGAACGTTTTAATAAACATACAATTTTTTTCAAGTAGATGATTAAGTTTTGCTTTATTTTTTTCATTATTTCTCTTTGGTCATGCAAAAACTTCAACGTGGTGTGCCGAACCACTCTTGAAAAAACTGTTAATGTTTGTTCTGATGAAAGAGAAGGGCTGAATGCTTGTGTTAGGTTTTGACGAAGTTTTGTCACAAATATTGTCTCTTTTAAAATCCACTTTGGCACTTTAAAAGCATGTGTCGTTTGTCTAAAATTCAGTTCTAATTCTAAAGAATGATGATCCGAGAAGGGTTCTGGTCTATAAAATGCTTTTCTTATTTGTTGATAAAAGGTTGGCGATACCAGGGCCAAGTCGATTCGAGAGGCTGAAGAACCTTTTCTCCACGATACTTGTTGATTTGGGCAAGTTTTTTGGTGGCGTCTAAAAGATTAAATTTTGAGATTAAAATTTACAAGTTGGGATAATTAAAAGTTTCTTATATAAATCGACGTTGAGATCTCCTATGATAATCGTGGGAAGATTCCTTAGAAGTTTGGAGTCAATAATGGATTGGTAGAAGGCGGTACACAGATCATTGGGGCCGTATGCATTGATGAGACAGAATCTCACATTGTTTGTCGAAATGAACAGTTTATGCCAATCACTCGACTCAGAAAATTCCTCAACACGTTCAACAACCTGATCTTCTTCGAAACAAACGTTAGAACGCCCCTACGTGATCCATTGCCAGTAAAGAACGAATGAAAACGTCCAGGTTTGCAGATTGCACAGTTGTTTGAACAAGTTGATGAAACATCCCGTTATATCTTGAAGACAAACTATGTCAGGATGTCCTTCAAAGATAGAGTTCAAAATGGCGTGCCTACGTACCCTGTTCATCCCACCTCTAGTGTTGAGAGATACTATTCTCTTTATTCCCATATTCTCTTTTATTTCACAAGAACAATTGTCCTTGAAAAAAAACAGAGATCTTTGTCTGTGAATATCTTTCAGAAGAAACGCTCATTGAATAATATATTTACGTGATATCAGTTAGTTATTTTTTATTTTTGTTGGATTTCTCCCTTTATCAAGCGATGGTACAGACTCAGATCTTATTCTTTTGGCTGAAAGAGAACGAGTCCTATCCAATAGAATTGCATTAGAATCGATATGGGAACGCTGATTTCTTGAGATAGCTCCTGAAGTCCTTGGTGTGCTTAAGACTTCTCTATTACTATTAGATTTTTGAATAGCCTCAATAAGTGTTAGTATTCATTCCTTTCTCCACAGTAACATCTTGAGTCCCAGAGATACGCAATGAGACTTGAGCTTGTTCTATAATATGAGAGTCGTTATTCATATTCGAGTTGTTGTGCAAGTTGTCTCCACATTATCTTCAGTTTCATTTCTTCAGTTGAAGAATCCTCAGGTAATTCGACGACGGAGTTCCCATTATTTGTATCGCACTCTACTCTCTCTTCCGTCAGAGTAGATGTTCCTTCACCTGAAGAAATCGCGTCCAACGTAGGTGTCTGTTCTTCACAAGTTTGTATACTGTGAGCTTCCTCCTCCAACTGAGGCGCTGATTTTCCCCCTGAGGAATTCGATTCATCTGTTGATAAGCGCTCTTCAAGTTTTTTCTTCAGAACTCTTTCATAGTCAGAGGTTCTCATTTTCTTTTGGTCACAGTATTGTTTCAGGTGTCCGTAATTGAAGCATTTCTGGCATTGCAGTTTTACACCTTGAAACTTCAGTTTAATCAAATAACCTTGAAAAGGGACTATCTGAGGAATACTGGAGGGATCAGCGTTGATCTCCACCCTGTAATCGCTATCCCTCCACACTTCACGGTAATTTGGGTATTTTTCTTCTGCTTTTTTGTTCAGGGGATTACTTTTTGGATAATGTTTGATGATTTCTCCAAATTGGCCCAGCCATTCAACTAGAAGTGCTTCCTTCACTCTTTTAAAAGTGTTGACTAATGTAATCGTGAACTTTTTTTTCTTATCAAGTGAGATTTTATCAATCCCTTTGAGCTTGCACGTTACTTCTTCATAAACATCATCTTTGTTCATTGCCTTAATTTTTAGTACTCTCTTTAAATCAGAAAGTCTCGATCTGACATCTATAGGAAATCTTGTATAAATACAAGCCTGACCCATCCCAAATCTGGGGTTTGCTCCGGCTATTCCGTGCTGGTGGAAACCAAACTCAATCGCCATATCATATACATCCAGGTGTGTCAATTTGTCATTTTTAAACATATTTTCTTCACCATCTTCCATTAGAATAACGAAGGTTTCCCATTCGTAATCCCTATTTAAGTTAATATTTTTTTCAACATTATAATGTTGACACTCTTCTTTCTCTTCAGCACGTCTAATTTCTCTTAGTGAGGTTAACTTAAGAGATGAAGTAATTAATTGCAGAGGTTTTCATATCCTTTTTTAAAACTAAAAAAAATATATAACTTATTTTCTCTACCCAAGACTCTACTTAAACTCACCCCCTTTGACTACCAAGACTGGGATGTGCAAGCCATCGAGAGAATATTGCTATTTAATCTAGTCTTTATTCACGGCTTTGTTTATTTTCTCACACCAGATAGAGATGGCGGGAAGAGAACTGCATAGAGATGGACTAAAGTCACAGGTTGGAAGAATGGAACACTTTATTTCAAAAGTGTTGACTGTTTTTTTCTTTAGTAGCTACAGAGTACAATATTGCTTCTCCCCACAAATGATTATGAGGTCTTATTACAAGCACAAAGATGAAGTCTGTGTTTATTTTAAATGTTTGACATAACTCTATATTAGATGGTTTCGTAATAAATATAATTTTCACTCTTTAATCTACCACTACTGATCGACTAAAGTCATGTCATCAGTAGTTTTTTATGTAGCGGTACTGTTATAAAAATGTGCAGCCGATATAACCGATCTACCAAACATAAGTCGATGGTCCAGCTCTGCTAAATTGTATCCTTAAGGATACAATTTAGATACATGTTGTCCATATCAAGAGGAGTAACCTATATATCCAATGGACATTTTGGAACGTCATGCACACTCATAAAAACATCAGCCGGATTGCAAATGCATTGGGATGTACTCATAAAACTGTTGCCACGGCCATTAAAAGAGTCACTGCGGACATCCTTAGGAGGATCAGGAACGCAATTGTAAGGACTTACATACAACCTTGTGAAGGCTGCTCTATATATCATTGCCGAGAGAAGAGGCAACACCACCGTGCCCGGACTCGCTAAGGAGTCTCAAAACGCATCATGGGACATCTTTTAAAGTCGGAACTTAACATGAAGGCCCACAAAAAGACTCCAAGACAGTCCCTGGAGAACAGGGACCAGGAAATAAATGTTGAATAGGGTCAAGAAATGGCTCTGTATAATGAAACACAAGCCAAAGAAGATTAAACTAATCTTCTCGAAGGAACCCCCATTTTCTTTTAGTGAGATGGTGGCTTCCAGGACTGCATTCTTCTTGGCACCAACACCCTATTTGATCCCTGATGGCATGCACCATTTGGGTAAGAAGAGGTTGGCAAACCTGCAGATCTTGGAAGTTGTGGTATCTGATGAGGAAAGTTGTCTATCATCTTTATAGAGGAGAAGATGAGGTTGAACAACACCGTTTACGTAAAGATCTTGAGAAACACTGTCTTCCCCAGGGCACATGTCAACAATGGTACAGGGGTATATTTCAACAAGATGGTGCAAAGTCTCAAACAGTCACTAAGAAACAGGAGTTTCTACAGGTCAATACTTCAAGATTTATTGGCCGCCGTACAGCCCTGTCTTGTCTGTAATGGACTATATTGTCTTCGGGCGTCTGAAAAGCTGTATATCGGGGATCAATTTAATAGGAACACCTGATACCAGCCTTTGAGGACACCTGAGCCAGTTTCGACCAGAGCTTCATCAAGAACCGCTTTGCAAAGTTCCGACCCAGGTTTGAGGCCGTCATTAAGGTCAATGGGGGTACATTGAATGAAAAAGTCAATATCCCTACAATATATACAAAAAGTTATGCTTAAAAAACGCACAATGTAGTATCGTTATTGATGTCGATGCAGTTGGTGATTAGGAGAATAATCTAAAGTGCACACTTCTGTACATATTTGAAATATATATATTTTTTAATTTACTAAAAAAAAAAAATTGTTTTGTCTTGTTGTATTGCTATCTAAAATCCGCAGACTAATCTGGTATGAGTAACTAACTGAAGAAGTTATTATATTTATTTGTGTCAGAATGAATAATATTTTTGCCATGTATGGTTCGGGTTAGTTTAATCTGTGAGGATACAAATAAACGTTTTATAACTTTAAAAAGTCAAAGAAAATTATTTGTGATCCTTGCTATAAGCATTTAAGTAATCTTTTGTTGAGTTTGTTTCAACTCGTATGATTTGTATCATATGATTCCTATGATTGCCATGACAATACCAAAAATCAAATCATTTAATATATAAACTAAACTTTTGCCCTTCAAATTCATGATTTATTAAAGTAATATCCTTGAACATAATTACCTAAGTGTGGAATATATATTTTTTATTTGCCTTAATGGGTTTGGAGAATCTTCTAATTAAAGAACAAGGAAAAATTATTCATTTTACATATGAATTGGCACTCATTTCAAAGGCAAACTAAAAAATGGCCGTTTAAAGGAAAAATAAATCATAAGAAAATTCCTGAAAAAATATTAAAAACAATAAATAATTTTCAAGATTTTTTTAAAGTGTATCTTATATTACTTATGATCCGATCAAATCCAAAAAAAACTTACAATAGCTAAATAAAATGAATATTTATTGATACACAATAATCATGATTATTTCCAATTTATTAAACGATATCCGCGTTTTAGGTTTTTTTTAAAGGAATATTTTTCTGTAAAATAATAAGAAGAGAAGCATAACATTATGTATAAGTTAAAAGATTTGTGGCGGATTGACCTGCATACTAACTGCAAGACAATCTGACATCTCTTATCTCAGTAGGTTCTTAATCTTAAGTTGTAGATGTAATAAAAATACATCTAACATAATAGTAGACTGGAGGAGAAAGAGGATGAGAGCTTCTGATTACAACCAAGTTATAGCTCTAAGTTCATGCACTCTCCGAATCCAGGTATTTATTTAATAATAGCAATACACACGCATACAAGAAGTAACACACTCATAAACAACGTGCAATTAAGTATTACAATAACATGAAATACCTGAAACATAATTATATTACTTATATACATTCCACCACAATTATTTAAGGAAATTCTTTCATGTAAAGAGCAAACTAACTCCGCGCCATCTGGCGGGAAATAAAGTAAAGAGTTTGCTGCTACAAAGTACTCTTGCCAGCCGGCAGCTATATAAATGGCAGGCAAGAGACATTAAATATACTCTTTACAAATCATAAGTTCTCTTTTTCCTTCTCCTTCGCACAATATTTATATATATATATATACATATATATATATATATATATATATATATATATATATATATATATATATATATATATATATATATATATATATATATATATATATATATATATATATATATATATATATATATATATATATATATATATATATATCTTGGCCGAGTCGTACACATTACCGTCAAAATTTCATCTTATACCGAAAAGTTCATTTAAAAAAAATATATAAAACAAAGATATCACTGCTATAATGCTTATTTATGTCCTGTCAGATGCAATTCTATCGAACCAAATAGGCAAAAAACAAAAAAAAGAAAAAAGATATCATATTTTTTAACAATTAATGTAGAAAGACTGAAAATTAAAAAAAAATAAGATATACTATAAATTTAACAAGGTATTTGAATATGAAAGGGCAAAGGGTAAAATTCCTGATAAGTTGGCATCCCTAACAGTACGCATTTAATAAACGATGAATTGATTTTTCGTAATGACGGCGTCGCATTTGATATTAGGAGAAGCTACAATAAAGTCCTCTTCACTAAGAGTTGTGTGAAATCGTTCTTCGATAATACCGCATACAGCTTCGTATGTGTCTTTTAAACCTGGGCATTTCCATAGTAAGTGGTCCGTGGTCTCTGAATACTCTTTGGAAAGGAAACATTTTGGTCGTGAATCGTTGAAGAATTTTACCGCCTCTTTCAACGAGCACGATTTTAAAACCATTTTTAGCAATATATTTATTTTGTGATTGAAATAAATACCCATCCACTACATTCCACATGAATTTGCCTTTAATTTTGATGGGTTCTTGAAAAAAGGGATATTAATATCATATACATTGCACATTTTAGATAAGATTTATCTCTCCCCTCATCCCTAAAATATTATATATATTATAATTTCGTATTTATATATTCAAATAACATATAATAAATACCGCAATATGGACTGCTTTTGACATAGTAAATTCGTAAATTTTACTCCTCCCTCACGATACATAGGTATTAAGAGCAAAATATCAATTCCTTATATCTAGTTGAGAAAGTGTCGTTCATTCTAAAGGATTCATATTTTTTATATGTACAACAGAATACAAAAATAAAACTAAGATAATGTCTGAAAAATCCCATTAGTAAATATTTTAATTCACAATTTTATCTTAGGGGTTTATTAATAATTATGGATGTAAAGACGATATTCGGTGCGAGTGTAACGTTAGTTTTATTTTTTCAAAAGAAGGCGTCTTTAATGTTGAGACAATGTCGTTCATTCTCTTGGACTTATTCATTTTGTCATATTCTTATGGATGCAAAGCTGATTATCTAATGGAACGACACGTTATTTTTAATAACTGCTGAGGGACCAGATAGGACTCCTCCTGAGAAGGAAAGGATCTCATTGAAAATGGGCTCGTTTGAGTCATTTTAATACTGGTATAATGCTTATTCATATCCTCACATATAGGACTCAATATGAGCAAAAAAAGCTGTATCATGATCAAAAGTAATGAATGGCATTAATGGATAAGCAAAGAGATATTTGTACTTACATCATGGTACCAGTTAATTTTGTATACTGGGGGATTTGCCTTTATGATGCATTCCAAGTATACATCATTCCCCTCAGATATCATGTCGACATTTAGGCTTTTCCCAAGAGTCAAGCTTATTTTGGGGGGATCTGTAATGATAAAAAATAGTTTGTTATTATTATTAATGTCACGCAATCAAACATGAAGTTAAAAATGTATATACGTGAGTGCAGGTATCGGATATAAACAAATATATGGCTTTCACTTGAGAATTGTGAGCAAACTATTTGAAATATGTATAAGAAAGTATCATTGATCATTACATTCATCTATTAAAATTTGCAATATTTTTCTTTTTAAGAGGAAAATATATTTATAGTATAATTCTTTTTTTTTTGTTTATTTAAATAATGATATTTCTTTGTTAATAAAAAATTATCCAAAAAAAATTCTATATGTATATATATATATATATATTAATGATTTTAACTCATATATATATATATAGGTATATATATATGTATATCTATATAAAATATATATTATATATATTTATAAAAGTATGTATATATCAATAAATAAATACTATATATATGTATATATATAACAATATATACATATATGAGTTAAAATCATTAAAAAATATTTAAATGGCTTATCAAAAGACATATTGTTATGAGTATATATGTTATTCCAGTTAATAATCATATTATCTTTTTTACATTTTTGATTTCTTAAACTAAAAATTTCCCTAAAATGTTTATTTCATAATCCTTTTAGTTTCAGAATTTATTTACTTAACCTGTTGTTCCGATAGTTAAAAACTGTGTTAAGTAGGATTTGATATCTTTAATTATACGCATGTAGAATATGTGAGTGGCTGTTATACTTTACATACATATATAGTTTCAAATGAGAATGCTGTAAATTATCTTTAAAAACCTGAATACTTTTATTCACTATCGTTTAAATTGATTTTTATACTGCTAATATTTTATGCCTTTGTTTCTCTCTTTCAATTCCAGTCTACTAAGAATAACTTTTGTGCATCTGTTCCCAACAAGAGTAGCACTCCTTTCAATCACCCAAAAAACATTCCTTTCAGTCCATTAAAAGTTTTGAGTGTATACTCTTTTTAGAATGTTATATGGTTAGATTATATTGTATACTCATTGATTTCTTATTATAAGAACTGATGTATATCTTCCGTACAAATATGTAGGTCAATTTTTATTATTTTCTTTGTGGGAGAGAACATCGATTTTCTTTACGCTGAGTATTAGAAAAGGGCTGTATATTTTAATGACAGGTGACAATACAATTGTGTATTTTTTATACTGCTGCGCTATATAGCCTTTTTATTGAGCAATTAGTGTTGCTTTTGTGTGTACGCATACTTTGCGCATTTTAAAAATCCATCATGCTTATTTAAAAAACGGGTGACTTATAATGATTTTACTTGAAACCTTACTTTAAAAAAATAATATGTATGATTGGTGAAAATTTATTCCAAATCATTTAATAATATAAACGTAGGATGAAATACTAATAATACAAATAGTGGCTGGTAGAATAGAGAGAAAAAGAGAAAAAGGTATATAAAAGGGTATAACATTAAAAAAATGTATTTGATAGTCTGGTAATGTTGTACTATGGGCTTTTGTCATTCTCTAGTTCCTCCAAAAGGGAAAACTCCCGAGCCAAAGCTTCTAAATTATAGAATCATTATATTAAAGCAACACACTCATGACTATCAATATCCAAATATGATGCATTATCACAAACATATACTTCCATATAAACAAATAATATGTTCTTATACATAGCTTTGAAAATCGGTCCAATAATACTTTTGTTGACAAGTATGTGAATGGAGTCATAAATTTAATACATTTGATGTACCTTAAAGTTAATAAACGTAAATTTAAAATATTTTATATACAGTGTGTTCCATCAGAAATGAAATTTTTAAATTGCAAATTAGAAGTACTTAAAATTCGCCAAATTCCCTCTTAGATACATCATTTTAAAGGAAAAGAATGGATTTTCATGATTATTAAATCCTAAATCATAAGAGGCACATCTGAAGCCTTACAAAAGTGGCTGGAAACGACCCCTTCCAGCCTGAAGACAGAACGACGCACGCTTCAGGAAATTCTTGCAAACGTTTTTGATTGTCTCCTGGCTCTATCCTTCAGCGAAGGTTTGGACACATTATATGAGAGACTCAATGGAATCTGGTTTTTCCTTATAAACTCGAGTTTGTGCTCCATCCCAGAAGTGGAAGTCCAAAGGGCTGAGATCTGGACCATGAGCTGGCCAGGGATTTTCCGTCCTTCTGCGGATGACTCGGCCTCGAAACTTTTCATTTATAAATTATAAAGCTGCATTTGTGTAATGTGGTGGAACGCCGTCTTGCATCCACCAAAGTGAAGAACGAGTTGCAGAATGGCGCAGCCTGGGCCAAATGATGTCCTGGAGCAATCTGAGATATGAAACACCATTAACCGACGACAAATGGCCATCATCTTCAAGGAATGCATGAACGATTAGAACCATTCCATTAATAATGGCAACGAAGATCATTATCTCAACATCATTCCTATCATTTGTTTCGCAGATATTTTAAGGATTTTCATTTGTCCACATTCCGTCGTTTTTTGATGTGGTTTTTGATGGAGGCAAAAGAACTTCTCGTCAGTGCAAATGATTCTATCGACAATGTTGGATTTTTGCTGCAGAATCCACTGACAAAACTGCCTTCTTTGCGCTTTGTGATTATCAGTTAATGGTTGAACTGAAGTGTAATGACAAAAACGGAATCGAAGATCATGTCTTACGATCCTCCACAACGTTGTTTTGGTGGGTGAAATTAGCCGAGAAGCTTTTCTGAGTGAGCAACTAGGGTTTTCTGTTCTTTTTATTTTGTTTTCATTTGTTTTTTCTTGTGGATGGAACCAGTCTTATTGAAATGATCAAGAACTCTTTTGAACTAGATCAGCTGGTAAGATTTCGCCGCCCTCACACTGATTTTGAAGTGAAGTATAAATTCTCGGCGTACTGTGGAAGGAGAAGGTGTTTTACCAAACTGCAGGATGATCAGTTTCTTCTCAAGTTCAGAAAATATTTTTCAGGTTGACAATCATTGGATATTTTTATATATTGATAAAAATCCACTCTTTATGAACAAAATAGCGTATCAATAATACGATTTGAATTATTTTAAATACTTCTAATTTGCAATTTAAAAATTTCATTTCTGATGGAACACACTGTAGTTTACAAAACAATATTATATTAAAGTAGAATACTAATGTTCATAATTGATTAATAATTAAAGTTTCTAGAGAGTTTGTTATAAAAACCCTTGTTTCTTAACGAGTGTATAGTACAAGTTATAATTAAGAAAAAGTTGATTGATAGGTGTCTGATTAGATAAAACAGGGAAATTCCCTTCCAACTAAGTAAATAAATGTAGTAAAATATTAAAGAAGTATTTTTTGGTTAAGATGTTTGCTTATAGCTAAAGTCTATACATTGTAAAAAATAAGACTACACTAGAAAGTAGAAGATAAAAAAAACAAATTCTCAAGACTGTTACGTTAAAAATAAAACATAAATAAACATTATTATTCAAAACTACTGTCTAAAGATAAAACCATATTATAAAATGACTTATTAAAAATTATTTCTTATTTTATATAAAACGTTGATGTCGTCTTATTGTCGATTTGATAAGAAGTACTTTAATTAACTTGAGAAGAGATGCTAAAATTCCAATGGTGTATACTTTTGTGATAAAAAATTACGGTTTAGCAAACGACTAAATAGCTTTAGCTTTTTTTAACTCAGAGACAATGGGAATGACAAAAGTTTAATATAGATTGTCAACAGAAAAAGACAAAATAACTTATTAAATGGTGAGATATTATCATATGTTGTTTGTTTAAATTCTAGGTAGCCCCTTACCCACTGGAACCCGATCCGGTATCAGCTAGTAAAAGTTTAATTAGGAGCTAAACATTTAAAATTGAATATATTCATTTACATTAAATATACTATGTTTTCAAGCATTGAACTTTCATTGGCGTCTTTCAAGCTTGATGGTGATTATTATTATATTTTTGACGAAGCATAGAAACTCTAAGAGAGGAAAAGTATATTTCATAGTTTGTACGAGTTTAATGTTTCACGAGAAAATATTGTAATTTTAATAAAACTTATTTCACTTGTTATCTGATTCGTTTAAAATTAGAAATAGGTCCCATGATTGGAGACCACTTCGTCATAAAACCAATGACTCTTCATAAGTAACAAAGTGTTGTATAATGTCTTTTTATGTAGATTTAGATATCCTTGTTGATTACATAGCCATAATTATCTTTGGGATTGTAGGATTTACGTTTTATTTATCTACTTAGAATTCGTATAATAATAAAAATGGAGGTTTGGATAAAAGAAAAAATATTCGAGAGAAAATATTATACAATAATTTTTTCCTTAAATTTTTCATTCTTATATACCTTCTCTTATTTCATTAAAAAGAGAAAAAATACGTATTTCTCCTCTAATTGAAATAAATATTATTTCGTGCTCTGGGTCCTCTAGCATTGTAACATCTTTAGACATATTTATTTAATTGAAACTATATGTTTTTCTATGTACATTTCATATATCCAATTCAGAACATTAATTTTAGATACAATTAATCCACAAGGTATGCCAAGAAAATTATACTTAATAACATTGTTATTATTATTTTATATTACTGTTACATGAATGAAAGCATTTAATATTAGGCTATGTATATATTTTTTCAAAATGAGGAGATAATTTCATAAAAATATATAATTTGAAAATTATACCACCAAATAGGTTTGTAAACAAATTATTTGGACACTAATTATTTTTATATGCTATAATGCTTATTTATATCCAGTCGGATGCAATTCAGTCAAACCATATAGACAAAAAAACATAATATACTTTTTAAACCTAAGACTTTCACCAAACTAAATTTAATAGATAATATGATATAAAAAATCGTCGGTTATTGACAAAAACTATATATATTTATGTATATATATTTGTATATTTATCAGTATTCACTTTTAATAACCATACACATTAAGTATTTGGATGTTGAAAATGAAAATACTTCTTGCCATATCTGAAAAAATAATTGTTAATTTTTCAACCACATGAACTACTTCCACTTTTCTGTAATCAATTCTTTTGATAGATTCCGTATGTCATTTTTTGAATCTTTCAATGATATTATTAATTAATGCATTAATGTTCTATATATTTTCCTTGATTAATGCATGAATATTTCATCAGAAAAACTTATCCGTTGTCAAATAGTTCAATTTCTTAAATTGAAATTGAAACATTTAATTGGAATTATTAATAAATGAATGAATATATGTTTGTACTTTTTTATTACATTTTATTTAAAAAAGTATTTTTTTCAAAAGGGTGACATCTTTCTATGAACAAAATAATATTGGTTGAATAATTAATATACATCCTCTAGATTTTTTTATTGTCACTTAGAGAAGAATTATTTAATATTATAAGCATAACTAATTGAGCATTATTTAAATTGGTAGAACGTTTTTGAGACTTTAGTGCAATGACTACGTAAGATTATATAAACGAAAGTAATGTTTATCCTACAAAACGACCTATATTATAACATAATTTTCATTAAAGGAGGGCGAAAAAGCTTGTTTGAAAAGTTAATAGATGACGTAAATTGAATAAAGATAAAGTCTCGAAATTAAATATTCAAGTTAAGGTTCTAAGCAAGATAATTGATACACTAACTCCCATCGCTATCTTTAAAAAAGAAAAAATATTTTATTTTTAAGTAGTTTTTTACAATTTTATACATTTGTTTTTTAAAGTTTATAATTATTATGATTAGATTTTATGATACTTTTTTATATTTTGTTGAGATAATATTTTATCCCCGAACTTTTATATAAGTAAAATGTTTGTACGTTACGTCAATGGAAATCTATTCCTTAAGACATAGTATTTAAGACTTTGAATGATTAAGCAATAAAACCATTTTGATCTTCTTTTTTGTTGGAATGAATTTCATCCGACAGGATATAAATAAGCATTATAGCATTAAAATTAATCTATCGAAAAGAGGATCTTATCAATGAGGTTGACCAAAATTGGCCATCCCCTACCGGGATTCGAACCTGCACCCCCAACATTGAAAGTTGAACACGCCTTAACACACACGGCTATCGCACTCACTTCCTTTAGTTGATTGATATATCGACTTGAATATATATATATATATATATGATATCTTTTTCGTCATACAAAATGTGATGACTTTAATCCTTTTTCTTCATAGAATTGTTACCTTTTATAATTGTATTAAGTATAGTATGCATCAAGTTACTATACAGGTCGGTGATATTTATCTAACTGTCACTATTTTAGCTTTTTGTAAAGGAACTTAGAGTAATATAAATAATTTCCCCAAAAAATTTAAAATTCAAATCAATATTGTATTATCACAGTTTGGTTATTTTTCCATTAATAATATAAAAATACTTGTTTATATTAAGTCATAGATAGTAAACCATATCCACGTGAATTTTTTAACCATTGCATCAAATTTAAAGATGCAAGGCTGAATGAAAATAAAGTAGTATTATAGTTTTAAAGAACTACACTACACTAAATTGCAAAAATTACCCAATAGGGAGTGCGATAGCCGCGTGCGTTAAGGCGTGTTCAACTCTAAATGTTGGGGCACAAGTTCGAATCCCGAGAGGGTATGATCATTTTGGTCTACCTCATTCATAAGATCCTAGGTTCGATAGACTAATTTTAATGATATAATGCTTATTCGTATCCTATCTGATACCAATTAGACAAAAATATTATTTTTTTGCTTTAAAGATGTCAATGCGAGCTGGTAGCAATTATTATAAGAGTATTGTATGGTGGGCTTGTATAAAAAAACTAATACTAAACTTAAAATAGAAGTCGCTAGAAATGATTTATTGATTTATTAACAATTGTGATGCAATAACGGAGAAAATATGTTGTCATAAAACAAAAATATACTTCAAATATTTTAATTTATTGTAAATACAATTTAAATAAAATCATTTTGAATTTATGTTCAAAATTAAGCACAGCAATACAACAATTACATAACAAACATAAAATAAACATTCGTACTGTATATTCATCAGCATATCATATTAACATTTATTGTAAATAAGGAAAGAATTGATAAAATTTTATTTTATAATAAAAGTTTCTTTTAGAATCTAGTACGAACTCAAAATATTAACTTTTAAGTAGTGAAAGGGTATTAAGGAACCACATTTCCAGCAAACCTCTAGATACAAATTCTATGTACATGATCACATCTAATGATTTAAACCAACAATGCAGCTCCCGAATATTTTGTTTATTTCATAGAACAATATATTACAAAATTGTTTACCTTAAGGCAGATGGGCTTCAAGGCTCTATGATATGTATCGAAGCAAATACCCCGTAAATACAATGTATTAATATGCCTCTCTATAATAAAAAACATTTGATGAGTTGCATCTCAATCAACTTCTCCCTCAAGCATTTTTGTACATAATTTCTACTCTATATTCCAAAAACTTTTATTTCAAAGATAAAGATTTATTTGTTTCATGCAAACAAACTTTAATTGTATTAGCCAACTGCAAAAAAGATGTCATATTCAAACTTAAAAGAGTGACTATTTAGTCATTATTAAATATTTAAGTAAAATATTTACTTAGTTAAAAGGTTTTCCTTCCTTCTCCAAATCTCGAGCCCTAACCTCAATAGTTAGTAATTGGTTGGATATATGTATACATAAATAATTATGTATTGAATAAATTTAGCAACCACAATAGCAAACAAATTTTTATTTCGAATTGAAAAAAATTATATGTCTTTCCCTAAGGGCTTCTATCTAATTAGCATTTAGATACCTTTTCCTAATGAAAAGATAATTTATCTAAATCCTCTTAAGAACACTACTAGTATTGACAGATCAAATAATTGTATCTATTTAACATATTATGTAAATAATGATTCATGCATTCGTATTTGAATCTTTTGTCATTTTTATGTATTGTTTTAGTATGTTTGATACTTTACTTTTTTAACATAAATTACAAATGAAGAGCAGCTTCAAGAATCCATTCCAAAGGGGTGCAATAGTCGTGCGTGCTAAGGCGTGTTCAACTCTCATTGTTTGGGCGCTGGTTCGAATCCCGAGAGGGGATGGTCATTTTTGGTATAACATAAAAAATATTAAAACTTTTGTATTGCATTCAATAAATTATTTTTGTTTTTTCATGTCATTCATATTTTTTAAAGTCTGGAATAAAATAAAAACATAATGATCTTATCGTATAGTGCAATTAAAATTAAAATAAAAAATGTATTATAAATTTTTGTGCTTTTACTATTCGATTGAATTGCATTAATTTTTGCCATAAATAGGCTTTAAAACTTGATATTCAAGTAAAGAATCTCTAGAATAAGGTTCATTTTTTGCCCTTCACCTTTCGTGATGGAGAATTGAGCTCGCTTCCACTGAGCTAAGACGCTTAGCATATGTACCAATGATAATTCATTTAAGTACGAACATTTACTTGCCATATACGCAAGATAAGATATGATATTGTAAACTTCAGCCAAGACAAATCCAACTATTTTGACAATGCGGATCTGCAAGTCATGACAAAAAGACTTTTAAGTCTTATACGGATCAATATCTCTTTGATATTGCTTCTTTTGAAAAGAATGTCCATAAAACTGATGATGTCCTGGGTTAATTTTAACAAAAAAAATTCTTTGATTTTCATGAAACTTGGCAAAATGATTACTTTGAGATATAAAAATTGATTTGCAAAATTTGAGATTTCACAAATCAATAGTTTAGCATTTATTAGCTGTTGCATACACGCAACGCTAGGACAATAAGCGACAAAAATGTATTATTTCTTATTTATTTAGAACAGTGGTGCCATGGTGGCGGCCCGCGGGCCGGAACTGGCCCGAATGGACATCTCATTTGGCCCGTTACGTTAGTGGTTGAGAAGTGTTTTTATAAATAAATAATATTATGATACAATATCAACAAATTTAAATCTATTTTTGTTTAGTGTTTCAAAGCCAAAAATGTACCGGTAATTTGGCCCCCCGAGGTCCCACTTGAAAAAAGTCTGGCCCCCTGACCGATTTCACCTGGCATCCCTGATTTAGAACATACATATATTGTACACTTATTGTATATACATACAATATATTTAGTTTAGAGTTCAACTAAAAGTGGTACAGACGTGAATAAATTATCGAAATACAAGGTGTAGGGAAGATTTCTCCTCTGTTCATTGTATTTGTAACGTGAGAACACTATTTGAATAGAGGATTTTTTTTTGGTGAAAATGAGATGGACCCATAATAGTATTCTTCATTTACTCTTCTCCATTTTGTATTGATATTTTTTTTCAATTAGCCCTCTAATTGATGCGATATTTAAGGAATAATTGTCGATGAAAAAGCTAATCAAATAAAAAACTGGCTAGGAATGTTGGCATCATCTTGCACGCTCTTGTGTTTTTAACCAATCATATTACGTTGTTCATAGTTAATGTACGTTTTCTAATATTAAAATGGAGTAGGCAGCAGTCTCCCTTTTTCCTACCTCTTTTTTAGTAGATTCACTACATTATTAAAACTAAGACAACATAGCTAAGGACGTAAAGGCTCTCAAAAGAATCAGGAAACCTCTAGCAGAGTAGGTCCAAGGCGGGGAGGAGGCACAACAGCTGCTGCTCTGAAAACGTTCCTAGAAGATTGTTCGTCCGTCATGGGGAAGAAGTGTTGTGTCCCCGGATGCCAGTCGGGCTACGCCGGCGTGGTTCCTTCTGTGGTGAGCGGGAGCTGTGTGTCCTCGAGCAAGTCTTCAGTATCCCCGCCGACCGCCTCCTCAACCTCTTCCGTGTCTCTGAGCATGGGTACTCCGGTTCCTCTCATGTGGAGGTGCTTACTACAACGGCCATGTGGAGGAAGAAAGTCTATCCTTCTTCCTCCGAGGGACTCGTGAGCTAGCTTTGACTCCCGGGAGCTCCCCCTCTCATGCTTCCTTTTCTCCTCCGTCTGGAGCCACCCGGGGACGCACAGCTTCAGCATCGGGGTGGAAGTGGAAGTCTTCAACACTGCACGGGACTCGGAGGCCTTTGGCTGGTAGCCCGCACGCGTTGAGGAGCTCCGGAGCATCGTAGTCGTCCTCTGCAGCTCAACCTCCGCCGGGGAGCTCCCGGGCTTCAACCAAGTGGCCCACCAGGACCGCCTTCGCCCCCGATCCAACATGCCACACATCCAGGACAAGGACTTTTATTCCAATTGGGATCCCGCTGCCCTCGGAGATGAAAGACAATTACGCAGAGGACGAGGACTCCCACGCAGTCTTTGTCAAGTCCATCAACGCCTGCTCCGTCAAGTACGAGCCCGCCAAGCGGTCTATGCGGGTCGTGAGCACGGACGAGGACACGCAGCGGAAAGCCGCCATGATTCAGGGCATGCACTTTCAAAACTTCACACAGAAGGTCCTCCTCAAGAGCAAGACGGAGGAAGTCGAGCGGCACCTGGAGGCCACGCGGATTCAGAGCACCTACGGCTACACATAGGAGTTTCACGTGCCCAGTGAGCTCATGGGCCTAGCCATCGGAGCCCACGGGGCAAAAATACTGCAGGCCCGGAGCGTTTGCTGCATCATCAACCTAGAGCTCCAGAAAGAGACCTCGACCTGTCAATGTCAATGAAATGTCAAATAGAGCTCAAGTGTGCGAAAAATTGCTAAACTGCAGTCTTAATTGCTGAATTTACCTGTAATTCCTATATTTTTACTTAAATTTTACTTCGTTCTTGGACAAACTGACTGAAAATATACTGTTTTGATATGTGCCTAACAAATTTATTTATTTAGCGCGTTCATTTTCCCTTCTGTTTTTTTAATGAACATAGTATGCAAGCAGCTCTCGCAGCCTTTCCGTCCGTATATATGTTGTCCGTGATTAAAGCGGCATTAACAATAGTATTATTCAAACTCACTATTTGCTTCTGCTTTTGTGATTTCTATTTTCGTGGATTTTCAACCATTAAAATGGATAATGTTGACATCGTACTTCGAGATTTGGATGAGGAGGAGCTTCAAAAGATTAATCAATTTATATTCAGTCGTTGCTTCTGTGTTCTTTGTCCTTTGGATATAAATGGGCAAAAGACGCCATGTTTTAATTGGTTCAATCGAGAAGAAGTAGTCTATTGACGAGAAAAATGCCTTGAAATATCTTTCATATCTCCATCGAGCCTTGAAGCATATGCCTTAGGACATTTTTCAGTAATTAATATAAGCGATAAAAAGATCAAATTCCAAATTAGTGGTCAAAAAGTTTGTTTATCCACCTTTTCTTTTCTTCTTGGGATGAGTATCGTATCGAGCCGGTTCCCCATCTTCAAATTCAATGTGATAATTTTGGGTATGGTGATGATAATATATATTTAGTTTTATTAGTTAAATATCAATTTTATTTTGCAGAGGCCAAATAAAACTAATATTATTCGTCTAAAGAGAAAGGAAAATGCCAAAACTCAAGAGGAACTTGAAGAAGTTTTAAATAATGGATCACTATTTTTACGTACTATAACCTCCGACGCTACTAATGTATTCCGCGCTGCAGAAATAGCAGAACTAGATTTTAAAGAAAAAAATTCATGGGAAACCGATGGATCAAGAAGATTAAGGAACTTAATTAAAAAAGATGGAGGTGCCCCCCTTATTAAAAAGATCATAGTACATGGTCAAACTATAACGAATCCTCAAGAAATTTTAAAAGTATTTCATGGACGTTTTCAATGTCTTGTGGATGTGAAGAGGAGCAATTTTCCCCGTGCCAAGACTGGCAAACATATCATTTTTACTAAAGAAAAGATATATAACTATATCATGAAAAAATATAATGATAAAAAAGCTTCAGGTCCCGATGGAATTTGTGGAAAGATATACACACAATGTGCGGAAGAGATAGTCCCCTATTTGGTTGAATTGGGAAATCAATGGAAGTTCATGGGAAGCTTCCTCAATTCTGCACCATAGGGCGTATAGTTCTTATACCAAAGAAAGGGCTGTCCACAGATCCGAACAACTGGAGGCCAATTACAGTTCTTAATGAACATTATCAAATTTTTTCTGGTGTACTTGTTTCAGAAATCGAGCCTGTATTAAATACTAAACTTGGCCCAGAACAAAAGGATTCCTGAAAGGAAGGAAAATTAGCAACATATCAAGAAATATAGGAACCGTCATTGAGAAGGTAACAAAAGGAAAACTTATGGAGCTATCGTTGCAGTAGACTTTTGTAAGGCGTTTGATTCCTTACTTCACAACTTCATCCTCAACTCCATTAAAAAATTACTCCCGAAGAAGTTTTTCAATCCTATTAGAGCCCTACTCGTCAATGGCACGTCATTTATATCATTGGGTAACCATAGGAGTGATATAATCAACTTAAAGAGGAGTTGCCGGCAAGGCTGCCCAACAGCGCCCCTTTTATTTATTGCCGCTCTTAATAGTCTTAGAAATTCAATTTTAAAGAAATTCAAAGGCTTTGGAGTGATTTTAGAGGGGAAGAGACACTTAATGGATATGTACGCTGACGATATTACCATAATGCTTGAAGCTAAGTCTGAGAGACAACTGATTAAGCGTATTGAAGTGGTTCTGGACTATTTCAAAAAATATGAGAAGAAGTCTGGATTAAAAATCAATAACAAAAAAACAGCTATTTTACCTTTCGGGGAATGGAGTCCTGGAAAACAATTAAAAATTGCTGGCTGCTCGATCATAGACTCTATCTCAGTTCTCGGGATTTCATGGGACAGACATGGATCATCTTCTTCTAATTGGACTTCACTTAGATACTATGTGGATTCTACAATCTCATCGTCAAGAGGGTTCAATCTCCAGAAGAGGATCGATATTTTTAACTACGTTATAACACCGAAAATTTTATACAAAGCAACTGCGATTCCCTGGCTTGCAGAAAAAGTTTTAGATGAAGAAAAGGTCTGGCTCAACAAATTATTTCACAAATTTTACATATCTTCAATAATAAGACCTAGATCTCTCTTAGGAGGAGGGCTATCTCTTCTAAGGATAATTTTACCCAAAATATACCGCAAGGTTTTTATAGACATCTCTTGCCGTCCTGGAATTGAATGGAGGGCTACATTTTCTGTAGATCCCATTTACACGTGGCTTATGCTTGGCACAAATTTTATTAATTCCCATTTAGAAGAAATTTCTCCCTGGATAGCGTCAGCTCACAGAGTTTTATGGAGTGGAACTCCATCATTTAAAGCCTCTTCGACCATTGACGTGATTCACCAAAATCGGAATAAGAAATTTTACTTTAAAAATCTTTTACATCCCAAAGAATTGGAACTTGTCGCTCTTAAAAACAAAATTTTATCATTACATGATTTGGAAGGCACCATTTTTAATTGTGGGAAATTTTATTATCCTCTGAAAAAATCTGCTTTAGAACATCAAGTACCACAGCCTTGGCACTTGAGAATGTCAATTGAAGACAATTACAAAAGTGAGGCTGTGGATATATGTAATAGATTTATTACAAAGCTAAATCTTCCATGCTCCTGGAAAAAAATAATAATGTCATCTATGACAAAAATTAAGGACCCCAAGAAATTCACAGCGCAATTACAAATTTTAAATGACTGTATTTTCTTCAATGCTCCGTGCAAGGATTGCGGAAAACTATTTAACACCGTTTAGGGTCCTCTATGCATCAAGAACGGGCGGATCTGGACTCCCTGTGGGTCTCCATCGCCTCGTCGGAAGACATATAGAAGCTCTTCGTTCGGTCTCAGTGCGTCAAACGACAACAATAGGGAGTACAAATGTAAACAATCTATTTTCCCTTCGTGTGGACTGAGAAGATCAAGCTGCCACTATTTTATCAACCAGATCTTTTAATTCCCTTTTATTTTATTATTACTCTTAATTTCTGCCTTATGGCGTATTCTTTATTGCTTTTATTATGTGTTTGAGAGTACAAATTGATATAATGTACGTTTGCAACGTACGGAATGTAAGATACCCTAGAAGAATGAAATAAACAAAATTATATTAAAAAAAAAAAAAAAACACCGTTATTCACGCATTTGCTGAATGCCAGGGACTTCGCTTCCTAAGGAAAATAATTACCCTCAACATTGCCAACGTGGGGAAAACTTTGTGACACCGTTGATTCTGTTTGGAGTTACTTCGAATTTTTTGAAAGCATCACTGAAAACGCGTGCCCTTGAAATGGCTATTTCAAATTGTAAAAGCAGGATTGCCGAAAAACTGGCCATCGGAATACCGGTCCAGGTGGAAGAATTTCGGGCAATTATAATATCAACCGCTGCAAGATATTCGGCTTTTAATATCAAAATTCCAAACAAGGACTATTCATCGTGGGAATATGCGGGAAATATAATAAAGTATTATCCCTCCAAACACTACAAGAATTTTCAACGCTGGCTATTACGAATACACAAAAAGTTTTTAAAGAAGTAAATATTCTTAATTAGTCTTTTTTAATACAAAATGTTTTATTGTTTTGAAATTTTATTTATATAAAATTAGAAAGTATGTTTTATGTGATTTTGTTGTTTGTTTAATATTTGTTTGTTCATGTTTTTTTAATTATAGTTGTGATACATTGTTAGGAATTTTGTTGGACTTTTGTTTAGAGTATTAATTTTAATCTATAATGTTTAATTATATATATTGTTTTATATAACTACTCTGAATAAATAAAGTAATAAAACAAATATATATATTGGATTCGCTGCATTTATGGTTAAGTGTGACCTATTTGAGGAGATATCTATTCATTTCCTCGTTGAAAATCACGCTAAGTTTTCTCCCGATCGCAGCTTTGGAGTTATATCAAAATCTTATTATAATTATCAAAAATCGAGTGTGTTGTAAGATATGATAGACATGGTTGCTAAAGCATCTTCGAAATTCAATGTCATATCTTCGAAAAAGAAAGGATGCCCACCAATTCAGTGGTATGACTGGAAAAATTTCCTTCATCCCTACTTCCGTCCTATTAAAGGAATGAAGAAATTTCATGTATTTACTGTGAAGTCAGCACTTCCTGGAATAGTGACATTAAAGGAGTGGTCAGATAGCTCAGAAAGTGTACAAATGAACTTTCTGAAACGTGGCATTTGTTATTCAGATGTACCTACATCAATAAATGATGATTTCTTATTGGAAAAGCACGGTTTATCGAAGGAAGGGAAGGAATACCTTATGAAGAATGTTGTTCCTCTAATATCTTCTGGAACCAAGAAACAGCTTTTCATCAATTCTATTGCCAGTGTAGATGACTCGATCAGTGAAGAACATCAGACCAACAGTAAAACTAAAGAAAATGATAGTTTGATTGAAAGTAAATTCATAACTAACATAGCAATAAATTATTCTAATCAAGTCTTTTTTTTGTTGTAGATACTTCTGTGTAAGCTGACAAATCTTATAATTCTTCTGAATCATTTAATGTGGCATTAGAATCAATATCCAACGAAGATTATAGTATGATTGAAGGTAAATTCATAACTAGCATAACAATAGTGTATTAAAATAAAGTATTTTTCTTTAGTTGTAGATCATTCTGTAAGTGCTGTGGAGGCTGACATATCTTATGGTCCTTCTAACTCATTTAATGTGACACTTGAATTAATAAACAATGAAGGTGATAGTTTGATCAAAATAAATTCATAACGGACATAGCATAAGTATTAATATCAATGCTTTTTTGTAGATACTTCTGTAAGTCCTGTGGAAGCAGACGGAGCTTCTGGCCTTTCTGATTCGTTCAATGCGGACAAAGATGGACAAAAATTTAGATGTTTTTAATGTAAAGGTTGCACTTTATACAAGCAACGTTTAATTAAGAAAATAACCAAATGTTATAGATGCAAATATTGTTGTAATAAACATTTTAAAAAGCAATGCAAGAAATTCATCTGTTCTAAAGGCTCGACAATTTAGACAAGAAATCCTATGTGAAAAATTAATAAAATAACCTAAATTTATTAACATTGGACCAAAAATGTGTTACAAAGTATAATTAATAGTTTAATCAAATGTTTTTTTGATTATGTTTGATCAAATGAAATAAACAAATACAACAAAATACGCACATATAGCTTATTATTAGGTTGAACCATGAATAGTCTGGCCCAGTAAAACTCATTATTTTCATCAAATTAATATTAAAAAAACACTTAAATTAGAAAATATAATCCCCTCCGGTTGCAATGACGTCGTAGCAGTGCTCCCAGAGCCTCTTGAGTTGGTCGAACAGCTCGTCTTCGCTCACCCTCTTCATCGCCCGCTGCACAGCAGTAGTGGCTTCCTCATGCCCCCCAAACTCGTCATTATGGAGCAGATGCTTCAACTTCCGGAACAGGAATCGGTCAAAGAGGTTCAGATCTGGGCTGTAAGGGTTCTGTTTGACCGGTTTCACGTCCCTTTGGGTCAGAAACTCCCTTGTTTAAGCGGCAGCGTGAGGACGGGCGTTGTCCCACATCAGGAGACAATCCTTTTGGTGAGTCCTGCGTTGAGGTTGATGAAGTGTTTTCCGGTCGTCTTCAGGTACTCTCTAATGGTCTTCCAGTCGGCTGTGGTCTCACCCGAGAGATAGTGCCTCAATGGAGACTCGCTTCAATTTGCAGCTGAACCCCATCAGGATAATTGTCTTCCTCGTCGTCAGCTTCACACGGGTTGAGATCCGAGCCCCATGGGATCCATCCAGACCTGCCTCCGCTCCGCCGAGTCCAAGTGGAACCAGGACTCGTGGATTCGGAGGCACCTCCGTTGTGCCGGAGGACGACAAGGATGGGATCACCGGGGAGTATGAATCCTGGAGGGGGAAGAAGTCCTCGTCTCCGAGCGCCAAGCCCTCCATCGCGAGCGGCACGTCCTTTTTTGCGAGCGCCAAGTCTTCCTTTGTGAGCGGCACGTCCACGAGATGAAGGATGTACTGGATTCTACTGGATGGAATCTCTGCATAGCAACACACAATCAATTCGACAAAATACAATCCACGATTGGATTCCGAATTGTCTATCCAATTTGATTCGAAGTATGTACATGAGAATAACTAATTAATAATGATGTATTAACAAGAAATACATGACGTATTGTTTTGAATTTAGATCCCCCTTCTTTCTCTTTCTCTCTCTCTTCAGAGCATAATTCTAGCCATTGTTTTGTTGGAGCATGTGATTGGTGAAGATTCATATCGATGCGCAGGGATACCAGCATAAATAATTTGTAATGATTCCACGACAAATTACGGCCTTCCATCTTTTGGAAGGATATTGCACATTAAAACCCTTTGATGTAATAAACAATCGAGATAAAACAAACTACAAACACCCAACTAATATGATCGAAAGTCCATATTTTTGTTTTTTGTACATAGAACGTATAATTTTAAATCATAAAAAATGGAAGCATCATCGTATGAAGTAAATATAGCCAAAAATACGTATAATAGTTTTTCTCCTTTTCTTATATTTCGTTCTGTATTCAAATAGTGTTCTCACCTCACATTTGTTCAAAAAGTTCAACACAGTTGCAGAACATTTTCCAAACTTTTTTTCCTCCTCTTCCACTCCACCAATTGATATGCCTTTGTACAAATCACAAGCTACGAGGTATCCTGATTTCGAACATTGCAACCACACTTTATAACCGAAGGGTATAGGTTTATTCCTGATAGCCTGCTTGCACCCATGCTTCCCGAAGTATTTAATCATGGATTCATCATGCGAGATAGCACGTGTTGGTACAAAATTATCCATGAATTTCTTCTGCAGATGTTTTACTGAGTGGCGTACCTTCCAATACTTGTCTTTGGGATCTATGTGATCGTTGGAGATGAAGTGGATATAACGCATGATATCTTCAAACGTGTTCCTTCTCATTGAATTATAGATGGCGGGGTTCTTCAAGTCATCGCCATTTGCCCAGTAATGTTGTTTACTTGGTAGTGGATTGTATCCGGAACAGATCAGAATCGCCAGAAAAACTTTCATTTCTTCCTTAGAAACTGTGAATGGCATTGCGCTCTTTTCGTGGGCATATATATTTGTCTGCTGTACTAATAAAGATATCAATTGATCATCAAAGAATAGTTCGAATAACTGCTCAGGAGTTAGATTTGCAAATTGTGAGTAGTTGTCTTCAGGAAACAAATCCTCTGTGATACCTTGGTTTGTGGATTTTCGCCACTCTAAATGAACATGTTTTTTACGGGTGTAGACTTATTCTCATATTCACAGTCGGAGTATGTGCCTAATACTCTATGATCCTTGCCAGTGTGAGCCGGAGCTCTTAGTTAGGGGCCCGATAAATTGGTTAAAGAATTGGCGTTTCGATCGTTTTCCTCATTGGAATCCTCATCAGTTACTACATGAGTATCAGGAGGTTCTGTAAATACATCATAGTCCTGATTATCTTCCAAATCTTCGATCAAATCCACAATTTCATTCAAGCATAGCCCTCTGTTATAACATAACATATTATCCTAGCGTTGCGCTCACGTAACACAAAAGAAACATCAATAATTTTTTACAAGCACGTTCAAAATCGTTATAAAAGGTATACATAGTTTCAAAATATTCCCAGTAATATAATATTTGATAACATTCTTGTCAAAAATAATTTTATTTAGATATTAAGACTTACTTCTGCCGAGCCTCCATTATGCTGTACAGAGAAACTGATAAACGTGTCCCTACACCCACAACACTGCACCATAAATGAAAATATGACGTAATAACTTGCAGTAGTGTCATATGAGCACATCTGAACCAGTTGCAACCTGTCTGTCATCAATAATGGGATTTATGAATAAAAGTGTATTTTCACATTAGAGTTGCATGAGCGCAACACTAGGATATAATGGGTTAAGGATATTATACCTAACAGCACTCAAATACTTATCTAAGTAATATACACGCTAATATATTATTTCTTTAAATATTATTTCATATTTACCTCCGCCGAAGGAGGTATTGTTTTCACTGGCGTTGGTTTGTTTGTTTTTTGTTGGTTGGTTTTGTTTGTCAGCAGGATAACTCAAAAGTACTGAACGGATTCGGATGAAACTTTGTGGACATGTTGGAAATGTCAAAAGGAACAAGTGATTAAATTTTGGCATCTCTGAGTGCAGAATTAAGATGCAAAATGAGCTAAATACTAATAAATATTTCAAGTTAGCCTACTCTGCCAATAGATGTCGCTGTGCTGTGAAATTGGGTGCCGGGAGCGTCTTCCTCTCGGAATTTCCGTCGAGGGGAACCTTCCCTCGTCCCTCTACGCCTTCCCAGTCGTGAAAAATCCGCCTCGGAAGGCTCATAAGGACCCCGTGACGGCGGAGGTTTGCACTCTCTGAGTGTATATATGCCTCTAGTTTCATATTGCCTTTAATAAACGTATTTTTTTGTTATATTTTTTCCTGTTTTTACGTATTTTTAAAAAGTTTATGCAAAAAATTTAGATAATACTATTCTCTATAACATTAGTGCACTTAACACAATTAATGAACAGGTAATCATGAAATGATGTATTTATACTTTGATGTATAGAAAACATTATTGAAACCTTGAATTGTAAAAAAGATGTATTGATAATAGCTATTGCCTTAGTGTTAAGTCGTCAGTCTGATAAAGTATACTAATAACACACCATTTATAGGTATGTAATTGACTTCTATGACCACAAAAATATAAAATTGGGATTTACTAAACTTTTAGGTGAATAAAATCCCTTTCTTATGAGGCTTTAAAAAAATCTAATACAGGGGTGTGCAGGCGAATCTAGACTTTTTTTTAGCACGGAAACAAGATACTCATAGCCAAGAACAAGACCTTTTATTTGACTTTTTTCATATCACACAATTTAAATGACTTTTCTCTTAATGTTCATTCAATCCAACTTCCTCCTTTCACAATCACAGCCTCCACACGGTGCCTGAACCTCCCAACGGCATGAGCCACCTGTTCCCTGGACAAGTTGGCCACTGCCTGGATGATGGCAGCTTTCAAGGAGTCCACAGTGTTGTGAGCACGCTTGTTAGTGTCCCTCTCAAGGACGCCCCACAAGTAGTAGTCGCAGGGGTTGAGCTAAGGTATATTAAGTATACCAAAATATTAAAGCTGGTGTACCAAGCTTTCATTTGATATGTTTGGTGTTCTAAAATTGCTATACTTTAAGAGAAATAAGCAAATACATTTTTGCACGTACTCTCTCAAAAATTGATCTTTTGATATGAGAATATACAATTACCACTTGGTAACGGCTGTTAGTGTTACCTGGATAGAAAGAAAAAAAGAAGAGAGAGAAGTGAGGCAAAATACTCTCTCCCTTCTCTTTCTATCCAGGTAACACTAACAGCCGTTACCAAGTGGTAATTTTATATTCTCATATCAAAAGATCAATTTTTTTGGGAGAGTACATGCACAAATGTATTTGCTTATTTCTCTTAAAGTATAGCGACTTTTAGAACACCGAACATATCAAATGAAAGCTTGGTACACCAGCTTTAATATTTTGGTATACTAAATCATGTCAGTTTAATAAGTAGAGAGTATATGTACATTAATAAAGCATATCTCGCGTACAAAATTATGCATATAATGGATTATAAATGCGTCAGAGACAAAGTAAAATTTTGAGAGGATACCTTGCCGCAAATCTAAGAAACACATTATTAAATATTTTTTCATAATCGATTTCTTATAGGTCAATACAGGCTCTGAATCATATGATGTAAACCCAGATTGTACTGAATTCTGAATTGATAGAATGCAACCAAGGTCATTTTTGGATTTATCATCTAAAGTTTACTAAACTTAAAAATACTATTTTACTGTGAAGCGAACAAGTCATTTTCTAAAGGCGAGTGAAGTTAATTGATACAAAAAAGCTATGAAATATGCTAACATTACACACTCCATTTTTCTTTGTTTTTACTGAAAACTTTGTTTTATTAAAAAACATCAAAAATACGTCTGGTAGTAAATTAGATTTCCTTTAAACTAATAATTATTGTTGAAGTCTGTAACGTCCACCACTTTCAAGAAATTTGCGGAAAACTATAATTTTACTACATTTTTCAAACTTTGACCTCGTTGTACGACCTCGTAATGTTGACCGATTTTGTTCAAACTTTGTATGTCGTCTCTTTTATCACCAAAAAACAGAAAATCCGCAATGTGCTAACATTTCAAACATTTGAAAAATAAGAACAGCCCTATATATATATATATATATATATATATATATATATATATATGTAGCGGCTTGATTATATAATATATATAATAGTTGATTATTCATTATTTCATTATTATAATCAAGCCGTTACTTACTCGTATATATATATATATTTGTATATATTTATTATATATGTAACGGCTTGATTATTGAAAAATAATGATAATGAAATCAAACATTTAATTGTCATCGTTTATATATGTATAATTGAGGCGCTAGGTTTTGCTTTGGCTTTTACTTTATAAATAATAAATTCACTACAACCGTTATAAAAATGGCACGAGTATCATTTCTTTTATGCAAGCTATGTAAAAGACAGTACATATAATACATATGTTAATGAACCAATACACATAATTATTTTTACACATTATCATATGTGTATACTTTTATATATGATCTAATGAGGATACTCTCTTTTATTCATTTATGTAATTATGTTCATCCATTTGCATACAATGGGAGCAAAATATTGTAGGCAATAACTTATGCCAATTCTTTTTGCATAAAGCTCTAGAGATCAATGCAACTTTGAAAAGTTTTTTCCCACGGCTAAATGTATCTATTTGAAAATTACATTCTCAATATATAGTCAAATGAGGCATAAAGAAGACTCATTTTCCTTATGAGCAATTTATTAGGCATATCTTATCATTAATACATGTGTACTAGAATCAGATAACATAACAGGAAATGAGTAATAAGTGAGTCCATATATTTAACATTTCAGTGTAGATTTTCTACTTCATATACAGACTCATGTCAGCTTATTACTCTATTACAATATAAATATTAAAACATAATTATAAATAAATAAAAAGGAAGAAGGATTGGTATTTAGAAGGAAAATATAAAATCAATTCTACAGTTTATTCTGTATCAAAGTTTAGAATAACATATAAACTACAAAAATTTAGTGAAAGAAAAACATTGTAGCTAAAATTGCTCAATTATGTATGTATATGAATGGAAATTTATTATCGATCCTTTTATGAACTCTAGAAATTTGATGAATAACAATCCAGCAATTTTACTAACATAAAAACTTAGTAGCAGAACTCAAAATAATCGTAAAAAATTGGATTGAAATAATAAAAATCCATCATTTTAAAACATCAAAATCAAAAACGCATCAAAGAAAAGACAAAAAGTAGAATATATATTATTTTTAAGAGAGATATGAATTCATATATATATATATATATTCATTTTTTATCAATTTGATGTGATTTGATGAATTTGATGCATTTCATTTTAAAATGATTTTTTGTGTATATTATTAAATCTCGAATTATATTATATCACATGTCTCATTCTAAAAGACTATAAACCTTTGATACTCGATCATATCATACACATATTTAATAAAATCTGTCTCAGTAGCATAGTGTTGTCATTTAAGATACTTTGTAAATGTCCAATGGAGCTTAAATATTTTTGATCTTTCAACGATATACTTGTACATATATTCATTTGTGTTTTTATGTCAAATTTATATATGATCAAAGCAAGAGATACAAAATGATAGTAGTCTCCAAATTATTGATCATGCACAAATGCTGAGCTTGGAAATCTTCACCAATGTAAGTATTACCCATGGACTACACAGACAATCATCACAAAGTTGGAGGCCGAAGGGGAAATCAAAAAATCCTCTGGCCACCAAAAAGAGAGGTTCTTAGGCCTCTTTATGAGTACTCCCAAGAGTACCTTGAAACGACAATTCGGCACTTTAATCTCATGAATAGACTCCCTTGACTACTGCATCTAAGTCACCATAAAAAGTAAGGCCTGTCATGGAAGCTACTGCCAACAAAAATTGGTTCTCGATGAACGACAACTTCGTTACGAGAATGTATTCAAGGTTTCATAAGAGTTTAGAAGCCTCTGTAGAGGTAAAAAATCTAATTGTGTGAAACGATGAAGACACAAATCTTAAGAAGGTGTTAGAAGTAATCAATAAATTTCTTAGAAAAACACTCCGTGCATTAAAAGTGACTGCCACAAGCCGCAAGATGTATAACAGTCGGGGTTTAGACAATGCATATCTTCAAAGCTAATAATACTCTGTATTTAATATTATAAAGTTAAGACAAATTAAAAACTTTGGATAGAATCATATACTTTTGATAAAATCACTGTATTTTAAAAACATAGTGTAATTGTTCTTTACTTATTAGGTTTCTTCAAAAGGAATTTTAATTGGAAATATTTACATGTTTATACCAAAAGATTCCTGGCTTGTGGAGACCCTATCAAACCTTTTTGTTTTTTGTTTGCGTGGCGTCTATGAGATCGAGATATGGATCTGTATAGTAATATACTGTATGCAAAGTAAGCTAAACTGTATGTGTAAATTATTTATTATTATTTACCCTATAGCAAGTAACTCAATTGCTTGATACATACATTTGAACATTGCAAGATGTATATTAGCGTCCTAAATGGAGATTAAAAAGCTGATTTGATCTGATACAATTAACATAAAACAAGATAACCCAAAAGAGTAAGAAGAATGAATGCTTAAGATGAAATAAAGTTGGCAATTGCAAAAAATTATTTATTTACTCTTAATTGAAGGTTTTATTTCATTTACAACTTGAATGGAAAATATCAATATTAAAAATTGCATTATAGATACAAAGGTCCTATCCGAATCTTGGCTTTGGTACAAACAAACGGTTTTCCTTGAGAAAAACATTTTTTGTCTAGTAAAGGTTTTGTCGTGCTAAAGTCACCTTTTCATGGAAAAAAAATTAATTAAATATTGACACTGTGAGCCCCGGAACCTTATTTTTAAATTGGAAGATGATTTATAACCCAACATATCACTATTATAACGTTAGAAATCCCATAACCCAAAGGCCCTTGGTTTGCAGCTGTAGCATAACATAGTTATGGTTCCCTAATGATTCTTGGTCACCGGATTGGGACCCTAAATAAACTATTATTGTTACCTTTGAAGCCCTTTGTTTTATATGATTATGCATAACCTCGGGTTTCGCATTCTTACTGTAAAATATTTTTGTAATCTATAAAAGACCATAATTAACGTCATTTGATTTGTTAATATAAAGGGGGTTTCAATAGCGACGCTGCCATTTTATGTTGATAGGTTCCAAGAATGATGCCATATTTGTTATGGTTCTTTGATAGTTACTGAGAAATAATTGGTGTTTCATTATGGAACAGTACACATTCGAGCAACGCTAAGGAATCATTAAAATTTATTACATAAGATGTGAGTCCTTCATTCCAAAATTAAGATCTATGCTTACAATTTATGGTTAACGTAATCGACCTTAAATTAAATGTTGGGTGAAAAAAAATTGAGTTCACGTACACGCTACATAATATTCCTATGCCAATGAGACAAATAAATGCATAAAGTGTACAAAATTCAAGATGTGATACCGGAAAGATATTGACTAACATCCCTTTAAGATCAAGTTGACAAGAAAACTGTAGCCGCTTGACCACTTCAAACGTCGGGAGTTTGTAAAATGACCTAAAGGAAATTTTTTAAATGATGTTGACTTTCACCCTAAAATAATTTTCAGCCATGAGGCAGATTTAGGCTAATTGACATTGTTAACTATGTAAATATTCACTATCGGACGACAAAACCCCAAACGTGATTATGAGGCATCGTTACATCCCCAAAATAATTAGGGCTTGGTGTAGATTGTACAATTGTTGATAATCGTCACGTTTGAACTTTGAAGGTACCTATGGAATTCTTGGGTCAAGGCAGACTTAATAAAACTATTTAAAAAGTGATGAGACTAGAAAAGAACCAGAAAAATAACCTTTCCTGATTTTACTACCTACTTTTCAAGGTAAAGAGAAGAAAAAAGAAAAAGAAAAAAGCATCTCATGTGACTTAAAACATATTCTTTGTACAAAGTCTAACTTTTTGTGAGAAATGTTTGTACAAAATAGAAAATCACCTTTTCTGATTTTACTACCTACTTTTCAGGGTAAAGAGAAGAAAAAAGAAAAAGAAAAAAGCATCTCATGTGACTTAAACATATTCTTTGTACAAAGTCAAACTTTTTATGAGGAATGTTTGTACAAAGCAGAAAAATTATTGTAACTCATTTGACATTTAGAAAACCTATTTTATCTCCACAAAATCCATGATACAAATTTTAAGAAACTTATGTAATATGAACATATGGGCGCCGTAGGCGCCCAAACATGCGAGTATATATGATTTATTTTCTAATTTGATGGCGAATAAAGACATCTTTGATATCTCAAACCGGTTTTTATAAAATGTGAACGCTTTAAATGATAATCTTTTACTTTTCAATCTATATATAAATTTTGGAATGGGACGCTGTTTTAGGGTATATTTACGCTGAAAATCACACATTCAAATATAATGTTTAGTATATCCATCAAAAATATTGATGCTTTGTAAAAAAAGTGTTAGAAAAATCAAGTATCAAGAGGATAAATGGACTAGTTATTGAACGTGACGGGAATTATACTTCGATATAAATATTTCAACGGGACATTGATTTTTACACAAAAAATGCTATAGACTACCTCCTAAGATACAAAAACTTATATTTTACAATTAAATACTCTTTGAAACGACTAAATTATTATGATTACTAATTACAAAAATATATAGTATTTTCATTGATTGCTTAAAGTGTTTTTATCATTTTTACAATTTCAAGTTTATAAAAATGAAAATAAAATTATAATTTGTAAAACAATGAAATTTTTTGAGTTTTTAAACTATTTGTACCATTATGATGCAATTTTCATAATGAAGTCAATGGATAAAGAAAATCATTAATATATATATTAATCATAAGAACAAACATTTTATAAAATAGAAATACGTAGCTTTAAAGTGATATTTTTCTTTGCTCTATTTTCTTGTCCTCTGCAGAGGCGTTGCCCTTATACTTGTAGTATATTTTCTTTGATACTAGCACCAAGTATTTTATACCTCCGCCGAAGGAGGTATTGTTTTCACTGGCGTTGGTTTGTTGGTTTGTTTGTTTGTTGGTTTGTCAGCAGGATAACTCCAAAAGTACTGAACGGATTCGAATGAAACTTTGTGGAGTTATTGGAAATGCCAAAAGGAACAAGTGATTAAATTTTGGCATCTCTAAGTGCTTTTTTATATGCAAAATGAGCAAAATACTACTACTAATAATAATGAATGGGGTCTCTATTCAGGGAGTAGGAAAGAACAAACGCTAAAAAAATGTTCATTGACGTATTATTGTTCATTTATCAGCTCAGGACTATGTCAACCAGTGACGTAGCTTAAAGTTCTTCCTCTACCCGTCTTCCATAATAACATAACATACATACATATAATAACGCTAATATTAAGAGCATGATGGAGAAAAGAAAGGAGTTTAAACATCCAGTGACGTATTTCTGAATTGACCAATAACAAGTATGACGTCAATGGATGTTTTTTAGGATGGCTCTCTCCTCACTCATTATTCACCAAACACACCTACTTATGTAGACATATATTTTCATTTTTTTTTCATTAATGAACCATCAGTAATCCTATTATCTTAGTTGTGGCATTAGAAAACGGATTTAGATTCATAATAATATAAGAGAGAAGAATATCAACATTACATAATGTTACTCTTCAACCTTGCTGCCGGTTTTGAGGCCATCAAAAATCGCCAGCGAACGAGGCCTTGGTTGAAGCAATGTGTAATAAGTACCTATTTACTCTTTATAGCATAAATTACTTCAAGCATAAATATGTGAATGTATCGAATCTTCCTCAACCATCATTACCTCCACCAAAGGAGGTATTGTTTTCACTGGCGTTGGTTTGTTGGTTGGTTTGTTTGTCAGCAGGATAACTCAAAAAGTACCGAACAGATTCGGATGAAACTTTGTGGAGTTGTTGGAAATGCCAAAAGGAACAAGTGATTAAATTTGGGCATCTCTGAGTGCTTCTTTAAGATGCAAAATGAGCTAAATACTAATAAATATTTCAAGTCAGCCTACTCTGCCAATAGATGTCGCTGTGCTGTACTCTCCTCTTTGATGACGTCAGTTTCTTTTTCTTTCCAAGTACCTCTAGAGTGTAAATAAAGGGAGTGTGTGTAGAGGGTTGGAAATGACAAAAAGACCAAGTGATTCATTTGGTGGGATCGGCGGAGGTTTGCACTCTCTGAGGGCTTCTAGTTGTAAATACTTTGGAATCATCTCTTTCATTCTTTGTAGTAGGTATACACAAACTAGATTGCCGTCCTTACAAATATGTATTTCCTCTTCCTCTTCTTTGTGTATACAACATTATATATAAACTTATTTATTTATAAAGGCAAATGAAAATATTTTTCTCCTAAATAGAATGAAAAAAAATGTTGATAAATGTATTTTCCGGGTTATTTTTTTTTTTCACTCTCTGTCTCTCTCTTTCATCTTTATTTATAATATCTAATTCCCAGGGGTAGGAAGGAAGATAGGGTTTTGTGCTTCTTTTTCTCTATCCTCCCCACTGTTTAGTTTATAAGATGTATTTATGGAAAAACTGTAAAATTTAAATACTAAATAATGAAGTATTATTCATGGTTACGGGGAAAAGTTTAGGTATGCAAGGAAAATAGATTGAATTTTAAACTAAAATGTGTAATTATGGTTTTTACGCATTAGCATCATCTTAAATACATTCTCTTTTTTTGTGCTTGTATTTGGTTTATGGACTGTGAAATAAAAATGAAGAGATTGCTTCTGAGGGCAGTAAAAGAGTTTATTTCTTCACCCTTCAACACGTTTATATGTTAAAAACCAATGTTTAGTGTGAATTAAAAATAAATGGTGTTGTTAGAATTGCATACATATATTCACTTTTTAATTTTTTATACAGTAATTTTGAACATTCACTTATGTTTTATATAAAACGTAACAGTCCTTAGATATATTTATTTTCTATAAATTATATATTTTTATACATTTGTATAATAATAGATATATATATCTTAACCATAAAAAATTATATTCTTCTCCAAAATATCATTCCTTAGCAAGACTATTTTGATGTGTTTTACTGCTTTTATATAATATTAATTCGATGACTATTATGCTTTAATGAGTGTCTTAGCAAAACCCCTTATCTACCATCAACTGCGCTGCAACATAAGAAGTTTCTTCAACGAATAGTTATAAAAAATTGAAAAACATTCGGAATTCACTTTTCAATTAACTTTTACGTTTGTTTTTCTTTTTATATTACTTCTATTCATTCATAATAATTTTTTTTACGGCCTTATTGTGCAATATATTTTTTATTTCCTCTCATGTCGATATGTATTGAGTTTTATTGAGCATTATATAATTTTGAATTTTTTTTAAATTATGTACTTATGTACACAACTGCTAGTCTGAAATATATATTTAAAAACCCTATTTTATTGATAGTATATATTTTTAGAGACCATTGATTCTCAACAAGCAAAAAATTTGTAAAACTCCACAATTCATAAAAAATATAAAAAATGTATATGAACTTTTTTAATAAACAGTATTTCTAATATGAAATGTTGATATATGTAGCTTTTTTATTCTTACCCCAAGCAACATCAATATGTTTTTTTTGCAATTGCTCGATTTAAACAAATAAATAAAATTATAAGATAAACTGGAACTCTTGTTAAATTCAACGGCTTGTGCAAAAAAAGTGTATCCGAAATATATGATGAATGCATTTGTATACTATTCTATGTTTTGTTTTGTATTTGTATTCTCGTTTTATAATTTTTATCACAAAGGGTGTATTACTATTTAATTATCACTTTTTGATATCTGCTCGTCCTTGCTAATTAGTTATTTATAATGACGAGAAGGATCTTCCTCGTGGGGTTGAGCTGGAAAAACTAATCCTGACATTGCCATCACGGTCAGTGCAAACCTTATGTCAGGGTTCGGCAAATAGTGGCCCGCGGGCCAATTTTGACCCACCATCTTTTTTTGTCTGTCCCACGAGATGACATTAATTTGATGTTCAATAGTTTTTTTTCTTAATCCCCTATTTCAAAGAGGAAAAAAGGCATGCAGCAATCCTATCAATTTCGAAACATTTATTGAGGTATAGATGATAAGAGTCCTAAAGTGACAAAACAACGAAGGACCATATCACAATTAAAATTGACATAAAAAAGGTTGAATGGCTAATTTTTATAAAGTTTTTTTCGTTATAAAACTATTTATTCAGTTATCTAAACAGACATATAAATTAACACATAACAAACATAATTAAAAAATAAAATCTTGATAGTTTTTATCATGACTAAGCAATATAAAGCAAAATTATAAATTTATTTATTCTTTAACAAACAAAGCTTACTCCTTCAAATCCTTTATAAACACATAAGGCAGGGGTCGGCAATTACGTTTGATCACGGGCAAAAAAAATTCAGACAATGTCATCGCTGACCATAGCTTTTTTAAATTTATATATATATATATATAAGATAGAAACGTGTGCATGTATGTATGTCCAATGAGATCTGCTACTTCACAATGACGTGCGCTGGTTAACTAAAGTTTTTTCTTTAAGCATCAAAGTTTGAATTCAATTATGATATCAATATTCAGTTTTATCTTACATTGTATATCAAGTCGAAGGTCACTTTGAATGGCACTCCCAAGGATATTGGTGTTCTCTGACCGACAAGTGATGTCCTTTCCATGGTCTCCGGCCTTTGGATTGAGACGGATATGCGAGACAGAGTGAGTGGAATTTCCAACATGAATCCCTAAAAAATATAAGAAAATAAGTAGTGATATAATTTACTTCAATAAAAAGTCGTGTAAGCGCTCATATCAGTAGTAACATAAAAAGTATATTTAAGCCCTAGCCGATAGTTACATGATAAATAATTGATGGGAATCTTTGAAAATGGTCATTATAATAATATCTTGCGACTCTTTCTTTTGAATAAGTTCCTCATTTTTCTTTAGAATATCGAATTTTTCACTAAAACATGAGTCAAAAGCAAAAATAGTATTTATCCTACATGATAATTAATATACAACGTGAATATAAGAACAAAAAATATACTTATTTTTCTTCAAATTATACATTTGGATATGGAAAAGTTTCATCGTCAGTGTACCTATTTTTGTAGCTGCAATGATGTTTTAAGGTCATTTTTCATATAAACATATAAAGTAAAACGAACAAAACATCAGGAAACTTAGTTGGAATTGTGCTTTCATTAAGTTATATCACAAGTAAAAAAATAAATATATATAATTGTTATTTCGAAAAGGTGTTTAATTTTGATCCAATAAATAATGTATTTTTTTTTCTTACAACTTGTTACGATATAAAAGCATTTAGTACTTTTATATGAACAAATATTAAATAATTTGAATCCGCGTAGCCCCAGTAAATTATTTGATATTTCAATCTTTCAATGATTGACAAACTAAATTTAATACTTGGAGGAATGTTTTTTTTTTTGCTTGATCTAATTCAAATACCTTAAGGGGGTGCGTTTAAGGCGTGCTTAACTCTCAATGTTGAGGGAACAGGTTTGATTCTTCCGAGAGGGGAAGGCCAATTTTAGTCAACCTCATTAATACAGTCCTAGGTTCGAGTGACTAATTATACGCTGGTATGCTTAGTTATATTCATTAAGATGCTATTTTATCGAACCATATAGGCAAACAAATTTATTATTGAACTCTTTAAAGGTATATATCATTATACAACATAAGAATATTTACAAGACTTTTTTACAAAACTAAAAACTCACAAGACAAAAAAGTCTTGTTGCTATATTAAAAATCCAGATAATTTATTACCTCCGCCGAAGGAGGTATTGTTTTCACTGGCGTTTGTTGGTTGTTAGTTTGTTGGTTTGTTGGTTTGTTAGTTTGTTGGTTTGTTGGTTTGTCAGCAGGATAACTCAAAAGTACTGAACGGATTTGGATGAAATTTTGTGGAGTTGTTGGAAGTGCCAAAAGGAAGAAGTGATTAAATTTTGGCATCTCTGAGTGCAGAATTGAGGCGCCAAATGAGCTAAATACTACTAAATTTTCCAAGTTAGCCTACTCTGCCAATAGATGTCGCTGTGCTGTGAAATTGGGTGCCGGGAGCGTGTTCCTCTCGGAATTTCGTCTGGGAACCCTCCCCCGTCTCTCTACGCCTCCCCAGTCGTGAAAAATCCGCCTCGGAAGGCTCATGACGGCGGAGGTTTGCACTCTCTGAGTGTATATTTGTACTATTTTTGAAAATAACACTTTAAAAATAGAGTCAACTTACCAATTGTATATTTTGTATTTTCCGCCATTTGGACAACAACAAAAAACCTTACTAAGTATATTTATTCAAAAATGGTACTTTTTCTGTTTTTTGTTTTTTGTAGCCAACGTATTTTTCCCAACATTTACAAATTTAATGTTGTTTATGTTATTGACCATACTATTAGATTTAAAAGCTTAAGCAACAAATATATAGACTTCGAAAATATCGACCATTTATGATCATCATATAAAAATATGCATATATATTACTATACAAATATCTTATTTTATACTAACTCTATTTTATGAGATGGAATATTTTTGGATCCCATTACAGTATAAAATAAGAAATCCTGAAAATATACATGTTTAAATAAAGAAAGGGTGGCTATCATGTATTACAGACAAAGGTTCAATAGTAAAGGCTAAATATATTATATATATATATATATAAATATATATATATATCATATATATACCTATTATATAAATATAGAAGTCTAGAATATATATAAATCTATATATATATTAGAAGGCTAGAATATTATATGTAGTATATTATATATGATATTGTATATTTATATATATATAGGTATATATATAATGGATAAAATAAAATGGATTTTTGATGTGTAGGATGATTTAAACAATTAAACTTTCATTTAAATTATTTAAACCGCCCCATGCCCACGCATATGGCTTCAATCATTTACAGAGAGGTGGAAGCCCTTGTCCAAGTCCGCGTTCCAAAGTGAGCTTTATCTTACTACTATTTATTTTTTACATAATTCCCCTCAAACCCTCCCCTTCTTAATCAAATCAACTTGATCATCTCTTATAAAGCTTATCCGATCTTTTTTCCGGTCGTTTTTTATTTTTAATATTTATTATTGATATTAACATTGTTAGAATATAATTGATTCCAGTTTTAAGAATTACCTGTTTTTTATATTGACTGTCTAATATATTTTATATATTACTGCACTTACCTGTTTTTTAAGAATCTATTAATCCCCCACCATTATTTTATTTAACTCCTCTCTCACTCGTATATACAATCATTGTAATTGAATATTTTTTTGGAAGTGTGGCGTGAAACACATATTAAAAAAAAAAAAACTTATTTGCTGACCTCAAATTAATTATCCCTTATGAAACAAATATTTTTGTTTGTCTGCACAGTAATTCATCATTTAAAAATGCATGTAGGCTCAAACTCTTTTTGTATCCAAAAAAGATACATGCCCTTAATTTGTTAAATACCAGCAATCCAAAAACATATTTTTATCAAAAGTTCTCGAAGACTATAGCTATTTTGAAGCTAATAATAAATAAGTAATATTTGTAAGTCGATTTTCCGATAAAAATACTATTTTCCAGAAATGCACCCTAAGACATGTACAAGAGAACAGAGTCGACTGACATCAAAAATCAATACTATTGTGTAACCTTTAGCATTCAAGATCTTCAACTTCTCAAACAAACACACACACACTAAGCATTAGTATAAACCATGGATCGACAATAGCATAATTAATGGAATTATTTTATTTCACAAAATTTAATTTCCATTAGTTTTTATTGAGAAAGAAACATTAGGTATTGATAACGTTATAATATAATCCCAGCGTTTCCCAAACTATGGTCGCGTACCCCTAGGGGTACGCGACGTCATGACAGGGAGTACGCAGAGAGATTTTGAGAAAAAAAAAAGCAGGGGGAAAAAATGGCAAAGAATGTGTCAACGCAATACAAGAAAAAACCTACCAATCAGTCCCAGCACTTTACTACGCATAAAGTTAGGGAAGAAAAATAAAATAAAAGCGAATGTAGAAAACGTACGCCTACAACAACCAGACAAACAACCTGCCTATAGCAGTTCCAGCGCTTACTACGCAAGCACACCAAGGTTAAGGATTCTGAAAAGTTGCTAAGTAGGCTAACAAGAAACTTCAGTCAGTTTAGTTACAAGTCGCTGTGATGGCAATGAACTTCCCTGCTAAAAAATTAAATAACACAAACATGGACAAATGGCTGAAAAGAGTGAAACCCCCTCCACAGAGACACCACCGGCTCTACGCCAACTACCGAGGATGTCGGAGACATAAACCCAGACTTGTCTTGTTTCACTTGTATTGGTACTGGCTCGTCTATTCAGCCACAGTGCGTTGTATGTGCAAAGGTGTTCTCGCACAACTCAATGAACCGTCACTCTTGCGCAGACATTTGGAGACGAATCATCCCCACTAAAAAATAAACACGGGAGTATTTGAAAGGGTTACGTGGACTTTCTACCACTAAAGCCCATAACAAAACCAGACACAATGAACAAAAGGCGTTAGAGGCGTCTTATATGGTGAGCTACCGAATAGCCCAGACTGGCAAGCCCCCACAGCTTTATGGAGGAGTTTTCTTCCTTCTGCCGCAGACGCAGTTGGAGTAATGTGGGGGAAATGCAAAAGTGTCATACAGACTATACCAGTATCAGACAACACCGTTTCTCGGCGCATCAGTGCCATGGCTGGGGACGTTTTCAAACAGTTACTGCTCGCGTACGAGCCAGTGATTTTATTCACTACAGCTTGATGAGTCAACGG
>CP045894.1:10660490-10682206 GCA_013387185.1 Caligus rogercresseyi
AACAATTGCATTTACTTATGTTGAAATGCGCGCAACACTTTAAACAATACATCTTTCAAGAACATGAAATATAGATAGACTCTTGTGATCTACACATTCTTCTTACAATAAATGTAGTAGTCTATATTTATTTACTATGTTCAATGACGTATTGACCTTATGATAAATGTATACTCAACGGAGAGGAAAAGTTCAATTAACTTGAGGACGTCTTTATGTAGTTAAAATGGCTGTCAGTTTGAGGTGAACCGGGAAATACGATATATATTGTTATAGAATCCTATTATAAATACCAGTGATGTCAAGCTATGTTGATTATGTTTTAGGCTTCTTTTATTGCACGCGGCAATCACAACGAAAATACTATTACTTATGAAATCTAAGCTTCATTTCTCTGTTTTAACTTCTTAATAATATTATTTGATCTTCAATTATGGTAATTCTACAAATAATAAATACGCCTGAGTATATAATTCCTTCAGGAACCAAATTATCCCTATTTTTAACCATTTGAAACAATCTTCAACCCTTAATGGTGTTTAGGCTTGGGTGTACTGAACCTAAATCTCCAGGAGAGAACCTTGAACCTTTTCCTGTTCTCCTAGATAACCTTTCAATCAATTGTCCTAGAGTCGATGAACCAACAATATTAGACTTACGATGAAGAAGCTGCATTACAATGATTAACAGCATATAATGTAGGAAAATGCATTTATTATTAAGAAAAATATGTAATGTAAATTATGCAACAGATTATTTTCCTTTATTAAAAATGTCATTTGTCAATTTAATATAAAAAATATAAATCTTTATAAGTAGGTGTTTGGTTTATTCACCGATCTAATGATACTCAACTGTGAAGAACATATTGCTCGTTTTCGATGACGCTTATGGACCTAAAATGGCTACTCAATTTGTTTAAACAGTTTAGTCTTAGGAGTAGAAAAAAAAAACCTACACATTTTTTGTATTAAGTCGCCCTCAGATATTTTTCATAAAAATATTTTACTATATCGAAGTCACTGGGTGCTTATCATTTTTTGTTCCTTTTTTAAATCCTTAATCTGGTTTACTTTAATTTCATTGCACGTAAATTCCTTAGGATCTTTTATAGCCTTCTTTTGTCGTGGGTATTTACCTCGCTCGCTTTTTTATAGTCAGTCAAGTTCTCGTTCTTCTTTTCCTCATGGACAATATTGTCACGAATCATTTTCTTCGTTATCCTTTTTTTTCAAGGACATTTTTTTGTAAAGCTTTTTTTCATGAAGCATTTTACTCAATGTTTATTTTTTTACCTTGTAGATCCTAATCTCGCGGGCTCGTCGGGGGTGGGGTTCAAATCTATCTGAAAACTCTTTAGCTGTGTTTCTTTTACGATCAATAAGGGTTTGCCGGTAGATTTCGAACCAATTGGGGCACCCGGCTGAGGCCGGCGTAACCCGTTAAATTAGGGTATACTATTTCTTTAGGCCGGGTGGTTTCCCGTTGACAAGGATTAGCAGTGGATTTCAAACCCATGGTACACCCGGTTGAGGCAGGTACATCCCGTTAGATAAGGGTCTATGAAAGTCCTAGCCAGGGTGTTTTTCAAAAGATCGGCGGTCGATCTCAACCCCATGGGACTCACAGTAGAACCCCCGAGGCTAAGGCATGCAAAATCTTAGGCCGGGTGTTTTTTCTCCTTAAACAGTATCAGCTGTGAATTTCAACCCCAAGAAACCCCAGACTGAGCCCACGAGATTAGGGTCTACAAAGTAATAAAAAAATAAACAGGAGCAAAATACTTCACGAGATAAAAGCTTCACGAGAAAAAGGAAAACGGGGAAAATGCTTCGAGCATTTCCCGCAGTCTGTAACAACATTGTGTGATTTGTTACATCTGGATATGTCATTTGAGATACTGGAGAATGAGATGTTTGGATCCTTGTTTTTGTTAAATGCAGGCTTGTGAACGGAACGCAAAATTGAACGGCGTTCAGCTGAACGCACGTTCAATGAACGGAACGCTGAACGGAACGCAACTTTTTTTTTGAACACTGAACGTTGAACGCAAAAAAAAAAGTTTTGCGTTCAGCGTTCAATTTTTCCAAACATTTCTCATCACTACGCAGTACTTTTTTTGGAAATTCTTTTCTAAAAACAAAAACAAAACGTCATCACTACGCATTACTTTTTTGGGAAATTCTTTTCTAACAAAAAAAAAACGTCATCACTACGCATTACTTTTTTTGGAAATTCTTTTCTAAAAAAACGTCATCACTACGCAGTACTTTTTTGGGAAATTCTTTTCTAAAAAAACAAAAACGTCATCACTACGCATTACTTTTTTTGAAATTATTTCTAAAAAAAAAAACGTCATCACTACGCAGTACTTTTTTGGGAAATTCTTTTCAAAAAAAAAAAAACGTCATCACTACGCACTACTTTTTTGGGAAATTATTTTCTAAAAAAAAAAAGTCATCACTACGCAGTACTTTTTTGGGAAATTCTTTTTTAAATATTTGAACGCTGAACGCTAACGGAACGCTGAACGCTAACGGAACGCTGAACGCAAAAACGCTGAAACGGAACGCTGAACGAACGCATTTTGGAACGCTGAACGGAACGCTGAACGCAAAAAAAAAGCTGAACGCTCACAAGCCTGGTTAAATGGCATTGAGGTTTTTATGCAAGGCTTTAAATACTATATAATAATATAACATTCGTTTATTATTATTAATATTTTGGTTTAAAAACCCATTCCTGCATGGAGTCCCTTGACATAAGTTAAATTATTCTTGCGATAGACATTTAATGGCTCAAAGCGTACTCTCAACGATATACAATTTTTAATCCTTGTATGTAAAAAAAAAAATTATTATATATTTATGTGCCTGATCTGCAGGGTACCCCTTAACTGCTTATTGTTATTTTCTTATCATTATCATTTCTGTTATATATATATATATATATTATATATATATATATATATATATATATATATATATATATATATATATTATATATATATGGCTTTATGGAGTAGTGTTTCTTCTGCGGTTATATTTAAAAAAATCATCCGCAAAGGATGTTGGGCCCAAATATACAAATCTATACACATTAAAGAACTCCTCAGAATTTTGTAAGGGATAACATTTCTTAAACTACTTGATATTCACATGATAATATTCCTGCATTCTTTTTTAACAACAAAGTTATGTTTTTTTTATTTGAATCTCAATGCATTTTACAAAAGCGTAGTAATTTATTTTACAGCAGCACGGACTGGGATAAGATAGCTCAGAAGAAAATATCTTAAGATGTAATTAATTAATGTTTAAATGGTTGGACTGCATATATAACATAATTATATACTGCTTAGACGATGTTCAATATATTTTCAGTTCTTAAGTACCCTTTGGCAACATCAATAAAAAAAGTTTAATTTAAGTAATTGACTTCAAATGAGTCAGTAACTATTTTAATTACCTAGAACTACTCACATCACCGTTATTTATATAAGAACAATCATACAGATGACAATCATTAAATGATATTCTATTTCCTTGCCATTTCAAGGCACTAGAAGGCTCATATGAATATTAAATTTGGTCTTTTCTTATTATAGATTGAATTATATATATATATATAAATATATATCACGAAACAACCGGGTACCCGGCCCGGTTCCCAGCTGTTTTTTGAACATTCCCGGGACATATCGATCATAGAGCCCTCTAACTAAGACATTGTTGACGTTGGCGAAAAAATTGTTGTTCATCATTCTGAAAGTGACGACGTTTTTTTATTTAGAAAATAATTAAAACATTAAAAAGTAGTGTTGTACTTTATGATACGAAAAAATCTTCTTTTAAGAAAACGTCGTCACTTTCACGAAATAATATATTAAAGTCCCGGCCCGGCTTGAAAAATTATTTACTCCCTGGCCCAGCTCCCGCCGAAAAAAAGTATCCCGGTCGTTTACTGATTTATATATATCCCACAGGAAGCATGTTCTTTATACATAAAAAAAGTTTAAAACCTTTCAGTTTCAGATGCAGTTAAAGTAAGTTCACTTTCACATTTGAATCTATTACTACCCATTGGTAGAAAATATACAATTTTCATATTCTGTGGTTTATCACAAAAAATATCTCTATCGATTGAAGAAATCTACCGCAGGTATTACCAATCAGGAGTCACATTTCTACTTATTTAAGGCGGTATTATTTGTAAATATATTAACTTTATCGTTGAATTCATGGGAGTATGCATATTTATTTCCTGATCTTCATTCTCATCGTGGATGCCTTGCTTTCTGGTGCTTTCAAAGAAAAAATATATTCTAGCCAACACATAACCAGAACTCATTCCTCCCCTGTTCCTATATTCAACCTTTATAAAAAATAACAAAAAGCTCAAAATAAGTTTAGTGCAGAAAGGTCCTTTTAATTTAAGTGCTAGGATTTTTTTGCACATTCTTTAAGGCAAGACACCAAGACACTGGGGTAATATCGTAAATTGACTTTATTAACTATGGACAATAAATTTTACTCGTATGTATAAGTACTACTCCTACTTATAATAAGTACCCATATTACGGTTGAGATTTATCGTTTCGAAAGCAATTTAGATAAGTAATCGATGTGGATTCCATTTTATCGGTCCATGAAATAACGACCTCAGACATAATATACCTATATTACTACATCTGAAGTAATTTTCTCTAGGCAATAATCGGACTTAATTATGACATCAATAAAATGAATCGAGTGATAAATTACCTAATCAAAATGATAATTCTTTATATGAAAATACTTTATATTAAGCCATTTCTTAGAATGTATATTTCTAAAACCAAGGGATAGTGAAAATCTATTTACATAATTAAATCAAAAAGATTCGCAAAAAGAAGGATATATGCAAATGAATGTATGATAAATAAAATGTAGAAATAATTTGAGTCAAAATTGGAACTCAGTTTTTCAAAGTACCAGCCATCTTAGAAAGTTGATTATTTTTTCTCCTTCTTTCAAGTTAAAAAAATGTAAATACATATTTTTCTTTATAAGAATGGTCTAAATTAATTAAAGTTGTTATGATTATATTTACATTTAGATGTAAACATAGTAATGAAGTCAAATTATGTTATTTTATTTTATTGAATCAAAATACAAATAAATCGGTTTTGTGCCGCAACGTTTATCTGTTTTCAATTTAATATAAAAACATGTAAACTTAAATGATACAATTTTATCATTCAATATTACATTGGATATAGCATGGGTAAAGTAGTGTTTATTTTGAAGATTTTTTTAAAGATCCAACGGACAAACAGGTTGTACAAAAGACAAATAATAAATTGATTTATTTCGATTCATTTCATATTTTATATTATCAGTACTATTTTTAAGTTTTTATTGAAAAAATACATCATTACGACATCATAATCTAAATTGTATAAAATGGAAGTTAGCAAAACAAAAAATGGAAGCAATTTTTTTGTAAATGGTATATAAAAACTTCTTTTATTGCACGGCTCACTCGATAGTTCATTTCAAGTCCTCTTATTTCTTCTAACAATGATTCTCAGACGAGAGTAAAAATGACAGGAACATTGAGGAAAAACTTTGACGATATTCGCGGCGAAATCCCATAACTTCACTTTCTTATGGTAGAATGTGGAATCTTCAGGGCAAAGACTCCATTCCTTGCAGCCAAAGAAACAAATATTTTTGGAACAACTCATTAGGAATGAGTGTATTGGAGGTTAAACACTCTGCAACGTGGGCTTTAGAGCTAGCAAGTGCAAAGCTGAGAGCCTTGGATTCAGGAGATGCCGTTGTTGCTTTTAGAGATACATCAAATAAGATATAGGCCGATAAAAACTTTTCAAGCATGTTGCCTCATATTCAGAGCCATAAAATGACTTATATTATGGGTAACACAAGCACGAAGATACGGCATGGCAATCAGCGAAAGCGTGAATGTTCGAATTATAGATTTTTCCGCAGTCCTTATAAGAAAAGTTGAAAAAGATACAACCGGTAGAAATTTGAAATTGTGCAGTAAATTTTTTGTTATCTTCCACATTGGTGGATACCATGATTATTTTTCCCATCTTTGCGGAAGATTTAACTCTTGAATAAAAGCCTAGCAGTTTTCTTAACGTCCTCGTCGGGTCCAGGCCTTGTACTTAATTTAAGAAGTCATGGAGTAGGGGATATATGAAGCCTAGCTGATCTAAGAAATTGGAAGTAAAACTTTCCCGCTGTAAGACCACAGTTTTTTGAAATCGTGGATGGTGAAAGTTTCTGTTCTTAAGGCTTCCAATTCCATGCTCTGGGGAGTTGCAAGTTGCTCAAAAAGTGCCTTCAGGGACGGAAGATAACTTTTATGGAAGAGTTTCTGGAGCCAAGAGTCCTCTTCCTCGATCATCCAAAGGGTAAGCTTGGGTAAAGTGTTTCCAAAGTAGAGAACTAAGGGAACTAATTTTTATTGCTAGAATTACAAAAACATCCTTTATAAAAATATCAAATGATAAATAGATTTATAAATATAAATTCATTAATCTATACTAAAATATATATAATTTTTTTTCTTGGGGTCTTTTGAAACATTTATATAGTCTTAGTAGGCATCTACAAAATGATTTTGTAATAGAATCCTGACAACATAAGCTTCATGATGTTGTTCCCAATATTACAGCACTCTTATTTAATTAGAATTGACTTACCCTACCAATGTATATATCAATAGTATCAATAATAATGTACTTTTTACCAATCATTAAAAGCAAATAAGAATAATGCCAGTTAATGAGACGGACTTCTTCAAAAAGTGTCTATTTCCTGTCTTTTTGATCATAGGTATATGTTTTTGGGAGTATCATACATAATGAACCTAACCCTACAAACACAATAGTATTTTCCGTTCAAGTACAACATTTATCAATGAGGAAATATAATCCCCTTCAACAGCGATGGCATCCTAGCAGTGTCGTCGTTGGGATTATTTCTTGTTTATTTTTAGAAATAACGAACGCTGCTCAATATTGATGACACATCCCAATGCTGACATAATTTCATTAACTCTATATGTTATGGAGAAGTTTGTCCTATCGAATGATCATGATGGCATGTCGAACCCTTCCTCAAACCCGTTTCTTAGTTTTGACTTTAAAATATGCAAGCAGATATTTTAAAGTTAAAACTAAGAAACTGGTTCGAGGAAGGGTTCGACATGCCATCATGATCATTCGATAGGACAATTTATCTTTCAAAATGTTTAAATTAACTTTTTCTCCATAACATATAGAGTTAATGAAATTATGTCAGTATTAGGATGTGGCAATATACGCCTTGCAGTTACTTATTGCCGCACATATAGACAAACTCTCAATTTTGAACACTGAGTCCCTCTTAGAAATGCCAACAGGATGTAGCCTTTAATATGGTCCTTTTCAAACCCCGAAATGTTCATTGCGTTTAATTCTAAGTGATCTTTGATGATAGTTAAAGCTAGACAATCACAAAATGCATGTGATACAAAAATACACTTCGTGAACAAGATGTATAAATTGCTGAAAGATAACAACTTCTGCCCCTCCCTCTATCTATGTTCAATTTTTGCGTAGTAAAAGGAGAGGTTTGTGAAAAAAACAATACAAATCTTCCGAAAGTAAGGAAAGAAAACAATGGAAGGAAGAGATAACATCAACATCCCTTTCCTACTCACTTGTTGTAAAAATAAAAGTAATTGTCACTTCCTCTTATAAGCTTTTTTTTCCAGGCCTAGCTTTCCATTTTACTTACATGCATATTTTCCTATTTGGTTTTATCTGTAGGATAAAACATTAGGGACCGTCTTTTCAAAGCTAATTATTTAAAAGGAAAACCTTTTCGAAAAGTAAATAAATATATCTTATTGAAACAATATATAAATTTTAATGACGAATAGATTGAAAATTGATGAACGACATGTAGGTATAACTTATTTATGTAGTTATATTATTACAAGAATTTTGAGTTTGTTGTTATTTTTATAAATATCATCCAGACAAGCATGATCCTAAGCCATAGAGAGTATAGAGTGCCGAAGCACCGTAGGGTATCGCTAAATATCGGGGAATTCGTTAGTTCTCCATTGTTGTAGAAATATAGTAACAAAAATAACTAAAGAGAGATTACATACAACTGTCCTGCTTTGAAAATCGTAAAATAATTCGTACTAATAAATGCATCGAACATTGTGGACTTCGAGGTGGAATTTCTGGGAGCGTACATCTTATTGGGATTTAGTTGAGATCGAACTTGACCAACGAGGGAAGAGCAATCAGGGCTGAAATAAGTAATTGAAAGGAGATAATCGAAAACAGCAAGCTCCGAGCAATATCAGCGGAAGCTCGGTACACAGCTTTTACTCTAAAAAATCCGACTTTCGGTGGAGGATCTTGAGATAACGTGTCCGAACTACTCGTCGAATACTTCCCGTCAACTTCTCCGCACTACACCAAGGCCATCAGAATAATTATGAAAAAAATTATAAGAAATTTTAAAAATAATGTTAGTTTTTACTAAAAGAAAATTAAGTATTTTGTTCTTCTTTTCTACATTTTAATATTTAAATGTTTTAATATTTAGTGCAAAAACAAATTCCGGGCGAACTCCTACATAGAGGTCGACAACCTACGCTCATTCATCATTGGGGCAGCGGCACGTTACTCGGCTCTTTCTCTAAGAGTTCCCAACGCAGGATCTTCTTCGTGGGAGTGGGCTGGAGACCTAATTCGTTATGTGCCATTAATGGCAGCAGATCACTTGAATGCTTTAAAGAGGATTTTAAAAATTCAACGTCGCTTGTTGTGGAAGAAATGATTTTTGCATTTTATATAAGGTTATAACTTTTAGATATTAATTTTGTTCTTTAATGTTCAATTTTTTTTTCTTTTTTCTTTTTTTATTACATATTACATTCATTTCAATTAAACTTACGTAGAACAAAGCAATTGACATAATTGTGACTCTCACAAAAGGACATAATATCTATTAATATGATATCCTAAACATCTATACAAGAATATATCGTTCCGGAAAGGAATGATGATGCACATTAATAACACAGGGCAACAATAATTTTTTAAAAAGTTTCTTGGGATATATCAACTTATTTGAATACCTAATGGGCCCCTGATAACTTAATTAAAAACTGTTTCGCTCAATCAGGTCAGAATTTTTTGAAATTTTGAGTTTTTTGTTTTCAATTTTCAACTTTTAGACAAAATCACAACTTTTTTGTTTATTGAGCTACAAAAATGGTATGGGTGTTTTTGAAAATATTAGTATTATTAATATAATATATCATATTAGTGGGGGCGGAGATTACTTTAAGTTGAAAAAATAATCAGAGAGGCCCAAAAAATTACATTTATTTTTGGTAAAATGACCAAATTTCGCATATTTTTCACTATACATATTATTTATATCACAACTTTTAAGTAAAGCAAAAATTATCTTTTAAGCTTTTTTATTTCTTACTATACAAAAAAAACATTCAAATTGAAAATGCATGGAATGCTAAATACTAGCAGTATAAAACTTCTCTCTAAAGATCTCCTCTTGTGCTGCAAATTAGGATAGTCAAGAGCTATGTTCCAGCAATAGTCAGCCATCATATGGCTATCCCATATTTCTTGGTACCTCTTCTACATGCCCCTCATGTCCTGGTGAAACCTCTCACCCTGCTCATCACTAACACTTCCAAGATTTTCAGGAAATTTCTCCAGGTGACAGGAAAGGAAATTAAGTTTGATGCTCATATATGCATTTAGCTGCTTTTAGCTCACAAACATACTGTTTACAAGCTTCACATAATTGCTTGACTTGTTGTTTCCAAGAAAATTATCCACAACCAAGACAAAGAACTCCAAGCATTATACACATATGGTTCATAATAAAAACAAACAGATGATCATTAATTAGCTTTCGGATCTGAGGATCATCACAAATTCCAGCCTTCTTTTTTACTCAGTCCAGGGAAAACATCCCAAATGTATTTAAAACAGTCTTCATCTTTGTCTAGGGCTTTGACAAATTGTTTCATTAATCCTTAATGTGAAGAGGAGAGAAAATGATCTTTGATCTTTCCACCAGAGGCTCAACAATAACATTTTTCTCTCAAACAGTCATAAGAGTCCTATCTGGACACTCCTTCCTCACCCAGTGTTCCTCCCTTGCCCTATTATCCCAGTGAAAGAGAAAGTAAAGGATTTCGGTTTATTTTAGTTTGGTGACATGGGCAACTGGAAAGGATCCATATTTATTTCCATTATGAAACAACTTTGAGACTGTATTTATAACTGTCAATGAAAAGTCTCCACTCTTGAGAATTGTAGTTACTTTAACCTAAGTTATCCAGGAGACCAGGAATGTCATTACAGTCATCTTTCTCAGAGAAGAAAGGAACAAACTCTGAATCTCTTGAGCTATAGAAGGATTTTGTTGTACCACTTTAAAGATTATTCTCACTTAATCTAGAGGCCATAAGTTCTGCATATTTTTGAGCGAGTTTAAGTCTCTCGCAAGGTCATTTAATTCACCCTGGTTGAACTGATAGTGTCATGATTAAGAGCCTTCATTCAGTTTATCATGACATGATAGTTATGCAGCCTGTTTTGACTTTGAATTCTGGAACAATTAAAAGATCATCTTTGATCAAGTGATCAAAGTTGTAACGGAAATTGGATTTATTGTTCGAGCCACCATTTGTGACGCCCACAAAGTGAATCAGAAAACATATTCCATAGAATTATGCCATGGAAGCATCAATACTTTTATTCATCATCCTCTGACTCCGGATAGGAAAATGTATTTATTGTTTGATTCTGTTCACATTATGAAAAACTTATATAATAACTTCGTGTCTCGTAGCCATTTTGTCTGTCCAAATTTCAGAGGCCAAAAAATAGAAGGGAATATGGCACATATTGTAAATCTATACAATCTTAAATTAGGGCAACCATTAAAAATAGCTCATAAGCTCACAGAACGAGTATTATACCCCCGTACATTAGAAAAAATGAACGTTAAGCTGACGAACAGTCTATTTCACGGGTCTACCATTGCCGCTTTACGTCACTATGGGAATGAAGAAGACAAAAAAGATTGGATGGTTACGGCAAATTTTTGGAGGTAATATGGACGTGGTGGATGATAATTAATACCCGTTCTCCGCAAATAGGCTTTCATAAAAGAAACCCTTGGAAAAGAGCCATTACTTCTAATTCCTCCCAATTAGAATATTTGCGAGACTTTACATCATAGCTGAATGAATGGGAGGCAGCGGGAGATAAAGCCTCAAGGCTTACACGTGACACTTTTTTAGCAGCTAAACAAACTTCAAAAGGCTTATGCGAATTGGCTGAAGATTTGCTCGAAGAAACTGATGTCAATTACGTTCTTCTTGGCCACATCAATTCAGATTGTATTGAAGCTCGGTTTGAACTCTATAAGAGAAGATGTGGGACGAACATTGAATTAAGCGTGCACCAATATTTGGATTCAGAAAAATGCCTTCGAATGAAGAATATCATAAGTTTAGGCAAAATTTCACTGAAAGATCTGGAATATCATTTTTCTGAGGATATAAATTCAACAAATGAAAAGATTAAGTATTCTTCTTTAAATATATTTTCCAATTTAAAACATTTTACTTTTAAAGATTCATTTACATATATTAATGACTTATCTATAGTTTACTTTTGTTCTGGATATATCGCGCATTCTTTATGTAAAACTATAGCCTGTCATTCTTGCCACAATTTATTGACAGCTTTAAATAAAAAATTCGATGTAAAATTATTCTCCTTAGAAAATATTGATGATGAAAGTAAACTTTTAGATCAGATTAATCGAAGTGGGTTAACTCGTCCTTCTGATGATCTTTTTTTAACGTGTTCCTTTGTTTATGCATTTTTTTCAGAAATTCAAAATTCAAAAAGTATCTTCAAAGAGTTGATTTCTTCCCCTTCTTCAAAGAATATTTTTTTTCTTTCGTTTATTAAACTTTTGGAAAATGTTACTTACGTTTTGGAAATTATTTTAGCAGAATGCGAAGAAGACCATTCCTTTAAAAAATTTATTCCACAAATTGTTACTAAAATTTCTAATTGTATGTCCAAAAATTATGTTTCGGAAATCAATGATCAAATTCACAAAAACTAAAGAAAAACAAGCAGTCAAAATATGACAAATAATTCTAAGAGATTGAAAAAACTTAAAGGAGAATAAACAAAATGTATGTATGTTATTATAATTTGGCAGAAAGTCTTAAATGTATCTATGTTTATTTAATATATGTCCATAAAATTTGTAAATAGTAAAAAATATATATTTCGTTCTCAAAATCATAATTGTTATGAAAATAAATAAGGAAAGGGGAGAATGTACGCGTATTCTCCCTTTTCCTTTTTAGATCCCTCATCGTATTTTCCTAGCGAGCCTTCTTTTCCTTGTTGTTTTAGTATTCATTGATCCAATATATTTTTCTCCTTGAAATATGGAGCGTGACAATTTCATTTCATGATAAAAATATTAAGTCAAACTTTCTTTCTTTCGTTCTCTCCTTCGCTCTCTTTCCCCAACAATGTTGTAGAGCTAACAAATGACCCGAATTTCAATGTCCATTCCGTTGAATAGGAGTGTATTTGACCAAAATATTTCCTTAATAATGCTTTTCCATATTTTGGAAACTTTCAAAATATTGTGTTAAATAAGATAAGTGCAAGTAAAATTGAATGATATAAGTACATAGGTATATGCAACAGCAGTATTTTCTATGTTGTACTCAAGGAAACTAAGGGTTTAAATGCTATACTTAGGAATCATTAGGAATCAGAACGAATGATTTTAAAAATCCTTATTTAATACGGACATTTATTAAATGTCTATCGTGTTTTTAATAAATACAAATAAAGGAGTGCGATAGCCGTGTGCGTCAAGGCGTGTTGCACTCTCAATGTTGAGGGCGCAGGTTCGAGTCCCGAGAGGGGATGATCATTTTTGATCTACCTCATTAATAAGATCCTCAGTTCGTGTGACTTATTTTAATGCTAGTAAGCTTTATTATATCCTGTGGGATACTGCAATTCTGTCGAACCAATTAGGCAAAAAAAAATTAATGTAATAAAAATATATTTAATATAATCATTTCGAACAATTGTATCAAATCTGATAGAGTAGATAGTCTCCATGTAGGAGGATGTATCAACGCTCCTGTTTTTATTCATTTTCTATCGGACGAACGTGTGTTTGCTATCCCTGACCATTAATGCACGTGTCTCAGTCTGACATCTTCCATCAAAATTTTCACTTTAAGACTGTCATTTTAGACCTACCTTTCACCCTTTTATGATAAGTCACTCATCTAACCTAAATATAGAAGAATCGATGTGATGATGCATTTAATCGACAGTTTATAATTTAATTAATTTTATTCATATTATCCCCCCCCCCCTGCCCTCACCGGGGTGGCAACCATAATGGAGTCAGAATCCAAGGGATTCATAGGGATTTATTTAGCATAACTTTATTTGAAAAATGTATTTCATCAACATAAATCTCATCCATTTTTCAAATAGGTAGTGCATTGATGTTTCCACACGTCAAAGCTCTAATTATAAAAAAATATATTTTTGAGGAATATAATATTTTTGATAAATGTACTTTGTAGAGTGCCAAAAGTGTGCACGAAAATCCTTTGAAAGTATTAACTTGGATTTTATTTGGTTTGCATCAGACTTGCAGATGAACTGAGCTTTCTCATAGTAATATAAAAATGTACATCAAAGTTTCTTTATGGATTAACGGACCAATTATTCGATAAATCTAGAACGGAAGACGACTGAACAGTGAAAAATAGCCATTATATTGGATGCTACTTTCTTTGCATTGTAGAAAATGATAAGCTGGGATTTTGACAAATATGACAAAAACATTCAAGTATTGGTAGATGACATCATTCTGAAGGATGTCCCTTTATATATTAATACCAGATGTACCCTACAAACTCAATAATAGATTTTTTCATTTAATGGCAATGTTTTTATTTTTTACGTCTGAGTGTCGTAGTTATGATCCCAAGGAGTGAGTATCTCTTACGGTGCATAGATAACAGGTCGGCTGATAAGTCCCGAGATTAACTGAGAAGAAAACATTTTCTTGACAAAATTCGATTTTATTATTCAACATAGTTGCCTTCGAGGGCGATACAACGATTATGGCAATCTTTCTATTTTTCGATTCCACTTTTATAGTAATCTTTCGTTTTATCCGAAATATAGGCTTCTGTCTCGGCGATTACTCCATCATTGTCCTTAAATTTCTTGCCAGCGAGCATTCTCTTCAGGTCTGCAAACAGGAAATAGTCTCTGGGAAGCCAGATCTGGAGAGTAAGGTGGATGGGGAAGCAATTCGTAGCCCAATTTATCTAATTTAGCCATTGTTTTCATTGACTTGTGACACGGTGCATTGTCTTAGTGAAACAACACTTTTTTCTTCTTCAAATGGGGCCGTTTTTCAACAATTTTATCATTCAAACACTCCAACAAGGCTATATAATAATCGCTGTTGATTGTTTTCCCCTTTTCAAGATAGTCAATGAATAATGTTGTGGCGCGATCTCCTAGCTCGAATCATTTATATATATTATTTTATATTTTTGGCCTTTAAATTGTAATTGCTCCCCCTACCACTTTTCCTTTTGTTTATTTTGACACCTCTTCGCCTCGTGGTATTTAGCTCAACACTTTTCCTTTGTTTATTCTGACACCTCTTAGCTTCGGGGTATTAAATCAATCCTTTTCCTTTTGTTTTCTTTTCCTTCGTCATGGTCAGTTGAAGGCTCGTTGTCTGACGAGGTGGACTTGTATTGAACGCTTGGTGACTGAAATAAAATCACACGTACCACACGTACAATGCGTATTAGACAAATACAGTCCATTTATTGAGGAAGAACGCCCGTAATTGGGAAAAGCCGCGTCGCTGTCCGAAGAGGAGGCTGGGGAATCCGATCCGAGAAGAGTCCGGAGAGAGAGAGACAGAGTTTGAGCTCCAAAGAGTGGAGGAAGCTACCCCCTCCCAGGCACGCGCATCAACAAATAATATACCGTGTGCATCCCAAAATACAGACGCCATAACCTTTCCAGCTGACTGTTGCGTTTTTCCTCGCTTTGGATTCGGTTCATCATATGCAATCCACTCAGCTGACTGTCGATTGGACTCGGGAGTGAAGTGATGTAGCCATGTTTCATCCATTGTCACATATCGACGCAAAAATTCGGATTGATTACGATTGAACAGCTTCAAACACTGCTCAGAATCATCAATTCGTTGTTGTTTTTGGTCGATTGTGAGCTCTCGAAGGCACCCACTTTGCACAGAGCTTTCGCATGTCCAAATATTCATGCACGATATGTCCAACGCGCTCTTTCGATATCTTCAGAGTCTCAGCTATCTGGATCAACTTCACTTTACGGTCATTTAAAATCATTTTGTGGATTATTTTTATGTCTTCTGGTGTAACCACCTCTTTTGGGCGTCCACTGCGTTTATCATCATTCGTGCTCACACGACCACGTTTGAAATCAGCAAACCATCGACATATGGTTGCTTTCGATGGAGCAGAGTCCGGATAACATTCTTCAAGCCAAGTTTTAGTTTTGTTGGTATTTTTTCCCATAAAAAAATAATGTTTTATTAACACACGAAATTCGTCTTTTTCCATTTTTTTCACAATAACAAAAGTAGCTTCACTTAAAACGCAATATCTCACAAACTAGTTGTCAGACAGCTGTTATATTTATGCATGTATGTTTGAAGGCTGGTACTAGCTGACAGTCATATGAAAACAAATCCACTGGCGCCATCTATGTGTTAGTCTCGGGACTTATCAGCCGACCTTGTAATGTACAAGCACTCTCTTTTTTTTTGTACATTGTACAAAACTATTTATTCAACCCATGCAATATCTACATACAGATTCACATATCCCCCAAAAAACCTATTATAATAATAGTTTGGGCCGATATAGGGACATGGGATATATTATACAATCATGACCAATTAAAAAGATCAAACGCAATAGATGTAAAACAAAAAAGGAGGTCTCTAAAACTAAACTACTAAGAGTCTATCTAAAGAGAGTCAATTTTTTTTGGTAAATCAATCTTGGTGCTCCGAAATTTGTGCAAGGTAGTAAAAGTGTTTGTAAGTATAAGATTTATTTCCTCCTAAGAGCCGATAGGAAGAAAAAAGGAAAAGTGGTTTCGACTTAAAATAATATCAAAATTGGAGTAAACTCTTAATGCAATTTTATCACAGACAAATCTAGTGGCTTCACATTAAGCTAAGAAATGACTCAGAGTTTCTTTTGTAGCTTACAAAAGAAGCAAAGCCTTTCTTCAAGTGTTTTCCCATGGATATTGCTTGTAGTGAGGATGTTTGAGACAATTCTATATCAAACCAATATAAACTGTGATCAAACTGTTATTTGATTGACTTTTTATAATTTGGTTTATGGGATAATTTACCTTATCACGGTGCATCTCAATTTGCCTCAAATATTTAAATTTAATATCGTTCGTTAATTGTAGGAGACGTAGAATTTTATTTCCAAAAAAACTAATAAATTTAAAAAACAATCCCGAGGTCCAATTTGTCTGCTTGATATTTCAATTGTACTTAAAATTCTTGGCTTCTCAAGTGCTTCGATAAAAGTTTCTTCTCTACATACAAACACTCTAGCTTTGATCCATTTATCGACTGATATGAGATAATAATATATATATATTTTTATTAAGAAAAGTTGATTTATTCAATTACTATTAATGAGCAGAATAGGAGGAGTCAAAGGATTCCACAATGACGTCATTGAAGTAATTTTAAGGATGAATTTATTCTTTCTCAGACTCCTAATTGGAGGAAATGAGTCATGACTAAGGCTGGACAAATCTGGAGTAAAAAAAATAACTTTTAAACCCCAAATATCTGGGACAAAAAAAAAAACCCTACGAAATACGCGATTTTTTTAAATAAAATATGTGCATAAATATGAGAATATTTATTTCCGTTGCCTCTGTTTTTATGCATGATTCAACAGAATGAATCAATGTTTAGTACATAATTGCGAAAGCTGTAATTCTTATCAACATAAAATTATGTATAATGTAAAGAGGACCGTCGTTGTACGCAATTATAAAAGAAGCGCCTGAACTCGTTGCACACAAAAAAATGCACACGGCTCGACTGTCCACTACTTCCCTACATTTGTCAATCCGCGAGGCTAAAAATGAGCTAAATGTGGGTGAAAATGTAGAAAATAGCAAAATATGCGATTAAACTATGCAAAATATGCAAATCATGTAAAAAACATGTTTTGGTTCCAGATTTTTATTCACATATTTTTTGCCCAGCCCTAGTCATGACCCACCTCAATACTACAGTCTTGATTAAATAACATTATAATATGTCGTCACATCCACGCATAATATAGAAAAAATCAAATTTATCTTGATGAGTTTTCTTGGAGGAGAAAAATATATTGAGCCCTACTACGTTCCTGGAGTTACGAATTTATTTGTACTAAAATGTGACAAACATTATTATGTCTTCATTTTATATATACCTATATGATGTAATCCTTGTTCGGTCTCACTTTTTAACTTATTTAAGCACTATCAGAGCCCTATAAGAAGAGATTGGAGCACCATCTGGTGAAATAGCATTTGGACTCAAAACAACGCATGGAATGAAAAAAAAAATGATTATTGTTCCTAAGCATAGAGATAAAAATATATAGAGAGCTTATTCCCTTCATGTGTATCTGTGTGTTTAAAATAAACAAAGTAATTTGTACTACGTCATTGTAAGCTAATCATAGAGATATAATCTATCTCTATGATCAGCTTACGATGACGTAGTACAAATTACTTTGCTTATTTTGAACACACAGATACAGCTGAACATTGTTTCTCTGCTATTGAAGGAATCAGCTCTCTATATCTTTATATCTCTATGTTCCTAAGTTATTGTTAGGATAAATAATCGGAGTCTATGACAAAAAAATGTGCTTATAAAACCTTTTATTTATTGGGAGATTGTTCCATGGGAAATAAAAAATAAATTCCTTGGGCTCTTGAGCGATTTGTACAATCCAGGCTTGTGAGCGTTCTTTTTTTTACGTTCAGCGTTAAAAAAAAATAGCGTTCCGTTCAATGTTTTTGCGTTCAGTGTTCCGTTAGCGTTCAGCGTTCAAATATTTAATAAAATAACAATTCGTAATCTTGAAAGATGGAAGTACTATTTAGGGTTTTTATAATAAAATTAGCCCGAACCGACTTTCAAATGATATGAATTTATTGAGTGGATCTAACCCAGGGGTTCCCAACCTGGGGTCCGCAGAACGTCTATATTCTCTACATAAGAGGGTCGCCAGACTGGAGATTTATCTATAGGGGGGTCGCCAAAGAAAAAAGGTTGGGAACTCCTGACCAAACCCCACCTTGTATATAATTTTTCCTGACCCGTAATAAAATTATCATTATATTAGTAGTCTTCCAACTTTTTAGCTCTCGAGCCCTCCTATCCGAGTCTAATATTTAAGTTATCGAGTCCACGAACCCGAGTCCATCAAAATGAGCAAATCCATGATTCTGAGTCCACAGCCCAGATGAATATCCGTAGTCAGACTTAATCTCAACTTTTTCAACAAAAGTTGCATACCTAAATACTAAATAAGTAGTTTATTTTGTTATAAGATTGAATGAATAAAAATCATTTGTGTGTAAATTTTTGTCACTGGGGGTAAAAAAAAAAAAAGTGTTTTACTATTCTATAGAGAGTTGTTGGGAGAGTAATTTATAAGTTCTTCTCATAATAATTCATACCCTTGTTTATATCCCATAAAAAATACTTAATCAAAACTACATTGAAATGTTTGGAAAAATTGAACGCTAAACGTTGAATGCAAAACTCTTTTTTTGCGTTCAACGTTCAGAGTTTAAAAAAAGTTACTTTCCGTTCAGTGTTCCTTTCATTGAACGTGCGTTCAGCTGAACGCCGTTCAATTTTGTGTTCCGTTCACAAGCCTGGTACAATCCAAAGCACTTCAAGCAGGCATACCTAGTTGTGTTTTTTAATAGATCTTTAAATTTTACAGTGCTTGTATACTTCGAATAAATAATCTCAAAGGACTGTCTATTTACAACTCCTCGATAAATCATGAATGTTTTGAGCCTGGCTTGAGTCGGTTGTTGAGAGTCAGCTGCTACACAGACAGTTCTTACGACGCAACTCTACTTATAAGGCTCTGAGCACTATGAATTATGCGATGAATTCTATAGATAAAGGATATATTCGAATAACTGTTTTATAAACAAAATGGAAAAGAAATGCACCCTGGATAACTACCGTAGGAGTGCCATGACAGATAATTTTACGAAAAAATAATTCTTTTAAGTCACAAGTATTAGCAACCGTATCACATTGATATATTTTCTTCAGCTATTTACATATTTGAATATTTTTCTAATAGTTGTTAGACTCTTACTTCTTATATCCCTATTGTAATCCGACATACCGATCCAATGGACCTAAATGTCAAACATGTGGCCGATTCAAAAAGTGAATAAATTTTAATTCAATGCGTCTTAAGGGTTTCATCTTTATGTTATATTTGCATTTTAGTACATTAATAATGTAATAATCATACAATTGAAATCCAGTGTTTTAATTTAATAGTATTATTATCGTTCTAATATTATTTCACAAATTATTAGATTAATTTTTTTATGTTTTGATTCAATAGAAATGCTGTGCATGTGTATTGACTTATTTTTGTCTCAGAATGAGTGTTTTTCTGAAAAGTCTCATAAGAGTTATTATTCAGAAGCATTGAAGTGACATTTAACCAACGCATTTAATCAAAAAAGTAATAATATTTACTCATAAAGGAGGGAAACAACCACTTACCCTATATAAAAATGAGATCCTTTTCTGAGAAATAACAATAATTTCTATTAGCTAATGACTTTATTTATTAGTATTTTTGTGTATTTGCACAATTAATGCGCTTAGACTTCTTAGGTGTTTGTATGGAGTCCTCCAAATAACCACATTACATGTATTTTTTAATAGTCCCCCTTGTGCTAAGTATGATCTCATTCTAATATTTAATCTGTAGATTTGTTTCTGATTCGTTGTTTATTGAAAAGTCGTTTTTTTCAGTATTACAATCATTTTTTGTGTCGTCGATAAGTAAGAGACATACATTTGTACCAAGATGAGTCCTAGGATAAAACCTAATTTAATTATCGTACTTCAATGTTAAAAAACCCAGTAAATTTCATTATGTGCCAACCAAATGATATGGACATGTTATGAGTGAACACAAATAAAAGTGATATTTCTCCCTTTTTATATATCATTGTAATATTTTACTACATCATAGCACCACATTCAGCCTAAGAAGGCAAACAAGAAGACCGTATGGATCCGTAGAATACCCAGATCTGATGTGTAGATAGTTCATTCAAAGCAGAGTTAGAAAAGGATATCATGCGCAGATTACATGTAAAAATAAATGCACGAATAAACATTTTCTAAAGGCATATTCCATATTCGTTGGAGACTTTGATTAATTTCATTTTTATGGGACGGATTATTTAATTAGATCCTACAGAACAAAGTTTGATAGATCAACTTTTGAAATAAAAAGTGCTTCATATCAATCTTATTTTATCATATAATATATATATATATATTATATAAAAAGAGAGCGAGAGAAGTGAAGCAAAATACTCTCTCGCTCTCTTTTTCTTTCTCTTTCTATCCAGGTCACAGTGGTTACCAAGTGGTATTGTATATTCTCATATCAAAAGATCAATTTTTTGGGAGAGTGCGTGTAAAAATGTATTTGCTTATATCTCTTAAAGTATAGCGATTTTTAGAACACCAAACATATCAAATGAAAGCTTGGTAACCAGCTTTAATATTTTGGTATACTAAATCATGTCAATTTAATAAGTAGAGAGTTATATGTACATTAAAAAAAAACATATCTCGCGTACAAAATGACGCATATAATGGATTATAAATGCGTCAGAGACAAAGTAAAATTTTGAGAGGATACCTTGACGCAAATCTAAAAACACATTATTTATTATTTTTTTAATAATCGATTTCTTATAGGTCAATACAGGCTCTGAATCATATGATGTAAACTCAGATTGTACTGAATTCTGAATTGATAGAATGCAACCAAGGTCATTTTTGGATTTATCATCTAAAGTTTTACTAAACTTAAAAGTACTATTTTACTCTGAAGCGAACAAGTCATCTTCTACAGGCGAGTGAAGTTAATTGATACAAAAAAGCTATGAAATATGCTAACATTACACACTCCATTTTTTCTTTGTTTTTACTGAAAACTTTGTTTTATTAAAAAACATCAAACATACGTCTGGTAGTAAATTAGATTTCCTTAAATTAATAATTAATTGAAGTCTGTAACGTCCACCATTTTGAAGAAATTTGCGGAAAACTATATTTTTACTAAATTTTTAAACTTTGACCTCGTTGCGCGACCTCGTAATGTTGACCGATTTGTTCAAACTTTGTATGTCGTCTTCTTTTATCACAAAGAAACAGAAAATCAACAATATGCTAACAATTTCAAACATTTAA
>CP045894.1:10682306-10723077 GCA_013387185.1 Caligus rogercresseyi
ATATTATATATAAATATATATATATATATATATCTATATATATATATATAATATATATATATATATACGAGGTATGATCAAAAAGTATCCGATTTTGGGTTTAATGGTCAAAACGAACACAGCTATGGGGGCGGGACTTGCTGTGTGGTTGGGAGCATGACTACTGCGCATGCTCATTTTTTCTACAGCTCCAATACAGTCAGTCGGCGTCAGGCCATTCATGATTGAACAGGTGCAAGTGAGTGTCGTCGGATTTTATTTTCTTTAAATGTCAGAAAAAGTCGAACAGCAAAAATTGATTGAATGGAACCAAAACAATATTCACCTCGTCTACAAGTTCTCTGATCGTGATTCGGCGGTTCTGCATCACAGTTCCTCACTTGATCAATGATGGCATCGTTTTCGATGTTGAGGGCCTCCCTGAGCTTGGTTCACTTTCAACTGACAAGCAGGCCATCTTTGAAGCGGTTGTACACACTCCTTTTATCTGTGTGGTGCCATCGCTTCATTTCCAAAACACTTTTTACTCTGCGAATTGTTTCACTGCGAATCACCAAGATTAAAACAAAATTTTATGCACGCATACTTTTCTGACATTTAAAGAAATAAAATCCGACGACACTCACTTGCACCTGTTCAATCATGAATGGCCTGACGCCGACTGACTTGTATTGGAGCTGTAGAAAAAAATGAGCATGCGCAGTAGTCATGCTCCCAACCACACAGCAAGTCCCGCCCCCATAGCTGTGTTCGTTTGACCAATAAAACCAAAAGTCGGATACTTTTTGATCATACCTCGTATATATACTATATATATTATATATATATATATATATATATATATATATAATATATATATATATAATATAATATATTCTTATATATATCTATATATACATATATATATAATACATATATATATAATATCGGTTCTGTAGTAATTGTGTTGGAGAAAAAGACAGATTATTGCTTATTAGCAAAGGGGATTGAAATTTATAGAAATTAAATACATCAATAAATAAAATATTAATTAAATACCTCTAAAAAGTAACTTCTTGGTTGCACTTTGAAATACACTCTTGACTGTCAACTAAAAATATGTTACTAACGTTAAATTTATTTAATGTTTGCTGAAATATTTTACGACAACACATACATCATAATAATAATAACATTTATCATATGATTTGCAAGTCTACTCATAAAAGTTGAGAGGTTGTGTTGTAGGCTAGTTTTAATAGTTCCCCATTCTTAAAATATCTTAAAGCAAGCTCTTATTTAATTTTTATACACATTGATATAATACTTCCCTTGGAAGTAAAATAATTTTCAATTAATTGAAAAATTATCCCGGTGGATTTATAAAAATATGTCCTTCATAAGCTGCAAATAACGATTTAGGTTGAGTATAATCATTTTTGTATTAATACATTCACTTATAATAAATATTGAATAAAGTAATACGAAATAATGGATATCTAAAATAGAAACACCCCTCAAATAACACCATTAATATTTATCTGCTATAATTAAGTTATTATAATTGATTTGTTCTGTAAAATACATCGATTTCACTTGAGAATGTTTGAAGAGCTCTTAAGCATAAAACAATAATATAGTTGCAGCCATAGGTTTTGTACATTCCATATAGACTTCCATGTATGCATAGAGAGAGAAAGAGTTCAAGACCCTAAAGGGCATTTAGACAAACTATATATTAATTCACAATATTACAGGTAGACAGAACAGAAGCAAAAACAGAGATTCAAATCTATCTATTATTCACAATTTCTGTCCGTTTTATTGTCCGCACGCTATCTCTCCCACATTCATGGTCAGATTTGAACTTTGAAGGTACCTATGGAATCTTGGGTCAAGACGGCCTAATAAAACTATTTGCAAAGCGATGGAACCAGAAAGAAGAAAGAAATTCAGGACCTTGTCTGATTTGAACTACCTACTTTTCAAGGTAAAGAGAGGAAAAAAAATAAAAAGGAAAGGAGGAGGCGGAGTTAGGAAATGAAAAAGAAAAAGCATCTCATGTGACTTAAAACATATTCTTTGTACAAAGTCCTTTTATGAGGAATGTTTGTACAAAACAGAAAATATTTCTCTCTCCTCTCTTATATTCTTAAGGTCTGTTTCACTCAAAACTAGCTCCAAAAACCTACCATACCCGAAGGCGAACATATGGGCACGTAGGCGCCAAATATGCGAGTAAAACAAATAAATACCTTCCGTTCCGGCTGACTTGGCCTACTTCATTAAATGAAATAAATATCCTCAAGGGAGGAAAGAGAATAGGATAAACTACCCATACCCGAAGGGTGAACATATGGGCGCCGTAGGCGCCCAAATATGCGAGTATTCAAATGAGTGAAATGCACTAAAATAAACAAAACAGCTATAACCATTTAATATTTTCTGTACATACTGTTCCCTTTAAACGTTGTTAAAAATGAATTCTATATGGATTACTGAACAACTTAATTATTGTATGAATAGATTTAATCACCCATAAGAACTTTATTGAGTCAAAGTAAGCCTTGCGCAAGGGTAATCATAGTTTAATGCTCTAATATATATACAGCATAAGCCTTCAAATGAGCTTTTCATAATGGCAGGTGATATAAAGAATAAAATAACCTGAATATGAGGTATTGACCAAATGATTTTTTATTGAAAGGTGCAACGCCATAAATTGTGGGATATGACATCATTTAAATGTCCGCCTCAAACTTCTTACGATGAAACGGATCGAGGGATTCAATTGTCAATACTTCCACATAGCTCGGCTCCTGAATTTGAGCAATGACCTGTATAATGTTCATCGGTTAGAAACGTGGTTCCAAAGTGGGGGGCGCAGAGCAATGCAGGGGGGGGGGGGGGACGCGGAAAAACGAATGAATGAAAATATAATACCGTGACGAACTAACACGGCTATAATGGAATAAAAATAATAAAAGGTTGAGGTTCGTATTAATTACATATGTGAATAAACTGTAATGGACTCTGAGAACAACATGTGGTATATCCTATTTTTATTTTTTTTGGGGGGTGGGACGCGAAAATTTCTTATGTACCAAAGGGGGGCCCATCAGAAAAAGTTTGGGAACCACTGGGTTAGAACATCGGTGCATGATCTTTAATTGCATAGACTCGCGACTTACAACTTATATAATAATAATAACGAAATACACGGTATAATTTATAACAGAACCATTTTAAACAATACATTGGCAGCCATATTGAGGATGTGTGTTTAAAAATTAGAATTATAAGACGATTCTTAAAACCAAGACACGAATCATATTAATCTTGAACTAAAACTATTTATTATGATTTTTAAATTTAAATATTAAGTGTATTTTTATTTTTTGCATTAATAATAGTTGAGAGAATGAGGTCCTTATCTTTGAAGCATTATATTTAATGATATTTTATTCAATCCATAGATTTAATACAGGTTTGTACATATGACAATCTGGACATGGCTCAAAGTTATGTGTTTCGTAGACATATATGTATATGGAGGTCAGTGATGTATGTATCGCATGATTAAACAAAGACTTTATCGTAACAAGCAATGGAATAACTACAATATCTGTTATAGAAAAAATATGTACATTATTGATGTTTATGAAAGCTTTCTCGAGTTGAAGAGAATGTTATATATGATTATGATGAATTATAAAGGGAGACACACATTTTAAGTTCAAACAACTAAATCTGACCTATAGAATATGAATTCTATTCCATTGAAGCAATTAGGCGCAAAAAATGTGATTTGCAAACGAACCCAACTCTATGTATATACTTTATAAAGGTGAATTAGATCTTGTTACTTGGGTAAAGACAACAATGTCCCAATTAAATTATTATTTGAAAATCATATCAAAAAATATATATGATGCTATTATTTAACATCTTTTTGTATATATTTTTTTTCTTATGGATTGACGTAGCGTGATAGCTTAATTATTAATAGGGATCACCCCCTCAATATGTGAAAAAGCTACAGTTATACAAAAAATGACTTTATCTTTAAGATTATTGTTTTAAATAGCTTGGAACAAACATTTACTCTGATAACTATTAAAATATCAGCAATTAAAGTAATGAATGATATATTTATACTATGTATATATATATATCACATAGTTATTCTGAAAATATTATTATATTATATAAAATATGCTAAAATTATTACAACTTATCTAATAAAATGTCTTAAATTTCCATATAAAAAAGAAAATAATCGTTTGAACTTTAAAAAATAATGTTATTTATATTATTGATGAATACGAGAAATAATATAGGGGAAAAAAATAATATCTTCACAAAATAAACAGTTGTATTGTTAAAAACCGGACTATCTTTCCTTGAATAAAAACTACTCAATCTCTTTAAGTAATCATCCAATGAAACTCATATTATTTGTTAAAACTTTTATTGCTAATAAAAAAAGAAGAGAAATAAAATATACAAAACAATATTTAAAATGCAAAAGAGGAAAACGAATTTTATAATAATACTTCGTATTTTATAAGTGTGTAATAATCATAATGATGATGATAATAATAATAATAGGTTTTAAAAAATGGATTTAGAAAAATAAATGCTGGGTTTTACTATCATTATTATTAATATTATAATTCATTTAATCATCATAATTATCATTGGAGCAATATTATTATGTGATGGGGTTTCTTTGGAAGAGAGAGAGAGAGAGAGTGTTGGAGGATTTATCGTGCCGCTGCTGTTGCTTTGGCTTCTTGGTGGCGCTGCCTCTGTGAGGGTCGTATGTAGGGGGCCCCTCCGTTGCGTGTCCACTCCTTCTCGAACTCTTGCTCGAGTATTTCTGCACCCCTCTTCCTCGTGAGCCCAGTCTCATCCAAACTCAGCTCGCACATCTGCATGTCGTCTTTGCCTGAGACTAGGAGCACGGGGCCCTTTCGGGGTGAATCTCGATCTGCCGCCCAATCCAGTCCCCGTCAAAGTGAGCGTACCACCAGCCCTTGCTGCCCGTGTCTGGACGCACGAAGGGAATGCGGAAATAACGCTGCTTGCTGCTGTTGTTCGGGGGGCTAGTATTGGAGGAGGGCAGCATTTCCCAGCTTGGAGGCCTCGTCTAGAATGGACTTGGGGGCACGCATGTTTTCGTCAAATGGGGAAGAGGAGTCCTCGTTGCCGTTCTTCTTGCGGTTCTTGGCCTTCCAGGCGTGGTAGACCTTGAGTCGCCGATGGAACTCCTCACGACAGGCCCCCATGAGCTCAATATCACAGGAGGTATTGATGGTGTCGCGAAGCTCTGCATACTTCCATTTGGATAAATCGTACTTCCCTTGGGCCATTTCTTCCCTCACCGGTTCACGAGAGTGGAGCGCTTGAGTAGGGGCGGCGTAGAATCCTCCTCCACGAGAGCAGAGTTAGACTCCGTGGCCAAACGAAGGGCAAGCTCATGATCACGGCGCTCCTGCTCTATCTGCTCTCGGAGACGAGCGTTCTCCCGGTCCAACTCGATCTGAAGCCGCTGGGCCTCCACGCGGTCTGCCTCGTACTGCTTGATCCTCTCCTCTTCCTCGACCTTTCGCCGGACCTCCATGTCAGACTTGAGCTTCATCTCTTTCTGCGCAGCCTGTAGCTGGTTCTCCTCAGCCTCCTTGGCAACACGCTGACGCTCCATTTCCTCTTGTAACCGCTGAAGACGCTTGGCCTCCTCCTCAGCCAACTTCTGCTTGTGAAGACTCTCCTTGACGATACGAAGCTCATCGTGGATTACCCACGAGTCCCTTGTAGATTGCATCTATTTGCTTCTCGGAAATGACGTCGTTGGATCGTATCTGAGCGATTCCGCCTCCCAAAGCGGACTCCAGATTGGGTGACTTGTAGTTTTTGAGCTTAGAGCCCATACGAGATATTTCTTTGATTTGATCCTCTAGGTTCTTGAGTCGTAGAACCCCTTTGAACCTGGGAACGTGTTTACGTCGGGCCAAGTGTCCTCGGACGGACTTTTGCATGATGACCAGGGCTGCCGCTCTATAGGCGATCTTGTTCTTCAGCTTGATGACAGAGAGGTACACCACTGTACCTTTTTCCAGTGGCTTCGAATGAGCCAGTGTTTAACCTTGGCTATGAGTTCCTTGAGATTCTCTGGGTCTGAGCGGAGCATCTGGTCAAACTCGGCAAACTTCCCGGGTCGGAAGAATACTTTCGTGAGCCCGAACTTGAAGTCTTCCTCGTTGAGTCCCAGAGCCTTGAATAAGACCTTGCAGAAGTGCCTTGGGTCCAAGCGGTTGAGTTCTGGGGGAAGGTAGGATCGATAAAGCTTGTAGAGTTCGGAGAAGGATGTTCTGGAGGGATAGCCCTGTTGCATGAGCTCCAGAACGCTGGCCATGCCGGCGCATTGGAGCTGGGAAAGGATGGATCCTCCTGAAAAGACTTGGGGGACCATTCGCCCATTTGGCTTTATACACCGGATGAAGTTTGTCCCCGTGGATCTGAGCTTCTCCATGAGTTCCCCTAGCTGGCTCTTGAACTTGTTTCCCACGGAGGTGAATGTGAGTTTCCCCCGTCCGGAGCCAGAGAGGGAAGACTCCTACCAGAGGCGAATAGTCGTTGTATGAAGGGGTTTTGCGACTCCTCCGTGGCGAGGGCCTCCAGGGATGCGTGGAGAGCGTCGTTGTTCTTCTCGATAAAGGCCGAGGTCGTGTAGCATACAGCACCCGCAAAGTGCCGGATGAGAAATCCATCGTCGTCCCGGATCTCCCGGTGCCCGCGTAGCTGGACTTTCGCGGGAGGGAGAGGCGGAAGTGACCCGTGTTCTGGGTGTGCACGGCGTTGGTGAAGTGCTGATGGTTTGCCTTGGGCAGCTTGGACTCCTCGTCCAGGAGGCAGAGGACTCCGTTCCCTTGGCCTCGATGAGGTCGATGCAGTCCTGGTTGTCCACGAAACTGATCTTCTTGACCCCGAGGCCCTCTTTTCGTAGAGGGCCTGCTCCTCCTTCAAAATACGCTGATTGAAAAACTGCTGGAGCTTTTCGTTGCAGTAGTTAATGCAGAACTGTTCGAAACTGTTCACCGTGAAGTACTCGAAGCCTGCGATATCAGGACCCCAATGTAGTAGGCAGACTTCTCGAAAGGGATACTATCGTTGATTCGCCGGACGATGTAGTCGAAGAGACGGGAGTAAATGGCCTTGGCCAGGGCGTCACGGGCGTTGGAGGCCTCGTGGACCTTTAGCGGCACCATGATGACCGTACCCTTGTAGGAGCCACCGCCCTTCGTCGCCTGCATCACACGGGCCGTCAAGGCACGACGAAGCTCATCAAGGTCCAACTTCAGAAGCTCAGCCGTGATTTGCAGGGAACCCTCGGACTCCTCTGTCACTCGGCAGCCACCGCGGTTGTCATCAGGATCGTCCTCAAAGGAAATGTTCCCGATATGGAGTACAGCTGCTATGGATCGATACACGTCCAGCCGATCCTCCTCAGACATCCCCAGATTTTTCAAGTCACGGTCCACGTTCAGGAAGTCCTGGACGTCGTCAAGATTGGGTCCTTCAGGGGCCCCAAGCGCTTGAACTCCGGAGTAGCCGATCTTCAGGAACGGAGGACCCAAAGTACCTTCGGCAACCGTGTCGAAGGTAGCGAAAGTCCTCTATGGTCCCCAAATGGAGTTTTTCCTTAAGCTCGGGTGATGCTCCCGCGCATAGCTGGTAGAATATGTGATAGTTCCTCTCCTCCTGTGAGCTTTGACTAGTAACTCGGGCCCTTTCCAGGAGGGAGTGAGAGATGTAGCCCCCCACTACCTTGCAAGAAGAATCGAAGTGGATTTCGATAAACTTCCCGAAGCGGGAGAGTTGTTGTTCCGCGTGGTCTTGGCATTGCCAAAGGCCTCCAAAATGGGGTTTGCATTGAGTATCTTCTCCTCCAGACCCCGTCCTTGGCTGCCAAAGTTGTCGCACAAGTACTTGAGGATGTACTTGGTGGACTCCGTTTTCCCCGCGCCGGATTCCCTGAGACGACCACACTTTGGCTCCGTTTGAGAACCTTCATGTCTCGAAATGCCTTGTCCGCAATGGCAAAGATGGTGGGGAAGGGTCCAAGGGACTTGCCTCGATAGGCCGCCACGGTCTGCGAGGAATAAAGACCTTGATCTCCTTGTAAGGATTAATGGCGATAAGGATATTGGCCACGTAGGTGTAAATCTTATCCAGGCCATAGCGAACACGGACGTTATGAAGGAGAGTGGCCTCGTTCAGATACATGAGGCCGCAGTTGTCCTCCACGTCTGGCGAGCCCTCGTCCTCAGAGGGATAGAGGCGGTCAAAGCTGGATGAGAGGACTTTCCCAGTGGAGAATTCGTCCTCACCATGTCCAATGAGAGCCACAGAGACCCATCGTCCGTGATGTCCACAATGCGTCCAAGGACAAAGCCCTCTTCGGGCTCCGAGACCCAAACCTTGTCTTTGTCCATGATTTCCTTCACTTTCTCCGGAGGAATGCAAGGGTTAGGTGGAGGCTCCGGCTGGATGAGAGAAGAATTTCGAGGCTTCCAGTCCACGTAGGAGGAACCTGGAAGAAACAAATATGAAAATAGAGGTATATGATTTGGTTGAAAAAGTCAATGAGAAGTCCAGTCAGAATATATCCAACACACACACAAACACACACCATATTTGCTAATCCGCGACATGAAGCCGGGATGAAAGGGCTTCTTTCGGAGGAAGTAGTTCCTTCCTTCCTTCGTGGGAAGAAGGCTATCAAATGAAAGGATAGATAGAAAGAGAAAAGCTCTTCCTTAGAGAGAGGGATACATATATATGTAAAAAGAAAGCCCTCTGTGGGTGTGTGGGAAAGAAGAATACATAAAAAAAGAAGCCTTACGACTTCTTCCTCCTCACAGACTGCTTATCTTCTCCAACACCACTGTACAAAGTCTACAATTGAACAGAAGGTAGGTAAAAAAAACCTACACAGCATTGAAGCGTTGTATCAAGTGTCCGATTAAATAAAAGTCACCTCTTAATCATGGGACTTGCATATACAACATATGTATGAATGTGTGTGTGTGAGTGTGTAGTAGATACATCCTCCTCCCCATTCCATCATATTCGAAATTCTGCCCCCCCCCCCTTACTCTGTTCTCCATGCTTATTTCATATTACTACTGTGCTCCTATACAATATTTTCTTATGAAATTGCATTTTGTTTTATAAGAAAAATATTTGACGGATTTAATATTGATTTAATTTTCGTGTTTTTCTTTTCTATCCTACAGACATCTTTGATTGAACTTCTATTCTTTTGGAATGTAAAAAAAAATATTTTACCATTTAAATCTATTACAAAGTCATTTGGATGATAAAAGTAGATGCACTTAGTTGGGGTGAATACAGTTAATTAACCAATAGGTATATGTTGTGTTTTATCTTCTTGATCTTTTAAAATAACAGATATAAACATTTCTCAACTCTTAATTTAGAATAATTATTGGATACTTAGAAAAGATATACAATGGAAATAAAATTCGATTTTCAATAGAATGATGGACATGTGTTCAAATAGTACACAAAGTACACGATGAGATCCATTAACGATGGGATGAAGACTATGGGTTTCTGCATTATGATTTTAAAAATAAATTAGGGTAAAATCCATTAAAATAACATTAATTTGTTATAGGATATTATGACATCATAAGCTTGATTAAAATAATAGTATTTGAGGATTTTTAAATTTATTTAAATTTTAGATAAATGAAGTGATCATTTTATATAAATATATACATGGATTTGATTAGTTTAAAAAGTGAGGATTTCCAAATATGTGTAATGAACACACATTTACCTACAAACTGCTCCAATTCAAACTCTCCTCAAACAACTGTGATCCCAATGACCATATGACGCCACGAAACCAATATAATTGGACAAAAAATAAAAAGAAGTGAAACCCTCTGGGGTGAAAGTATTCACACAAAAACTACAATCGTAAAAAAGGAAGACTTGGGCTAGGAGGATTTCGCAATAATAAATACACAATCAATTACTTATTTCGCAACCCGGAGTGAAAGTATATTTTAAGAAAACTTTCGAACATAAAGAAAAAAGATGGATTTCACAACAACTAAAGCAATCAAATAATTGATTTTGCAACCCCAGGGTGAAAATCCAAAAATAAGCTTACTACGGGCATTAAAAGGGGGTATTATAATATATGATTACTTAAATAAACATCTTGTTGGAGTTTTTTTTGTTGCAAGAATATATTATTTTAACAGTTCTTACCTTATTTCCCGTAAGAAATATAGAGAGCGAGAGAGTGGAAGTGCGTTCGTGCTTGGAAATATATCAATAAAAATTGTGTTTTTGTGTGTGTGTTTAAAAAATCCAAATAATAAGAACAATAAAAATTATGAAGTAATGCGGCTTCCTTCCTTCCTGTATCAAGGAATGAAGAGCCATTACCTCCTAAGAGCAGGTGGTGCTACGGAAGGAGTGCTCGCTACTTTTACTTCTTCTTATTATTTGCACTCCAGATATCGTATGCGAGAATTGTGGAGTGGAAATCAGTGGAACGGGGAAAATACCGTTGGAAATGACCCCCTCCTCTTTCTCCTTATTTAGCCGTCAACCAACATAAGAAAAGAGAAATCATGGAGTAGGAACGACGACATTTAAGACACAAATGCCTGGGTTATGCACTTATGATTGGGAAGTCAAAATAACGGACTGTCACATTCAAGCTATTGATTTCTAGACTTCCTATTGAGTAAAAAAAGCCAACGAATGGAACTCCGGCTTTGAAGTTTTATTGCTAATAATTAAAATATATATGTTGAAGTTCCTAAAATGCCCTTAACAATAACCAAAGTAAAAGCTATCACTAGTTTTGAGCATTTATTTCAATAACCTTTGAATGAATATAACAAAAAAAAATATTTATTCAATCTGCATTTAAGACTATACGAATAGCATTAAAAAAATGAAACTAATATAAAAACCATGTAATCTTGGGAGAAGGACTTTAAAGAACGAGAGGATTTGGGCCTTGAATAACATCTATGTTATGTAAAGAAATATCAGATGCTTGGAATATATTGGTAAAATAAGCAAAATTTGATGGTTTTAATAAATGATTGCATCCATGACCTGCCATATAATTAAAGTAGACACATGAAAGGATTAGGGGAGTTTTCAGATCAAAATGCATGATTTTATGTGTAGATCAAAGTTACAACCATCAGAACCCCACCTGATTTGGGTCTTGAAATTTGGGGAATAGGAGGATCCAGTACACCACTCAATATTCTATTAAACATTATTTTTTATTAATATATTGACATAGCTTATACATCAGATGATTTTATATAATGCCTATTTTCCAGTGTATATGAACCCCTATTACCCAAATTTCAAGACCCAAATCAGGTGAGGTTCTGATGGCTAGTAACTTTGATCTACACATAAAATCATGCATTTTGATCTGAAAAAGTCGGGTTTTAATTCAGGCATAAAAAATCTAAAAAATTTGTCTGAGGTTCTTAAAGGGGTTCGTATACATGGGAAAAAACGGTACTGACTTCATCAACACATCACCAGATCTACTAAATAAATATCACCAAAATTAAATATATGCATTTAATGTCCATACGCTTATATATATATATTATATATATATATATATATATATATATATATATATATATATACAGAGTGGTACAGCAAAAATTAGAATGGACTTTTAAAGGCCCTAGCTCCATTGTTATTTGTTGTATGATCTTGAGCTTGGTGCCATTCGAAAGAGTAAACAAAATCCTACAAACTGGTATCTGTTGTGTTTTGTATAACCAAAAATGTCTGAGCAAGAGATGAAAAGGCAAAGGGCGATTGATCTCCTCTGCGCCCAAGTCGACCCGAAGGTGATCACGACCCAGATCAAGGTATCCTTGGCCACGGTCTACAACATCAGGAAGGCCATGGAGGGCATGGATCCGATCTCCAGGAAGCCTGGGACTGGGAGACACAACAAAAACGAAGTGGTGAGTTCCTGAACCTCCTGCAGGAGAACATCAAGAAGGACCCCACCAAGTCCATGAGGAAGATGGCCGCCGAGAGAAACGTTGCTCTCATCACCGTCACCAGGGCCGTCCACGAGGTCTTGGGCCTCAAGAGCTTCGTCAGGACACCAAGGCATCTGTTGGCGGCCACTATGAAGGCCAGAAGGTTAGAGAGAGCCAAAAAAGTCCTCAACTTCTTCAAGCACAACGGCGACACGGTCAAGATCTACTCCGACAAGAAGATCTTCACAGTGGACGCAGTGCTGAACAGAAGAAATGATCGATTCTTGGCAGAAACAAGAGGTCAGGTGGAGGGGTATTACAGGACCAAACATCCAGCCCAAGTCATGGTCCTGGGTATCGTGGCCTCCGACGGCAACAAGATGCCCCCACACTTCTTCAGGCCCAATGAGAAGGTCAACTCTGATGTCTACTACAAGGTCCTTAGGTACAAGGTCTTGCCATAGCTAAAGAGCACATTCCCAATGAACAATTATGTGTTCACCCAGGACGGAGCCCGGCTCACACGTTCAAGAAGGCTCAGGAGTTCTGCAAGGGGAACATGGCCTCCTTCTGGCCGGCGGACTTCTGGCCCTCCTCATCGCCGGATGTGAACCCTCTAGACTTTGCTGTCTGGGCTTCCAGGAGAAGACCAACAAAACCTCACACACCAGTGTCGAGGCCCTGAAGGCCACCATCACCAAGGAATGGGACAACATGTCGGAGGACTTCATCAAGACCAGCTGTGCCTCCGTTCGTACACGTATTGAAGCCATCATCAGGAATAATGGAGGACACATTGAATAAAAATTGTAACTTACTGTATCCTTAACATATTTTGTTTCAGGAATTTACTATTAAAATGGCTCTAAAATAAACTATTTCAGCCTTCAAATTGGCCTTTGTCATTTTCTAATTTTTGCTGTACCACTCTGTATATATATATATATATATATATACAGGAACGGAGTGGGAAGAATTTATCCACCGGGACAATTAGGCCCTTGCCGGCCTTATACAGGCCCTAATATGCCATGGGGAGGCTGTCAACGGGCCGTTTATTTCTTGAGGCCAGCGGCCCACCGAGAATAGTCCCGGTACTCCCGCTGGTCACTCCGCCCCTGTATATATATATATATATATATATATATAATAAGTGACCAGTATGTGTGTACGACCATTCAAAATATTGACAAAGTCTTATTTAAACTTAAAAGCTTTGACCTCTAACCTCACAGCCCTCAAACTAAAGACGATTGTACACTTCATCGATATTGATGTAACTTTTCCCTAGCAAATGTTCCGTTCATTTTATTAACCAAACACAACCCCATAAATATGTATAGAGAAAAGAGACATATCATAAAAAGGCCACATAATAAGTTTTTCTTTGCATTAAGACGATTATCATATAAATTTTACATTTATTATTTGTGTTATAAGTATAGAGGAAAAAAAAAAAGAAAGAAGATTATCAACGTCATCCAGGAAACAACGAATGTGTTGTTCCACCTGGAATAATAATAATAATAATAACGTATGGTGGAATCATAGGAGAAATCCTCCGCCACTACATAATATATTGCCATCAAGTAATAATTATAATAAAGAAGTCCTTCCCTCTATGTCTATGGCTCCTGTACATTAAGAGATATCAAATGATAGATAGTATAGATAAATGGTGTTTCTCACAAACAATGTTTGTTTTAATACACTGTTAACACCTTCTACGGCCGATAGTTAGAGTGATGTCGCCAGGTATGATCACTCAAAAGCAACATTCATAATTTCCCTGTCTAGAGTCAATTGTTTTTTATGAATGATAAAGACCGATGACGTCATTCAAGGGATTTGCAAATGGAATGGATGTAGGCCATTTTTTAAAAAGGATGTATTTCTTACCTCTAAATTGATGTTCACTCTGCTGCGACTGAAGTGATTTACATGTCGACTGGTTTTTTTTTGTTGTCAAAAACGTTTTATTGGTCATGAAGACGTAATGCCGACTTCTTATGGAACTACTTTTCATAAGAAAAATAACATACGATGACATTACTCGAATTGTTCGTATGATTATTATTATAAAACCTATTTATAGGTCGCTGTTAATCATCAAAAAACTTTTTTTAAACATTTTTTTTCTATTCAGTTCTTTTTTTAAGATTTGTGACCATCTACTAATATACGATGAACGCTTTAGATAGAAGTAATCCAACAATGTACTATGAAGAAGTTAATGAATATATTCCAAATCACAGACCCTTTTCTTGATAAAGATATGAAGTCGCAGTATCGCTTAAGCTTTTTCTTTTGTTGGTTTCCCCTCATCAACGGAGACCCAACCAATACTAATTGTGTTTTGAACATTGGACCAGTTGGTTTTCTGTGTGAAACTTGTTTCGCAAAAACAATGCGATACCTGATACCGTTTATGAACCTCATCAGCCGTGTTTGAAAAATTTAAGACCCTATGATGTGTTTTTAAGGAACTGATCTTAATATGAAAGATCATATGCGATGACATCATTAGAATTATTCGTATGACTATCATTTCCATTCCAAAGACTATTTTCAAGTTGGAAATATTATATATATATATATATAGGTATTTTCCATGAAAATGGCCATTTCAAAACCTATTAACTTATAAAAGCAGCATTTGTATAATGGTTCCTACATTTAATTTTTTAGAGAGGAATTTCACACTCTATTCCATGGTTCCTGTCACAACATTCTTCCTTGCTGCGCTATAGTTGATGTAGAGGGTGGTAATTTCACCCCCAGCTCTCCTACATGCTTCTGTTCGATCATATATATATATATATATATATATATATATATATATATATATATATATATATATATATATATATATGTATATAGTATATATATATATATATAGTATAGTTATGTTTTCACTTTGAATCATGACAAATCAATCTTTAGAAATAGATAATAACTTATGTCATCCTCCTCCTACTATTTTACAAGCATTGGATGATGACGTGGATCCCGGTAAATTTCCATGAGGGAGATGATGTATATCGAAGTAACTTAAAGGGCAATAGGAAATGCAAGATACTTGAGGAGATGAAGTCGTAGTAGTATATACTTAGGGGAAAAGCAGTATATATTGATGATGACGTCTACTTGGCTTCTCAAGCGTTTGATGTGCTTGTCTTCACAACCATCCTATTATTCATGATATGGCATTTAAGACAAAGTAAAAGGTGAAGACAAAATCAACTCAAGTGCATTATTCAAAAGGGAGGGGAGATACCAAAATGTAACCCTCGCTAATTTGCGGTTCGAGCTTCTCGGCTCCAGTATATATCAAGGGAGTTTTAAGTAGGAGGTGTGAAAGGAATATAATAATTATTATTGCGACTATTTAATATTCTTAATGATCATCTAACATAATCATAGAGATAAAAAGATATAGAGAGCTTATAGGATTCGTCAGAGAAATACGTCATTGTGTCAAGAACATATGTATCTGTGTATTCAAAATAAACAAAGTAAGCTGATCATAGAGATATATTCTATCAAGGTCTGTATAATAAGGTCTGGGCAATACAAAAACAAACATGTAATCCTAGCAGTATAACTACTCAATGACGTCATTGGAGAACGATTATATATATCTATCAATCTATCTATCTATCTCTAATATATATATATATATATATTGGTTTTAGGAATATTTACATATATATAAAACTTATGCACAAAGAAAATCTGTTAAAGCATTTTTTTGTTGGGAATTATTGATAGTATAATTTTTCCTTCATCCTTTCCTTTATATATGAACGAAAAAGTACTCAAAAGGGGCTCAGTTTATAAAATAAAACTAACCAAATGTGCTCATTAATGCTCAATAAAGCTATTTTGACTGATAAGCTGGGCCCGAAAGTCAGTAGTTTCCTTTAAAAATGTATTTTATACAAAAGTGTCGTTAAGGAAAAATTCCTACTATCAATAGTTCCCAACAAAAAAATGCTTTATCAGATTTTCTTTGTGCATAAGTTTTATATATAAATATTCCTAAAACCAATATATATATTTATAGATAGATAGAGAGATTGATAGATATATAGATAGATAGAAATAATCGTTCTCCAGTGACGTCATTGAGTAGTCACACTGCTATATGTTTGTTTTTGTATTGCCCAGACCTTATTATACAGACCTTGGATTCTATCTCTATGATCAGCTTACGATGACGTAGATCAAATTACTTGTTTATACTGGACACCAAAATACAGCTCAACGATGATGTTTCTCTGCTATTGAAGGGAATCAGCTCTCTATATCTTTATATCTCTATGAACATAATATACTATTTCGTAGTTTTGAGATACACAATCTCTATCATACAAAATGTATTTTTGCTTGCCGCTGTGACGTCATTAAAAGCCAGCGGAAAGCGGGAATAATAAAATTACGATGAAGTCAAAATAATAATATTCATGACGTTACACTATTCATAAAACATGAAATAAACATAACTTGTAAGTACTAATCATTTTTATATAGCTACTATGACACACTCAGAAAAGGATCAAAGGTAACTTACATTTAGCCACCAATTATACCCACTAACGGACAAAGAGGGCTTTGGATATTAATGCGAATCAGCTCTCATATTTTCAAAATAGAACATCCATCTTTTCGATCAAAGCTTTAACTAACAACTTTGCTAAATTATTACATTTTTAGCCCATCCAGCCTATTAAGAGACCTCTCTTATCCCGACCGTTGAAAATATAAGAAAAAAGCTATATAGATTCTGTTAAAATATATTTGTAAAATAAAATCATTTGTTTTATCTTCAAAATATATATGTATTACGAAGAGGCAAACGTTTATAGGCTCTATATATAGATATTTTTATCCGAGCTGTTATAAAAAGAAAATGAAACAGTTTCAATTTATTTGAGGACTCCCTACAAAGTTCAAAGGGGGGACTCAAAAGCCTATCAGCATGATGTGTTTAATTAGGATATATAACACTAATATAATATTCAACTACGGACTCTACTTAGAACTTATTCCAAGAAATAAACCCTATCTGCAAAGGAAATCTCATGAACATTATTAGTCTCTACAAAGGCGTGTCCCCGACTCCTTGCTTTGCGTGCATGTGAAGCCATTTCGGAGATATTTAACAGATATAAACAACTTCTCTCTCCACAACTAACAAAACACTATTACATCACCACAATGATTGCAGCAATCTAATAAGCTAAGAGCTCACATCCAGACAATTGCAGGGAAGAAAGAGTACTGATGTGAAATCTAATATTTTAAAGGAACAAAAATATTTTAGGGAACTATTGTGAATTGTAATCTTATCATTAAGGTATTTATAGGATACCCCCTTCAACTGTGGAGCATGGCAATCCATCACTTTGAGAGGATGTTGGCCTGATGTACAAACGATCTACTACCCCCATGACTTATTTTTAAAGAAAGTCAATCTATATGTATGCAAAATCAAAGTATTCAATCCCATTGTATAAATATATGACGTCAGATATGACAACATTGGTTGTTATTGTTTTTCAAAGGTCAATGTTTATTTTTAAATGAGTGACTCACTTGAAGACTATCGATTCTTACTCCTTTTCAGCTGAGTATGGTATATCAGTAATAATAATAATTGTGATTGTAAGAACATTGAATGTGATAATTGACTATTCATTGCGAATTTATTGATATTGCATTCATCACAAGATTCGGGAGGAATAATAGATTGTAAATGAATATATGATTCGTTATAATCAAAATGTGATTAATGTGCTGTTATGTTTTTTAATTACTTATAGTAATAAAAGTTGTAAAAATATCAATACTTTTTTTTTGCATATATGGTTAGATAGAATTGTATCCGACTGGATATAAATAAACATTATAGCATTAAAATTAGTCTATCGAACCTTATCTATGAGGTAGACCAAAAATGACCATCCCTCTCGGAATTCGAATATTTATTTGTTGTGTTAAACATTCATTTTCATATTGGGCATTAAAAAAAACACATAATACCTTAAGTTTAAAGTTTGAAAATGCAAAAAATTAATGTTTAAAGGATTATAATATAAAGGATTTAAAAGCATGCCTGGTTTGTTATAGTTATATAACAAAAAAAAATACGATTTCTATCATTTCAAAATATACTTAAGTATATTTTTTAACACGAGCGTATCTTTAAAATCGTTACTTAAATGGGAGCGTGGATTTTGAAAGGGTTGAAGTTAAAAATTGATGCTCAAGGCGTGTCCGACACGGAGGAATGGGTAATTTTTTAGACATTTTGCAAAGTCTCTTCCGCCAAAATAGTTTTATTATATTCATTTGTTGAGGAACTGATGTTGTTGGGGCTTTTTGATTAGTTTAAATGATGTGACGTAACGAATCACTTTATAGAGGCAACAACATAAACAGGATTGTCATAAATCTAAATATGAACACAAATTTGCCCCCTCAAAATACTTATTGCTTACATTCTAAATATTAATTTACTCTTAGAAGACTACCACTCAATATTATAATATCGGTGTTATCACAGAAGTATATTGGATATTCCGCCTCTTCAATGAACAAACGAGCTCAATGCTAGGTAAAAGTTAAAAGTTTTTTAATAATTTAATGGATTTAAATAACTTAGGAGGGAACGTTCATATTTTAACGAACAACCGTTTCTAGTCTCTAGGGCACAATGATCGAGTAGGACAAGGTATGTAGAGTCCAGATGTGGTGAAACAATTACATTAAAAAAGATTTATTCAAAAAGTATTAAGTGTATAGTTCAGTGTTAAGTGAATATTTTATTATGTTTTTATTATTCTCTCTTCGTTTCTTTAAACCTATCATGTGATAGAAAAAAAGTCTTCGTTTGCCATACTACTATCACCTTGTTTAGAGTGATTATATTTCATAAAATATGTTAAAGGGACAATAAACACATCTCAATTGGGAATTACTAGCACACTTCTTACTATGTTCAACTTTGGACAGTGAAGCAAAGATACAAAAATACATGATGTGAGTGTCTAAATCATTTATATTTTTGTAATATCTTTGGCGTGTGTATGTTTAGCTTCTCAATTATAATTTTAATGAAATTAAATTTGTGGATGAGAGGAAGCGACTCTTGTGAAAATAATAATTATTATTATTATATAATTATTACATTTCCTCTTTATATATGAGAAGAACGAATGCGGCTTCTGCTGGCACATCATATTACTTTTGATTTTTTTTGTTGTCATTATTAAAGTCTAATAAAAATCCCTTCTGGAGTCATGATTCTTTACACGTCCCCCCGGTTTCATCAAATACATGCAATGAGGAAAGACAAGGGAAAAGAGAGAAGACGCCTTAGAAGGAACGTCTTTAAATAGACTCCGAAATGCATACAATCCTTGTATGGAATTGATGTCAATCCCTGATTTATAAGAAGGTAGCCTTTGGCATTGAATGAATTTATTGTACATGGCGTCAGAATGTGGCAAATAAATTTTAAATTATATCATTATGTGAACGTTTATTTGGGCAAAAAAAAAACTATAATTTAATATTAAATGAAGGTAAGGATGGCGCTAAATCAATTTCTTCAAAGGAGGATCAAGGGTTACCCAATCCATCCGGCGAAGGGTCTCCAGCTTACTTCATTTATTAATAATGTCCTGAGTTTTGATTAAATAAAAGGTCAGCTGTTCATTATAGAACATCAACAAAAAAAATTCGCTACATTAGGACGTCACATTAAGTAGATTCTTACAATGCCGAAAGACTACCACTAAAAACGAGTAGAGGAGACTGTCAGCTGATATTTTCATGCCAAGAGGATCCAAATATTTTTTAATACTTAAGTTATGTTTGTTGATCACCAGCTAGCTTTGTGATGGTTATATTAGTCAAGGAGTACTAAAGAGATGGAGGGAACACTCCTAATGTAAACAATAATATTGTACCTATGTAGTCACACTTTACACAGTTTATACTACTAAAAGAGATGAAATTAAGTTTCTCAACGACGATTCCAAAAGCTTATAGACTCACGGACTGATTAGTCACCGGCACAAATCCTCAACTTCATCCTTAGGGGGTTGTAAGTAGACGTGGAGTCCTCTTCCTCTTTATTGGACTCGAATGTCGTCGTTGAGAAACTAATTTCATCTCTTTTAGTAGTATAAAACTGTGTAAAGTGTGACTACATAGGTACAAATATTATTGTTTACATTAGGAGTGTTCCCTCCATCTCTTTAGTACTCCTTGTATTAGTTTAATGAGTTGTATTGATTTTATTGCTGTATAATTATAAACTAGAATGTCTTTAGCATATTTTTATTCTCGAAATTAATAGTATTATGAAGGTCTTGAAATATTTTTTATGATAAAATATATTTAAATTGATTATTTTATTATGTATTCTGTACTCAGCCTAATAATTCCAATTGGTATAAAGGGTGTACAGAAGAAATGGCCAGGAAGAAATGATGTGAGTGGAATACTAAACTAAGAATTGATTAAACTCTATTTTTCATTTAAAATGAGATAGTGAACTCAAAAAGTACTTTTGTTCAATAGAAAACAAAAGCTTGTCTCTTTGTTTTAAACTGCAGTTCAAAGTCACCCAATTTTTTGTAGAAAATAGCATTGTTTATATAGCTAGCATATCGGTTATTAGGAGCACTTGACTGAGAAAAGAGGTTTAATTTCGAACGCATGCCGATATTAGAAGCATTATATTATAAAAAGTATAAAGAATTTTACTTAAATTTTTCATTTTAATTGCTTGTTAGGATGAAACATCATAAAAAATAATAGTATTTATCATATGTTAATAGTGTAAATATAATTTTCTACTTTTACGCATTTGAATAGATATTATATGCGGATAAAAGATGGGCTAGGGATTACTTTAACCCCGATCTGGCATAGAAATAGAAAAACAGCTGTCGATTAGAAAACACAGAAACATCTTTCATGTATCTCTCTAGCATCTCTTTTATTATAGTATATAGTTAATCACAAACCTCTCCCTTTTTCTATTATTAATAATCTGTTGCTATTAATAATTTTTCATTATCATAAACAGCTTGAGGAGAAACCCTGATATGAAGAATAGAAGGACTCAAGCTGTTGATTATAATGCAATAATAATAATAACAGCTTTTGGTTTAGTTCTCTAAAATGTTATTAAAATTCAAAAAAAGGAGCCAGGTTTTTTTTTTCGTCCACGAGTCCTGTGCAATAAGTAGTAACTCAAGACACAGGATGGAAACTCCGTATCAAAGTTCCTCCTCCAGAATGGAAGAATTTAAGTGTTTAATATGGTGCAATATTAATAACATCAACAGCTTATGAATAAAAATGGAAATGTCTGTGATTAATTTGATACTATAATAAAAGAAATACCAGAGAGACACAAGAAAGATGTCTCTATGTTTTCTAATCGACAGCTGTTTTTCTCTTTCTATGTCAGGTCGGGGTTAAAGTAATCCTTTGCCAAAAGATGTTTGAGATCACACAATAGTGTAGTTCTAAGAGACTATTTTAGCAAAAGGATTTTTGGTATTAATATCAGTGACTTTAGTTGCTGATTGATTTTGTTCTATGAGATATATGTGAGTGAATAAACTAATAGGTATAAACATAAAAATAAAATAACACTTAAAAAAGTATATATATACTTAACTTACTGATAGAGTCAACTCTTTTTCACATGGTGTAGACTCTTGGATAATTTTGGCATATAGAAAAATGGAATATTAAAATCCTATGGTTTTCTTAAGTAACGTTCCATAGGATACACCAACAGTTTTGATATACTTTTTAGGCTTTGTAATTGTGATTTTTTATTCAAAAACCTAATAAAACACTATATGCCACAAACAACCATCTAAAATCATTAATTTGCATTATTCATTCAATTCCCAAAGTCGTTAATGTTCAAACATAATATCCATTAGTTGATTCCCATAGCAATGGGTTATTTTTATACCAAACAGTTAATCTTATCTGCTTTATAAAAATCATGGAGATAAAGAAATCCGTTAAAATGAACAAGTCATTCCTAATAATAAAATAGTCGAAAAATGATGACTACAGAGCTTTTCTGCTTGTAGGAATGTCCGTTTTGCTCCTATAAATGGAAGGAGATTTTCAAAGAATGACTTTTCACTGTTGCAAGATAATATTTTTTTTAAAGATAAGTGTTTTTTCTAAGAAAAAACTATTTGATAGGAATACAAACTAAATACATATTACTTATTGACCAACATGAAGCCTTTTTATAAGCCCAGAGTTCTTTAAGTAAAGCTCCAAGTTATCTCTTTGCTTTAAAAAGTCAAATTACGAAGCAATCAACGAAGCTATTGATATGCTGAATTATAGTAAACTTTCATCTCCATATCATTCATGATAATATAGGTATATGTATGTATATCAATGTTATAGCAGTCGTATCACTATTTTTTGTTGTAGAATTTATGATATATCATAATATTATATTCCTAATGATACATTTATTTCAGAACTACATATATAAAATATATATTATAAATAATATCATTAGACATGTCGAGGAGACAGATATATATACTTATTAATGGATATCAATGACGTCATTCAAACTATTATCTTAGGACTTTAAAGCTCATTGTTCTCATAGTTAAATATTTATATGTAATCTCTTAATATTTGTATTTAATACGTTAGGCTCATTGCTTGGGTTCTTTGGCATGTTAGCAAAGTTAGTATGCCTACATAATGAGTTAGAACAAAGAAACATCATGCTATGTGTGTGAGAGGGTTTATAGAGATCATCACATTGAAAGTCGGTTTGCCGGTCAATTCATCGAAGGGATTGAAGCTCTCTTACAAGATATAAATGCCGCCTAATCCAGGCAAGTAATGCAATACACTGAATGAAACAAACAATGAAAATCCGTTTGTGTGTTGTTGTTTAAGGGACATTAATTTTACTCACCATTTTTAGGTAGATCCCGCATGTTGAGCGTGGATTTGATAAACACACTTTAAAGGGACGAATTTAAATCATTCTTCATCGATCCAACATGATCCTCCAGAATCACGTCCTCCACACCAAACAAACACGGTATCAGCTGACTCAAAGAAGTGCCCAAAAATCTATTTTAGGGGGGGGGGGGGGGGGGGCTTCTTTTAAATCTACAGCAGTGAATACTGGACTTCAGGGAATTTCCATCATGAGAATCATTGTTGTTTTTAAAAAACTTGCGCTCCCTCTTTGAGGGCGTTGGAGTTTTTTCCTTTATGACGTAGGTCTTCTTCCCTTCAGCCAATGAGGGGTCGAGATGTTCCTCATTCTTGGGGTGGCTTAGAAACATCTTTAATAATAATAATAATAGTAGCTTTGTAGCAGAGACTCTTTGTGGACTCAAAGCGAATTTGTTGTTATTGGGGTGGCGTGGGTGTTGAAACTAAGAAAGGGGGGGGGGGGGATTTCTTCCTCGAAGCAGGTGTATCTCTCTGTCTGCACTTGAGTGATGATGATAAATGGAGTAGGGAATCAGGCATTACTATTTTCATTGAAATCCATATATTTTCTCCATGACTTATCCTTTTAAATAGTTTTAATAATTATTATGATGACCAGAAATTATCTTCCCTTATTGGAAAATTTAAATCAAAGGTTACAGCGTGTAATAAGGTCATCATTTGGGTAAAACGGTTTATTGTTTTGTCTTAAAACATCTTTATCCTTAATTAAAAATTGATTCTTTAACTTAAATTGTTATTGTAAGCTTTAAAAATCTTTGATATTTATAAATAAATTAAGTATCTAAAGGTTTTGTAATAAAAGCAGGCTTGTGAACGGAATGCAAAATTGAACGGCGTTCAGCTGAACGCACGTTCAATGAACGGAACGCAACTTTTTTTTAAACGTTGAACGCAAAAAAAAGAGTTTTGCGTTCAGCGTTCAATTTTTCCAAACATTTCTTGGACTTTTTAAAGAAAAAAACGTCATAACTTTTTTCGGAAATTCTTTCCTAAAAAAACGTCATCACTACGCATTACTTTTTTCGGAAATTATTTTAAAAAAACCTCATCACTACGCATTACTTTTTTGGGAAATTGTTTTCTAAATATTTGAACGCTGAACGCAAAAACATTGAACGGAACGCTATTTTTTTCAACGCTGAACGCAAAAAAAGCTGAACGCTCACAAGCCTGAATAAAAGGATATATATATATATATATATAGAATAACTAAATATTCAAATAATTATTGATATGTCTAAAGAGAGTAATATAAGATTAATTAATTATATATAAGAATAAATTAAAAATAAATTGATAGTTTCTTTATACCTTAATCTTAATAATTATTATCTCGAGAATCCCTTGGATAAAGCGAAATACATACTAAAATTGAAATTTCTGGACATTTAATGCTAGTTCTTCCTTTCTCTATTCTTGTACCAGTACCAAGATACATCAATTTTAACAGATATATTATTTATGTATTGACCAGGTGTTTGCATTTATGTCATTTGGGATATACGGAAGTGGCCAATTAAATGTCAAATGACAGAGTGATGACTTAAAGGAGTCTACAACTGCATTCCATGTTGTTTTTACTTGGAAGAGAGAGAGAGAGAGATTGAAAATACATATACAGTCGGCCCTCGCTACTTCGCCCCTCGACAACTCGCAGTTCTTTTACTACGCGACGACGGCTTGGCTCCCGTTTTTTTCATGGCGAAACGTTCCCATATGAGCTCAATGGCAGAATTTTAACACAAAAAACTTAATTTTCCGTAATTTCTAGCATGGCCTACAATGTGGGGTACTAAAATTAAGAAATATTCAGTGGTTTTTCAGATATTTGAGGTTGAAAACTGGTAAATCTTCGAAAAAGCAAGATGGCGGCCCAAAAAAAGGTCCAGCCGCGTACATGTATTCAGACGCACGTACGACAACTAGGCAAAATGGCAGTAGGTTTAAACGCCGGGTGATGTCAAATCTCTCTAAATTTCAATATGTATCAACATCGCGACCCTCATATATATCGCAGGGGTCGTGTAGTGGATCCGGGCCGTCGCGACTTTGCGAGGGACGACTGTATTACTATCCCATTGCTCAACACAATTAAAATTTGTCGTCAGTTTTTTAATAGCACTCGGTCATTGCGCAATTAAGTTGTGAGCTCATGCATCTTGGACATGATGATTCTTTAAATCAACATAAGATCCACCATCAATCTTTAATTTGAGAGTTAATTATATAAATAGATGTTGACATAATTATAGAATTATTAACAAAGAAATATATTCAGAGATGGCAACATAGCCAAAGGTCAACAAGTAGTCTGGTTTTGGCAAAAAGTATAAGCTTTGAAATGTTTTGTAGTAAACGATATCAAATATTTGGATAATTATGAACTTAAAAAACGGCTGGATCATTGATTTAAGTCAAATGCCGTTAATCTATTTTGTAATAAATAATATTCATTGTCTTATCTTATCAAACATTAAATATCACTTCCCGATTTTAGATTTGAATTAGTTATTTATCAGTGGTTGTTTGAAGAAAAAAAGAGCGGTCAACAATAATTATCACTAGGGTCAGACTTTTTATCTTTAAGTATCAAAGTTGATTATCACACATCCCTTATTGCTAGTCCCGAATAAAAGTAATCATAAACGATTTATTATTAAAGATTCTTTGTTTTTATGTTCACAATTTATGTAATTCAATTATTAAAAATTAAGTTTGTTATGTATGTTTTTTATCGTTTTATATCTTATCGCAAGTAAAATTTTGAGTTTTTTTATCGTTTATCGAGAGCTGGACAATTCATTTTAAAATCCATTGTACAGCATAGCGTAATGAAAACATCATTAAAGTTTTCATTGGATTCAGGGTAGACTTGTTGACGTTCGCGAAAAATTGTCGTTCGTCGTTCACCAAAAGTTATCCTTCGTCATTCATTGTTCGTTTAGAGATGATTGAATCGTTCGTCATTCATCGTTCGTCATTCTAAAAAAAATTGACAGCGTTTTTTTAGAAAGGAAATTTTTCCCTCGTCATTCCGAAAAAAGTGATGACATTTTTTTTAGAAAGGAAATTTTTTCCATGAAAAATAAAAATATTTGTCTTTGTTGGGCGCCAAAAACGAACAACGACCGATAGGAATTTCTTGTTGTCGTTCGTCATTTTTTTTTGTCCTTCGTCGTTCGCGAACGATGAACAATTATAAATGAACAACAAATCAGGGATTTTAGGGAAATCACGAGATGTGAATATTCTTTTCGAGACGCAAAAATGATTATACATTTTAATACCAACAAATGGCTAACTACTGACTTTTAGCATTTTTTAAAATCACATTTAAAAAAGCTATAACAATGATTTTTCTTTTGCAAAGGTATGAGTGACTCAATAAGGGATAAAAAATGAGTGACTGAAATGTGGATATAATTTATGTCATATTTTTTGTTTAAGTATTTAATTGTGCATATTACAGAAGATCCTGAGAGAGGTAAATTTCGCAATTGATTTTTTTTAAAGTTAACTCTAATGTTTCAAATAAATGCACGTCATGTAATTGCAATTCTTACCTTATTATAATGCATTTTTCTTAGAAAATGTATTTTGCTTTTTTGTTCCTTGAGTTTGGTATTTTAATTTATTATTAAGATTATAAATGTTTACTATTTACCCTTGCAATCACACAAGTCATTTCTTTGATCAAATCAAAGCTGAACAACGAACCGATTTCTTACTCATTATCATTTTTGATTTTGTGGTTATAAAATGTTTCTAAAAATGTTGAAATATAAACATATTTTGCATCGTAATTTTTTTCACTAATGCAAGGAAATAAAATTTATTTTAACTGTTTATGGAGACAGTTTTAAACCAATTATCTCTAATGCGACGACCTTACAAATAGTATGTATGACTAGTACAAAATTCTAAAAATCTAGAATAACATAAGAAGTCGTCAAAAAATGAAGGGCGCGAATCATTACAAGTACAAAGTAGTTCAAATTTAAAGATTCAGGGAGAAAAAATCCAGGTGGCAGCACTATATTTTTAACATAACTCACTTTTAACCGTAGATACATAAAGACATAGAGAGCATATTGGATTCTTCAGAGAAATATGTCATATTGCCCAATATAAACAAATATTTATATCTCCATGATCAGCTTAACATGACGTAGTACAAATTACTTTGTTTATATTGGTCAATGGCGACAGCTGAACGATGTTTCTCTGCTATTTAAGGGAGTAAGCTCTCTATATCTTTATATCTCTATGCTTTTAACTAACAAACACATGATTGTGAATTGTTGAGAGGTGGGGTGTAATACCATAGAGATAAAAAGATATAGAGAGCTTATTCCCTTCATCTGTATTTTTGTGTCCAATATAAACAAAGTAATTTGTACTACGTCATCGTAAGCTGATCATAGAGATAGAATCTATATCTATGATCAGCTTACGATGATGTAGTAAAAATTTCTTTGTTTACATGGGACACAGAATACAGCTGAACGACGATGTTTCTCTGCTATTGAAGGAATAAGTTCTATGTGTAATACATTTTCGAGATATCATCTACGGGGAGATGATGAAATTAAAAAAGTCGTATAAAAATCTACTACTACCGATTAAAATAAATCGCAGATAGCGATATTCGATAAATATTTAAAGTTCAAAATGGTCGATGGCAGTAGAAAAAGATCTACCGCCGGTATTACCCATCTACTGATATCCATAAGTAAAAATTTAGTTCATTACATCAGAAAAGAATAGAAAAGTTTATCATTGAAACTGATTAATTAAGAATTTTGTCTTGGTTCATTTATTAATTATATTTCTCATAGTTGTTCCCTCTAATTCAATTTTCCTTATCATTGTTATTTTTCCTTCTAGGATTTTCGAAAAGGAATGTCGAGCTCTTCAATGATCCTTCGTGGACAGGTTCCTTCCCTCTCCATCTCAAACAACATCGACGTTCTCCGAAACCAGCTTCGGAAGCAAGTTAACCTCCGGATGAGAAACAAAAGCAGAAATCAAGTGATATTACAGAACAGCAATCTCCTGGAGGATCTTGGTCGACGAAGAAGGAGATAATAGGTCAACAGGGAGTGACGACAGAAGAAAAGGGCGAAGGAATCGAAGGAAAGAGAAAAAAGAAACAAAAAAAATAATCACAAATTAAATTTATTTTACTTCTTCACTCATTTTATCTATATAATTTCTTCTTCTTCACCGAGGTACATATTACAGCAAGAAACTATGAAGAGTAGAGAAATACATAATCCACTGACGTCACGTAGGCATTTATTCTGCTTCATGTATTTATTTAAACATGTAAAAATATATATATTTGATACTGTTGCTACGCTGAATATTCGTAATGTAGTTGAGTTAATAAACACAAATGACTAACGTATGGCTACGATACTATGAAAGTTATGCATTTAATTATTTAAAAAAACATTATTTATATCCAAACAATTGATTCAAAGGATATATTTGAGTACGTTTCTTCCTTCATTTATTCTCTAAGACACTTTGTAGTTAATAATATACAACAAAGTATCTTAGCCAATCGACTAAGAAATAAATAGCACCAAATATGTTCATTGACCTCACATTTCTAAATATTTTCATGAATTTTTTTTTATTAATTTCCTTACAATGACGTCACTGGACTTAAGAGGCACGCATGTCTCCTTTCTCTACTCCAAAAAGTAACTTGTTAAATATAATAACTCTTGTTCTTGACCAACACACGTATCACCATCATTTGCTTAGCGATATCCACACCAGTAGTAGAACTAACTGAAATCATTCTACAGCAGCTCATGCACATACCCTCCCTATTATTTTCTTTTTGGTTAGCTATTCTTGCTTGAGAGTGTGACTTTAAACAATATTTTGTGGATCATAATTGGGTTCTCTTCACTGTGTACATACGTATATATTATTATTAATTATAGGTACATTTTACTTTTGTAACGCATTACATGTTTAAAGGACACATGGTATATAATATTTTTGGGAAAGAGAGAGAGAGAGAAACACGGAGAGAAAGAAAGAAACTGAGTAAATAAACCTAATCCCGTCCCAAAGAGGTTAGAAGTTAAAAGAGGGATAAAAAGCAAGGAAACTTTTGATCCCTTATGAATCTTTAAAAGAGACGGTTTCTCATTCATTCCATCATTCTCTGTGTTTCTTCTTTTATCTATCTCCTACCCTCTTTTTCTATCTCTTTTCCTTAACTCTCCGTTTGGTCAAGAAAATAATAATTATTATAATATACCATGTGTACCTAAAACATAGAATGAGTTTTACGAAAGTGGAACGTACCTTTATTATTATCACAATAATTAACCATTTTCCGCTTCAATGCATGAGTTCCTTATCCATATACGAAAGAAATGCGAACAAAACTTTGTATTTAGAGGGATTTAAGATATGCTTCTCTTGTTTGTGAATATAAGTACTCTATTTTCCTAACTATACATTACTATACGATATGATTATTTGCATGGATGATTATTCATCGTTTCTTATGCCTATATTTATTTTCCCCTCATCTTACATACATGAATTTTTATCTGTTTCCCCATTACCTTAACACTATGATTGTATTACATTATTTTACCAACATACACATATACCTACATGTTGTAGTACTATGGAATTGTCAATAAGTTTAAAAAATAAAATACACTGTTTAAATATATGTTATCATGGCTGACTGGCTCTCTGGATCACCATTTGTTTCTTTATTTAAAAATAGATCAAAGTTGAAAAAAAAAAACAAGGCTTAGGCTAGAAAAGAAGCCTTGTAACTATCTAGGGGACTTTAATAAGTTTGTAATCAAAGTTAAGAGGGATTGTGACTTAACTTATTTAAATATAATAATCATTTATTGATACCAAGGCAGTCCCGGCTCCTGAGAATAAATACTGGGCCGCATTATGTATCAAAGAATCGTGGATTAATATACTTTAGGTCCATCTAGGGGTAGGGGGAGATAGCATTGCCCCCAATGCCCAACCAAGATGATAAATAAATTAATTACATAAACTAATTAAGTCAGCATGACATTATTTACGAAAGCATGGAATTTGGTCGAGTTAATGACACATTATATGCTTATGGCATTAATTGTATGTCAATATAATTAAGCAGGCAAGGGATTTCTTTGATCCCGACCTGACATAGAAAGAGAAAAACAGCTGTCGATTAGAAAACATAGAGACATCTTCTTGTGTCTCTCTGGTATTTCTTTTATTATAGTATCAAATTAATCACAACCTTTCCATTTTCTCTTTTATTAATAAGCTGTTGACGTTATTATTATTGCATAATATTAAACAGCTTAAATTCTTCCATTCTGGAGGAGGAACTTTGATACGGAGTTTCCTCCTGTGTCCGGAGCTAACTATTCCACAGGAATCGTGGACGAGAGGAACAAACCTGGCTCCTTTAAAAATTATTAATACAATTTCTAAGGAAATAAACCAAAGCAGTAGATGTTTTTATTATTGCGTTATAATAAACAGCTTGAGTTCTTCTATTCTTAATATCAGGGTTTCTCCTCAAGCTGTTTATAATATTGAAAATTAATAATAGGAACGTATTATTAATAATATAAAAATGGGAGAGGTTTGCGATTAATTTGATACTATAATCAAAGAAATGCCACAGAGATACAAGAAAGATGTTTCTGTGTTTTCTAATTGACAGCTGTTTTTCTCTTTCTATGTCAGGTCGGGTATAAAGTAATCCCTAGCCATTAAGCATAGACCATATTTATCGCTGAGATCTAACTTTTATCGCTGTTGTCTATCGCCAAGTTTCTAAAAAAATTATCGTTTATTACTAGGATTCTAACAAGTTTTCAATTATCCCTTCTCGCTATAGCCCAAAATAAGAACGATAAACTATATATTCAAATACGATTTTCGTATTAAAAACAAAATGTTAATTATTTTTATCTCTTTCTTCGTCTATTTTATGGTATTTTTAAAATACTGGATTCCCATCACCGTGTTAGTCTAAGACAAAATACAATTAAAATATTCCTCATAGCCAAGAAGCTCCAAAACTAAAGATAACATAAGTAATTAGAAGAATTACATACGGGAATCATACGTTGTTTTGATATTATTTTATCGGTCATGTTATCGTTTGTTGATTTTTTTTATCGCTGTCATTCATTGCAAGTTTTTGAAATGTTTTTATTGCTTATTGCAATTAGAAAAAAAAATATCGTTAATCGTTAAAGCAAGTTTGAAAAAAAGACACACTTAATATTCATGGTTTCTAAAGTGAAAACTCTTTGTTCATTTAACAGATTCTAGTAATTAGACATATAAATAAATGCAACTTGTTCCGTCATAGGCTTATTTAGATAGTACTCTATACTAGATTAATCACCCTATTTATCGATACATGATAAAACCAATAATGGAAAAACTACAGTGAACTAGTAAAAAACACCTCATTTTAAAGTAATAATGCATTTTAACATAAAATTATCTATATATAATTCAATGGAATCATAAACCAACTTCTCCTCAAATTGGCATATGTGTCTGTATTTTGCTTTATTTTAAGAAGTCCTCACTCAGATATAGGGATTCTTAGTTCATGACTATTTGGGTAATTTAATATGGCCCTCTTCAAGATTCAACAGCTAAAAAGGAAGTTCCCATAAGCCTTTGACCTTGATGTTAATAAAGCGCTCAATTGAATTATCTTCTTGACAAACAAATAGACTTTTTTTCTCACAGACAAAGGAGATGAATTAAATGAAGGGACTGTTGGTCATACTTAGAATATGACGACATGATGTAACAACAGTTTGTCCATAGACGTAATATAATGGATAGCGTTGCCTGTGATTTAGAAGGTATTAAATAGAATATACTCACAAGAAATATTACACAAAGAAAATATATATATATATAATTCTTCACACATGAATATTTTTAATGTTTTATCTTTAGTTCGAAGTTATTTTTTATATCCGTGTAATAAATATCCTGTATATAACGAGAAAACTCGAATTTAATGTCATAGCTCCGCTATACCTCGGACTGCATAATAAAACATTACTTTAACATGATTTACAAGTCTCGATTATGGGTACATATATGGTAGTGTGGCATGCCCGTCCGCCCGCCCGACGGGCCGGGCTCGGCGCAAAAATTATAAAACTCCTTTTTTTTTATAATTAAATGTCTTCAAAACAAAAAAGTCTTCACTTTTTTTCCCCTCGGACCTCTTTCTAAAAAAACGTCATCACTTTTTTTCGGAGCTCTTTCTAAAAAAAAACGTCCTCACTTTTTCTCGGATCTGTTGAATTGAATTTCATTTAATATAAATCGGGCGCATAATCAACATACTTCAATTATTAGTCTTTCGGGCGGCTCGCTTGAAAATGGGACAACACTATATATGGTCTCTTTTACATAATTTCTTAAAAATCCAATAAGAAAAAAAACTTTTCATCAGTTTTGAGTTCAACCCAGGACCTTGAATGGAAGGGAAATCAATGAATGATCAATTTTTATATTTACTTCCTCATGAAAAATATCATTTCATTACTTTTCTTCTACACTTAAGATACTTACGAAGAATTTTATTTAAAAATAGTACTCATCATAAAGTGACAGTTAAAAAAACCTTAAATAATCTAGTTGTGCCACAGAAAAAGTAAGCCGAAATTTGGTTTAGGAGTCTCATTTTAGTTGTTATCTATTATATACATTTCGTTCAATCAAGGAAAATGGATCTAAATTGGTTGTCCTGTGATATCAAACGGTTGTCCCAGCTCTGTTAATAGGGTATATTGGAGAAGCTCATTCAAAGGATTCATGAACAATATGGATAAATAACTATGAGAATAGACAAGGACGATAATATTATCGTATTAATGTAATATACTGAAGTTGGGCCATATTTTTTATTACAAATGATTATTATTTTCTCCCTCTTATTATTTCAACCAATCACGTTTGAGACTAAGGTTTGTTATTCGTATGTATTGGTGTAAAAATATATATTATATATTTAAAAAATATTCTTTACAATAAAAATTGTTTGAAAGGTTGTCAGATTATGTTCATATATAATATTAATTTAAAAAAATAGAATGACTGATTTAATACGAAAAATTGTAGCCAAGGCCCTCAATTTCCTTAAAAATCCTATTAAAATCTGTAGCAACGTTTTTCTTGAAGAGAACTTCCTCAAATCGCTGCTTCCACTGAAGGAGATCTGGGAGCGTTGAGGCGTTTTCGATATTGAGGAACTCCTGGTAGAACTCCGTCCAGAGATCCGCGTTCCACCATCTGGAAGAAAAATAAGTGGTAAACGGTCTTATAAGAACTATATGCTAACCCAGGAGTCATGAAAATAATGTGAGATTGCGTTAAAAGCATTAGGGTTAATTAAGTAAATTCGGAATGAAAAACGAAGGATCTACCCCTCAAAAATGTTTATAGGAAGCTTCTATTTTGCCTTTTATTCCTATGTGATTTCATTTAAAAGATGGAATTCTCTCAAACGAAAATGAAATATAAACTTGTGAAAAAGAATAAGTCAATATTAGTAAATATATTTTTTAGTATGTCAAAGTTAACAAGGGTGTAAGTAGGTTTAATTCTCAATGTTGAGTGCGCAGGTTCGCCTACCAAAAGAGGAAGATCAACATTGATCAACCTAGAGATTCTTAAATGTAAATGCTTATTCATATTCAGTCTATTTCTGCAATTTCCTAGAATCAAATAGGCAAAAAATCACAATCCTCCTCTAGGCATAAGTCTTACCTTTTGTAGTGACCTCCATGGTAAAATAGTCCATGCTTCTCTACAAGATTCATATATGAGCCAAATTTCAAGCAGTAGGCAGTAGAGGCAATCCCAAAGTAATCAATCTAAAAACCAAAAAGAAATAATATAATTGATCCACTATGATAAAGCATTATTATTAATATCCAACCTGATAGCTCCAGGGTTTTTCTTTCATCATTTCCGGAATGATGGTTTCCTTGGACTTAAAGACATGTGTGAAGGTCGTCCCTTCCTTGGCCAGGGACATGTCGATGCCCCTTCCAAAGTCATAAGCTGAATGCAGGGCCTCTCCGAGGAAGGAAACATTTCCTCAACAGAGCCCGCATTCCTATCCAAGGAGGGCTTCCTTCGTAACATAATGTTGTCCGGCTTGATGTCCCCGTGGATGATGCGAGCCTGCCCAAGTCGATGCACGAGCTCACAGAGCTGAATCACGAAGAAGATTGCAAAGGTTTCCTCCGCCATTTTTGTGGACTTGGCAGCATTCAATATGTCCAGGAGGGACGCCGGTAGGTATTCTGAGACAAAGATGCTTCCGTCCGAGAAGGAGTAGCATCGTGGAATGGCCATGAAGGATCCCAGATCCTGTAAACGGCTCTGAACTTCGGAGCAGATATAAAACTCCCATTCCCTTGCTGGCTTTTGTACTTTGAAAACGAGGCTCATTTCGCAAATGGTGTCATTGACTGCGTTGTTGTTATGGCGAATGGCCTTAAATATCGTTCCGTAGGCCCCTTCCCCGATCTGCTCCTTCATTCCGAAAAAGGTATCACCGATTTGAACCATTTTGTGAGGTGCTATCCGGGGGATGAGCTCGTCAAAGTGTACGAAGCCACGTCTCTCTGAGAGGGGAAGCTTCAGGCCTCTCAAAATGTCTCGCTGGATCTTTTCGTCAAAGGGGTTGTTGAGATCGTAGAAGACAGCCTGAACCAGGACGCCCTTCATCTTGTTCGTGAGCTCACTGATCCCCTCGTCCATTTCGGAGACGTCGCACACGGGGGAGGAAACGTCCAGCTGTGGGGATGCGGAGGCGTTAAGGAAGAGATGGAGAAGTCCATCTTGGATCGCTCCTCCATGGCAAAGCTCGCCTTCAGGCTTTGCTGGAAGAAGCTGTTTTGTTCTCGTGGGCCGGCAAGGATGGAGGGACATGTCGTCTCCAGGGTCGTGTGTGCAGCAGGCCTTCGACTCTCAAAGGCTTTTTGATAGGTAGCCTTGATATCTCCAAAGCGGTCAAAATCATCCTCGTCACTTTCATCGTCGTCTGGAGACTGGAGAAAGAACTTGGGCGTGTCTTTCATGCAGGGCCTTTTCCAGGGGGTGGATTGGGGGTCTTCTCCAAGGTGGCCTCTATAGTGGGCTTTTTAAGGCTCTCGCTAGCTGTGAGCTCCTGGGTTTGAATGCTGCTTGCAAAATGTGTAGAGGTGAGACCTACGTTGGTGGTTGTCGTGCATGCAGAAGAGCTTGAGGAGGATGACGAAGACTTGGACTCGTTTTCACGAGAGGTCTCCATGATGGTGGAGAGGTTTTGAGGAACAGTGGCATTGACATTGGTGCTATCCTTGGAGGTCTCAACACGCTCCACAGGTTTTTTGAAGAGCAGGGGCACGGCGCAGGTGTTTTCATCGTCGTCAGGCATGAATCGTTTCCCAAAGGCTGGTGTGGAGCTCACCACTGCCTTTTCCGCAAAGTCTTCCAAGGACGTTACAACCATGGTTGTGTCCCCACCGATTCCAGGCTTGGGAATGGCTGCAGGACGTGCAAACCTAGGCCCTGGGTCCTCAAACACTGCAAAGGATGATGGCTTCGTCTCATCCTTAGATATCTTGGGAGCCCTTTTTTCATAGGGATCGGCAAAAATCTCAAATGCAGGCTTACTTATTGGGGGCTTTGGCTCATCATTGAATGTCTCCAAAGCAGGCTTGGTTGCCGGGGCTTTGGCTCTGGTTCATCGTTGAATATCTCAAAAGCAGGCTTGGTTGCCGGAGGCTTCAACTCAGAATCGTTATATACGTCGAACGAGGGTTGTTGCTTCTTTTGACTCATTCTCCTGGACTCTTCTTGTTCCTCATCATCACAGTGCACTTTAAAAGGAGCTCCACCACCAAGGCTTGGCTTGGACTCTTGATCTAAAAAATGCTTTCATGAATAAAGATATATATAAATATAAAAGTACACTTTCTTTACCTTTGGACTGATGAGATGGGCTGCCCCACATATTTTTCATAATGTTCATGGTAGTAACGGTGGGCGAGCCACATGTCAGCTGGCTGGATTCTTTCGAGTATCCGTCGCACTGAAAATAATGGCATTTTATAAGTATTTTATTTATTTTCATCATTTGAGTTCTACAAAAAATATTTCATTATTGTATACGAAAAGAAGCATGTTAGTTGATACACACATTCAGAAGTACACCTGGCTTAATAATATATTGTGCGGCACCATTTTTCGAAAAAGGTTCTGAACCATTATTGTGAACAAAGACTATAGAACCCCCTTTTGAACCGATACTTCCTAACGGATATGGGCAGTTTATTTATTATTCGAAGATTTGATTACAAAACCAGTCATTTAAAAGTGCATAACCATTTAATAAGTTTCATTAATTTAATATAAGATTTGTATAAATGTATCTTTCGTTTGTAACCGAATTTTAAAAAACTAGTATCGGCAGACGAAATTCACCGCCGGTACTACAGAATACCGAGCTCTGTTTTTAAAACATACTCCCATTTATCCAATTTATTATATAGAATTATATACCTCAAACTAGAGGCCGGCCGATAAATCGGTTTACCAATTAATCAGCTTCAGTACTACAATTTTCAAACTATCACTATAAGCAAATTTTGGCACCAAATATGGCCTAATAATTATATATTTTATTGCTTCGAATATTCACTTAAAATATTATTTTTGATTAGCTTTCAGGGCTTTAAAATATATGCTATTATATTTTGTTTCAAATACATTCATTTAATCAAATACACAACAATAAGCTCTTTTCCTTTTTGGGGGGCCAAGGTAGTCAAAGAAGCCGCATTTCCTTCAAGCACAGTAAGCGTGTAGAACTCTCACTTCATTTTTTTTTTTGTGGAAACAAAGGGCACAAAAGTTGTTTTATATAACACAGTGTTATTTTTTCAGCTTTTCTATATACGAAGAACTATCTTAAGATTAACCGGATATTGGTTTTTTCCCCTGATAAAATCATAGAGATAAAAAGATAAAGAGAGCTTTTTCCCTTCATCTGTATTTTTGTGCCCAAAATAAACAAAGTAATTTGTACTACGTCATCCTTAAGCTGATCATAGAGATAGAATCTATCTCTATAATCAGCTTGCCATGACGTAGATCAAATTACTTTGTTTATTTTGGGCACAAAAATACAGATGAAGGGAATAAGCTCTCTTTATCTTTATATCTCTATAGATAAAATAGATTATCGTTAAATATATCAAGAATCACTTTCTCAGTCTCAAAACCTGTTTACCTCTTGGAGAAGAGCCTTAGTATCATCTCCCACGCCAAGCGGCGTGTTATCGTTGCTGCTAAACACTTTGGACGATGAAGAGTTTTCCTTGTTGTTAAGGAGTGAGGTGCTCTTGCTACTGATGCTATTACCACTACAGCTCTCAGTGCTCAGCTTCTCCTTCATTTGCGATATTTCGCTTGCAGGAGCCCGAGTTTCTCATTGTAGAGCATCTCTTGCTTCTTGATGACGTCCTCGAAGGTCTTCCTCTGTTTCTCCATGAGCCCACTCAGAGCCTCTTCCTCCTTCATCTTCTGTTGAAAAGGAATGGCCCGAAGCTCCTCGAAGCTGATCTCAGAGACACCCTGGTAAATGAGGTGCTTGCAGTACATGGGCCGGACGGAGGGGTCAAAGGGCTCGAAGAGGGCCACGGCAACGCTGGAATCCTTCTCGGGCTTCTTCGTGGAGAGAGCGGAACCACCGATCTTGCAGGGGGTGGAAGCCTGGATATAAGGAATCACATATTTAATTCGGGAAATTGTGAAATTAATAAAAAATAATTAAATTAACTATAAGGAACAATGTAACATTTTCTTGGAAAAAATGATATGTTCAAAGAAAAAGATAGGCAAATATTTGAGTGGAATACAAATAAACAATATTTCTAAATCGATAAAATATAAGTGTTTGCATATCAAATCGTTTGGAGAATATTTATATGCATTATTATACTTCAAATTCTTGCATATTCATTTATTCTGACCGTTTTTTTCGTATGTCAATATTTTCCTTTTCCATCTAAACTTTTTTCTTGGACCATTTCTCTTAAGACCTGCTGAATATGTAATAATAATGACTTATAGCTTTACTTCGAAGATCAGGTATTTTTTTAAATTGTATGTAAGTCGTTTTATTCATAAATTATTATCTAAAATTTCAGCAAGGTGACAAAATATAGAAAAACATTAAGATACATTTTATTCATAGTCGATGAGTTTCTGTACGAATTTCGGAATAGTAAGAAAAAAGTTTTAATAAAGGCCGAAATCTAGATGAGCCATAATATTGATGTTTTTTTGAGCAGTTCTCAAAAACCATATTTTGCAATATTTATAAAACATATAATTGAAATATATTGAGGTTTTTTATGATAGTAAATTAAATTCATTTTTTTTTAATGAAGGGGATTATGAAAGCCCAAATATCCCTGTTTATGGTCCAAGAACTCACCGGCTCCTCGATGTCATCATCTTGATGGATCTCAAACGTTGGCTTCGTTCCGATTTGATTAAAGGGAACAGAGTGTGACTTTTTCCCAATGCGGCCCGCAGTCCATTTCCCTGGGGACATTTCGTTTTCACGATTTTGAGAGGGGGTGCAGGGGAGGTTCTCATTGTTAGGTTGAGCATTTTTACTAGAGGTTGGCCCCGAGGGAAGGATTATTTCTGGAATACTTGATGGATTCTCCTGTGGCAAAAAGAAAACAGTAGAGAAACGTATAGAAGACTACAAATACATATAGAAATTAAAACATATTTGGAATGTCCAATTACATGCATGAGCTTATTTACGTGACGTCAGCTTTTCATAAATTGTTATAAGGGACATGTTTATTTTTATACGACTGAGTGACTCCTCGTTTAATAATCACAGGATGATAACTAGGGCAATTCTTGCTCATCCTCAACAAGGATTTCTCCTCACTTATCTTGTTTATCATCGACTCCAAATCGACCCTTGCCCCTCTCCAAGAGGGACGTCACATTCAATACAATGGATCATAATGAAATGGATAATTTCGTTGGTTCAATCTGACACTAAAAAGCTCATCACTCCTATGAGTTAACATTTGAAGTGAAATATCAAATTTTAAGAGTCTTACCGTTGCTGAGACTACCGATTCATATTTGGTGAATGGGTTGTTTTGTACGGGAAGTATATGCCAGTTTCTTTGATAAAAATGACAAATACCACTACCTATGGTATTACTTCGGTCTATCAGCAGCAGCTAATTTAAAAGTGGATGCAAGATGTACATATCAAATCTTGATTCCTTTTGAAAATGAGAAAAAAGATATGAAAAAATTGTCTGAAAAACGTCTTTGGAAAAAATATCCAAAAGTACCAAGAAGTGGAAAATAATACTGAAAAACGGTCGAAATACATGGATATACAAGTATTTAAGTGCAATACACTTAGTATTGTTTAAAGAATATTTTTAAATCAAACAGAGAGGAATGCAAAAAAATTGTTTGTATTTATAATTGTTTGGATAGAGATGCACCGTAATTGAAATTTGTGGACCGAAACCGAAAAATAATTAATTGCTTTTTCCGAATGCCGAAACGAAATAACAGTTCAAGTAAAGTCACGGAAACACTAGGCATTTAAATCAATAAACAACCGATCAGAAACATTGTAGGTGCAGATTGATACACACGCTGTCATTAAGTCCAAGACCAGCAGGTGTATTCTCCCATACTGAGACAGCAGTAAACTACTAGCCCTGCAACATTACAACATTCTTTCTTGATGTCATCCCCAAAACTATTTTTAAATATCGCTTAAGTCTACTGATTACATAATGTTTAGACAAGTTTTTCAAAGAAAAAATGTGTATTTGAAAGCTTCAAAAATGTTGGATAACTGATACGAGTTTCATTTATACCCTTCATAAATTCTGGTTTTTTTCCCATTCATTTAATCAATTTCAATTTTTAAAACGCGGAAAAAACATCACCCTTTCTACCCGCTTCATCTGCCCCGTCTTTTTTTCGGCATACCGATCCGGCCACTCAATGGCTTTCGGCCGAAAGCAAAATGTGTCTTTTTTTGCATTTTCGGCCGAATTTCGGTGGTTTGAACCCTAGTTTGGACCATATTTAGTGATTCCATGTAATTGCTTGTAACTTGAATTTTGTATGTCATTATTTTTCTTTCCTAAGTGGACCATTTTTCTTTTTTCGGACATTAGAGAATTTGCAATATCGATGTCATCAATACCATTAAGCAGATTTTTCTATCGAATATCTGATATTACTGTTCTTGAAAGACGCATTTTACTTTAGAGTCATTATTAGTCCCTTATTAAATTTAGACTTAGTCCTTTCCATTGTTACTTACGTCCAAGATGGAGAACTTTGGCCTTCCTTATTCCGCTCTCGGATTGCACTTCTGAGTGAGGCAAGGCTCAGGGTCCAGAGCTCACTTTCACCTTTCCTACTCGAAGGTCCCCACGACTTGTTTCTTGCCACGCCCCTTGAGCTGCGAGAGGGCACCTCTCTCCTCGGAGCCCGCCGTGCCTCCTCTCGATCTTCTCCATCTCCTTCCTTCTCGAGATCATCCAAGCCTT
>CP045894.1:10723177-10750253 GCA_013387185.1 Caligus rogercresseyi
CAGGACTTTGAATGGAAGGAAACTAATTTGAATGACCATTTTTATTTATTAATTCATCACGAACAAAAATTAGTTTTATAAATTTTCTTTTCAACTTAATATACTAACGAAGCAATCGTAATTTAAAAATTGTACTCGTCATAATTGACCGTTTTAAAAAAAACTCAAAAATAAAAAAATCTGGATGTGCCACAGAAAAACTAAGGCCAGATTTGATTCAGGAGGTCTCATTTTAGTTATCTATGTCACATTTCGTGCAATCAGGGAATTGACCAAAAGTTGTTGGCCTGTGTTATTAGTTTTTGATGATATTAAGATTGTGTGTTTTTATGCATATTAACTTTAAAATTTGTTAAAAGAAGAAGTACAATTATTTGGTCTTGATTATTATACAAGTAAGCGCAGTTTTTATCAAAATAATATGTTAGTATTATATATAAACTTCTATAATATATATTATTATTTTTGTGAGCTCCTATATCTACTCAGCTATCTATTCGGGTTAGTATAATCTAAATCAGGGGTATTTAAGTAAACTCAGAGGTCCAGATAGAAAATTACTTAAAAGGAAGGTCCAGACCTCATAATTACTGAGTTACATTATGATTTTAGAGTCAATATACTTAAGTTACTGTATAGCCGTATCAGCATCTGAATGTAATCCCTTCAAACTTTAACCCCCTTAATGAATGAATGGCTATAAGTCTGGGTCAGTATAGAGCGGCTTGTGGGTTCAACTCGGACTGGTATCCGCCGATTAAGGTTTCTGATCTAAACCAGTGGTTCCCAGAGTGGGGGGGCGCCCCCTAGGGGGGGTGCAGAGCAATTGCTGGGGGGCGCGGGAAAACGAATGAATGAAAATATAAATACCGTAGACAAAATAACACTGCTAGAAAATGGACAAATAACCAGTGGTGGGCACCGCTCACTTTTTACTGTTTCCGATCTCCGCTCACTTTGGTCAACTGATCCGCTCCCGCTCATTTTTTTAGTACTGCTGTTCCCTCACTTCATTCCGCTCAGTAAGTACTAAGCGTCATTTTTTAGAAAATAATTTCCCAAAAAAGTACTGCGTAGTGATGACGTTTTGTTTTTTTGAAACAATTTCCAAAAAAATAATGCGTAGTGATGACGTTTTTTTTTTAGAAAATAATTTCCAAAACGTTTTTTTTAGGAAAGAATTTCCAAAAAAAGTACTGCGTAGTGAAAAAAAAATATTTTTATCCTTTTTAAATAACGGAAACTTTTTTGTTATGTGAGCGGAAGTTAATTTAGAGGGACCGCTCACCACATTCCGCTCACTTCTCACAAAGATGATCCGCTCTTTGCATTCCGCTCACCAATTGCTCCTCCGCTCAGAGCGGACGAGCGGAAGTGCCCACCACTGCAAATAACAATAAAAAAGTTGAGGTTTGTATTCATTAGAATGTGTGAAATAAATTGCAATGGACTCTGAGAACAAAATGTGTGTATGTTCTTTTTTTTTCGGGGGGGGGGGGGGGGCGCAAAAAAAATTTATGTATCAAAGGGGCCCAGCAGAAAAAGTTTGGGAACTACTGATCTAAACTAAGAAATTGATTACATTACTAACGCCTTAACTACCATTTTTATCATATTTTTATCATTTAAACTAATATATGTACATTGAGAAAATAGTTTGATGGAATAAATGCACTCTTAAGGAAAGATTCAGGGTTTTGTCGTAATACTTCACACCATTATATTTTAATATAGTTTTTGAGTGGAATATATCTAAGTATTGTACAAATAGTATTTCTCATATAAACTGAGTAAAGAATGAAATATAATGATTTTATTTTTGCAATTTTAGATAAATAATCTCTTCTTTATGTCACTTGTAGTTTAAAAAAAACAAATTTTGGTCAATAATACGCATTGTCTTAAATATCGAACAAACCGATGTTAGAAGCACTCAAAAAGTAAATACATAAAGAAGAAGAAATATATGCCTAATTTCGGGCGTAATTGTTATAAATGGAATATTTGAAGAGATAGAGTGAGGGGTGACGTCACAGTCAACAATAATAAAATGAGAGAACCTCCAATGATCCGAGTCGAGTATTCAATCTTTGCAATCCGGCCGAATGAAGGCATCTCAACACATACAGACAATGCCTTGGACCCCTCGAGTCAGTCGCCTCCCTCAGTCTATATGAGAGATAGTATTTGTACAATACTTAGATATATTCCACTCAAAAACTTGCCTACCTATTTGGTCCATTTCTTCGATGAGTCATCATTTTCCTTTTCTACCTTGGTCCATTCCTTCCTAGTCCATATTTTCCTGGTCCATTTCTTCCTAATATCATAAAAAATATAAAACGTTTTTGTATGAAAATAATAAAACGGCAAAAGAACAATTACAAATATATAAACAATAATGTCGCAATGGTATAATAAATTTAGGTATATAAAAATTGAAAATTCACTTTATAATTAGTAAACATCACGTTGAATTAAAGACTAAAACAGACATCGGAATTCCATTTTATAAAAAATTCTAATAACTTTAATTATCATCAAAGGGCTGTGAGATTCGTTATAAAATACTAGATTTCCCTCGAAGCAAGAGTCCACAAGTTCTTGGTTATGCAAGAATTTTGCTTTGTTAATCGATAACCTTATCTTTTATATTTTCCAATGCTTAAGTTCAATCTTCATAGCTAGCTTTAGGGTAAAATGGTTATGTATAGATAAATTTCTACGTTTTCAAGTGCGGGGTGAACCATTTATTGATAACAAGTGTCCTGAACTTTTTTTAAATATTGCCAAGGGTCTCCAGTCTCGCACATTTGATTAGTATATTCCATATTAAATATATCTTAAAGTGAAGGGACTCAGAAACAATCTCATTTGAAGCCCTTTAAAGAGAAACCTTGAAAATACACCTTTTTAAAACGCATTTTTGAGTTGTGAACAACTCATTCGTCAAGACAATTGAACAGGTTTGATTGGTTATATGATTTGAATGAATTAATCCATCCAGTTTTTCTTGAATATGCTTTTCCCCCTTCTCTTTCAATGTGCGTCTCTTTTTTGTTATTCTGTATTGGGTGTTGGCTCAATTGTAGAACTTCCGTATTTTATTTAAATAATTGGCTTCCTATTACAATTTCATATTAAAAAATTATTGCTATAAACCCAACTCATTATAATATTTAATGAGCTATAGATATACACTAACGACCCATTTGTAGAACTGCATTAGGCCTTAAGTCATTGGGTAGCGGTTTTAATACTTTTAATATGTACAAATATATATATAATAGAATACTTTATTTATATTGGGAATTATTTTTTAACTACATAAAGTAATTCTTTAGTATCCAACTATTTCACCTCATAGGGTGAAAATTTGTTATCGTTTTTGTTTGTATGCCTTCCGTTCAATTTATTCCCTTCCGATCCAGGCCCGGCGGGATGGGCGCGCCTGAGGGGGGCCAGGCCCGCCCACCCACTGAGTGACGTGGGCCCGATTTTTTATGAATGTGCCAACTGTGCCCCCCCCCCCCCCATCACAACTGTAGGGCCCCCAAAAGCCTGGGCCTGCTGCCGGGCCTGTTCCGATCACATAACGCCTGTTTCAAGTAATGGAGTTTAACTTTTTCGTTCCTTTCAAAAATCTGATTTAATCTATTTTCTCTGAAGCTGACTTGTTATTTTTCAATTCATCCTCATTTGTATTGGAGTTATCCCATAATTGGTTCAGCTTGAAACTAGTTACATCAATTAAAGATCGGAAAATTTTAATAACCTCGTTAATGTGCACTTTTATAGGAATGAATAAATTAACTGCATTCGAGAATATGCCTGAGTAATTATAATATTTTTATTTTTTTACAGAACGCCAAAATAAGTTTTCTAATATCAACTCCTCGTTGCGCTATTTCATCTTTTCTATTTTGCATTCTTTACATTGAACACAAAGTTCTACGCTGTTAGATTTTGCATTTTATCTACCAGCTTGATTTGAAATAACTACGATTTTTTTATTCATGTTTAGGGCTGGGCAAAAATATGCGAATAAAAATTTGGAACCTAAACACGTTTTTTTAAATGATTCGCATATTTAGCAATATTCTAGTTCCTACAAATATTTAGCAATTTTTCTAGTTTATTCGCATATTTTGCAATTTTCTTCATTATTCACCCACATTTAGCTCATTTTTAGCCTAGTTGATTGATAAATGTAGGGGAAAAGTGGACCGTTGTCGGAATCTGGCTCTCTAACATATATAAACATGCTGTTATTCATAAATTAGATTGAAGCATTCTTAGTTTTCTCCCGCTTATTTTAAGCACAAGTTATTATATCTCTCTTGCATAACAGCAAGATGACATCTATTATCTTTTCCCCTTCCCTGTAAGCCTGCAATCTCGTATTGAAATTTCTTTCTTATGTATTTATGGTTTAATAGTCACACAATATCTTTATTTTTACTTAATAACTATTTGTATTATCTAAAAGTGTATATAAACCCTTAATGTATATATGAAATAAAAAATATCTAAATTATAAAAGACAATTTATTCGCATATTTCTTAGTTTTTTGTTCCAGATTTTTGGGCTTTAAAATGTATTTTTTTACTCCAGATTTGCTCAGCCCTATTCATGATAGACTAAACACTCATATATTTGAAAGTTTTCGAAAGAAACCCGGAAATTTGAAGAGAACTAATGTATAGGCTATTTTTTGATGGGTTTCCGGTCTGTGTTAAAAAATATTTACATGTTCATGTTCCACGAAGAAAGAAGCCGGTTCTTTACCTAAAATGTAATAAAAATCTTCCCTACTTTTTGGTCATGGTTCAAGCTGTCGCCTCCACCAAATCCCCGCGGATAAAATATCTCTCAGAACTGACTTTGAGTTTTAAAGCCCTGAATCTGTTTAATTATTATTCCTTTGGTAAACCTTCATTTTCGGGTGTATTTCTCAAAAAATACAAAGTGTTAATTGATAAATACATCATGTAGTTACATTAATGCTTAAGGAAGTAGTATAATTTCCATATAGATGTATCCATTCTGATTACTTTTACATGTTGTGCAGAATTAGTATTCATTCTCGAGCGAATTAAATACTCGAATGATAGGTTTATGATCACGATTTCGTATTCCTTGAATTAAACCCATGCGGATGTTGTTTCTATTTCTTGGTGCTTCATTAGGGTTGACATCAATGTCTCCTATCCAAGCACCTGTTGTTATGAAAGTGAGAAAAAAAATTGAAGATCCCGTATCCTTAGATTGATTGAATAAGCTACACTATCCATGCCTACAAATATTGACATTGAGTCTATCATAATATGCACTTTATAAAAGAAAGGAAAGTAAAAGGTAAAATGACGTCTCCTTCTACCACCCTTTAATTGTTTAACATAATGCCTACTGTGCATAAGTCTAAATATATGCATCCTTCCCGGCCCGATTCATGGGTCGTCATCCTCCATGGCTATAAATATCCTTCACTTATTTCTGCAAATAGTGTTCTTCTAGCTTCTCTCTCTCTCTCTCTCTGTGGATATACCTCTCTTTCTCTGTCTCCTTCCTTTTATTATCTTCCCTTTTTTCTCTCTCTCTCTCTTTTTCTTTCTTTCTTTCTTTTTCTTCTTTCTCTTCACTTGATTTAGTGTCGACTGTCTGTTTGTGTTTCTTCCTCCCACTATATAAGTTAGGCTTTTAATATCTCTCTCCACTATTTTTCTCTGCGAAGCAAGCACTTGTAAGCAACCCCACACGGATCGACTCCTAGCACCAGACAAACACGACTCCTACGACTAAAAAAACAAACTCAACAAAGCGGTAAGCCATTCATACATCATGCATTTATATTCGAGTTATAATTTGTGCCTCGATGATTCTATTCATCTTCTGCGAAATGAAAGAATTCTTCCAAAATATCTAAGTATTCTTTTGAGACCTTATGGGCTCCGTTCTTATGTTTGTTTGCCCCTTTGTTTTCTCTACAGGGAGTTCTTCGCACGAATTCGTTTGAACTCTGGATGAGGCGTCCCATTTGGATGAGCCTCTCATGTCTCATGATTGACTTAGCAAGATGGATCCAAGAGTGGATCCATTTGACTTGCATCTCTCTTAACTGATGAAAGCATAATTTTATATGTCCATTAAGCCTTTTGCCTGTGTGTCTTTTCTCCACCCAATCCCCCCCCCCCCCCCCCCACTCTTGTCCCTCTGCTGTCCTCCCTTCTGAGCCCTGACCACCCCCTTCGAATCTCATGCAAGAACTTCCTGTAGTCATCGATCGACAGAAGTCATTTCTCAGCTCTGTTCATTTTATGTTTTTATGTTTCCTTTTGGCATTTTAGTGTCTGTCTGTGTATCTGTCTATCTGTCCCCTTGGATCCTTGGATGCAGCAGGAGCAGGAGGGAGGAGCCAGTGCAGATTTACTAGCCCTTACTCAAACTCTAGATAGAGACTCAAAACACAATCATGACCCGTGGGAATCAAAGGGACCTGGCACGAGCCAAGAATGCTAAGAAGGAAAAGTCTGGAAAGTCCGCTGCAGATCAAGATGGAAACAAGGGGATCACCCTTGAGCAACGGAAGCAGAGAGACGCGGATCGGATGAGAGAAAAACAACTCAAGAAGCAACAGGATAAAGAAACCAAGAAATGACACCGTCCACTTCTTCTTCTCTTCCCTCAACCTGGATATTCATTTATTTCAACTGCTGCTGCTATCTGACAAAATAGAATGTCATTTAATAATTCGAGATATTACTCCCCTCCCCCCACCAATCAAAGCGTGTGCATAATACTATTAAAATGACAATGATCCTACTGCATATGAATTGATAATAAAGATGTATTATTTACTTAATGGACATGTTCAATTATGCTTTCATAGTTTTTTTTGCGGTTTGAAATTATGGAGTGTAAAAATACTAAAAACGCTTGGGATTTATGGTAAATCCATAAATAAATTGCCATTGTATCGTTTATAGGGTCTTTGTTGAGTATATAATGATAGAATACAAACGGCCAATTTACATACAAAAAGAAAAAGAAGACGTTCTTATAGAGAGTTATCATTTCGGTGCGAAATATATGACAGATACTATCTTAAAAAACTTTATTCTTGACATCCATAAAGCATCTTTCCTTATTATTCTTTATTTCCATATCAATAAGTAACTAATAATATATATTTTAATTGGATGGTTAATTTCAGTTTCTAATTTGAAGAATATGGGTTCAACTTTTTTGTGCTTAAAAAATGATTTGGTATGGGGGAAAAATATTATGTCAAACAAAATATAAAAAATATCATACTTAAAACTCCATTTTAAGCGTTAAGTCTGTAATAAACATATTTATGTTTGGCTTTTTTCATAAAATTCAATGCCAATGAAAGATATCAAATGTGTAACGATATACATCTTCCCGTTTTATTATTTATTTTTATGTCAAAAAGTAACTAACATATATGTAGATTGATATTCAAATATATTCCTTTTTTGCTGCTATACTCAGACACATGTCATCCTGGGACTATCCCTCTTTTAATAATCGGCGTCCAGAGCACGGGGGAAACAATGCTCTGGGGGATTTTGAGCGGCTCCCAAATCGTATAAAGAATGGACCTGGTAGAGGTGACGTGAGAAGAGGAAGTCAGCTGCCAAACCGGAACCGATTCAAGCCGATAGGCTCTCCAGATGACGTTGTAAAGGATCTCCCATTGCCTCGACGAGGCGGTTATTCAACCATAGCCGTACCAGGGACATCCGCCTGGGACTCCCTCCCCTTCGAACCGAATAAAAAGAAACAAGCCGGCAGTAGTAGCATTAGTAATAGTAATACGAATAGTAATCATCCGGGCAGCTCAAAACATGATGTTACCAAGAGCAAGCCTCCTCAGGTAGTTGTGGATTTGGAGGAAGAAGAAGCCCAAAAAGCCAAGAAGAAAGCGGAGGAAGAAGTCGTCAAAGAGGAACTATTTCCACCCAATCGCGTGGCACTTCTACAGGAAAGGCTGGACTGGGACAATGACGGGAGTTTGATAGGTAAGGCTTTCATTCTGCTTATTAAGGAAAATCTGTGTCCACTACTAAACCACCTACATAACTAACTCAGGACTGGAGTATATCGTGGAAGTACAGCATAATAGTCGTAAGAAGATGGCGCCGCTTTACTACTGTCTGCTCTGCGGAGAGAAGACAAAGACCCTGGACAGCATTTCGGCCTCCATTGATCTCATCCGGACACATATCGACTCTTCGCCTCACAAGGCGAACTATATTGTAAGTGCCCTGAGAAAGAACTAGATGGTCGGATATATAGATTGAGTATTGGAGCTATGCTCATGATGTCCTAATTCAGTGGTGCCATGGTGGCGGCCCGCGGGCCGGAACCGGCCCGAATGGACATCTCATTTGGCCCGTTACGTTAGTGGTTGAGAAGTGTTTTTATAGATAGATAATATTATGATACAATATCAACAAATTTAAATCTACTTTGGTTTAGTGTGTAGTGTTGCAAGGCCAAAAATGTACCGGTAATTTGGCCCCCCGAGGTCCCACTTGAAAACAGTCCGGCCCCCTGACCGATTTCACCCTGGCATCCCTGTCCTAATTGAAATGATATGTTCAATATTTCGCTAATAATCCACTCTGGTTGTGTTCCAACTGAGATATGCTTTGTATGTGTGTAATCATATTTATGATTCTTATAAGATATAATAACATCTAAACTTTTTCACTAGTATTATGGTCATCAACTCTGGCCGTTTCTCAACTGAGATATGCTAACACTGATTGTCTTCAGTAACGCTCTCAGCCAAGGGGACCAACATCCTTCGACTCAAAATGCTTTCGACAAATATTTAGTCATCCAAATCATTTTGGACTGACCTAAACGGACACAAATGTTGAGCATAGAAATAATAGAAAGCGACCTTGAACCGCATCCATGGAAAACTGAATATGGTCTGAATATTAGCTGGAATTGACTTGGATCGACTACTAATGTTGAATCTTTGCCAATCATCTTAAATAATCTATCTAAGTCCAGAAAATAATGATCCCAGTGATCTGCTTGGACTGTGTTTAGTGATAATGTTGGTGAATTCAGAGCTCCAATTCATACGATCTAATTTTGGCAAAAGTGGATTCAGCAACGACTGGCTGAGATTAGCCATTGCTCAATTCACATTGTTTTATTATTTTATTTAAATCATTATATATCCTATAACCTCTAGTTCCTTTATCTCATTGGTTATTAGTCGTCGACTAGCTATTCGAAGATTGTAATCGATGCCTTTTGTCTAACAACAACAAAAAACTTCTAAAATTATGGCAATAAAACAAAGAAAAAGTGCTCATTATTTATTTACGGAATCCATCTCTCTTTATCCCTTCCTCCATTGAAAAAGGCTACATTTTCCCCGACGCTAAAAAAATGCATCTTGAACAAACTCGACGTTGAGAGTCAGCGCTATCGGGACACACTAAACGGGATTTGCAAGCAAATAACGATTTCTTATGGAAAGGTGAACATTAAAATAGTCGTCGGACTCGAGCTATATGGACGGCGTCAGGAAGAAATCAAGAATATGATCGATAACTCAACGCATTTTCGGTAAGTGTAATGACCTAAACTTTTTAAGATATAAAATATCGAAATGTATGTTATTATAAATCAATTCAATTTATTGTTGTAAACTAAATATCTTATCACTTTACACGGACAAATAAATGAAAAAATTGAAGAAACTGACAGATATAAAACATTTCTCGATAGATTGTACTATAGTCAAGGGCAAATATTCATATATAAATGGATGCTTTTTTAGCCTAAAGGACGGTATTAATAGATGTTATATTTTATTTTAAATTATTCACATTTCACAATTTTGTTTTCTTAATACTTGAATGAGAATTGCCAGAACATGATTCTTATTAAATAACAAAATTCCTGTCTCCTATTTGGAAACTGAAGACTTCCTTCATTATCTCATAAAGTATAATGATTTATCAATATGTATCTTTATATTTTATCTCTTTAAAGTGAAGCTATCAATAACAGTCCTTTAACACTTGCCCATTTTCACAGAGAGATTGATGGATATCTCTACTTTCTAATATTTTAACGTAATTAACAAGGACTCGTGTCCTAAGAGTCAAATTACGTGATTGTTCCAATCTCATTGATCTGAAAAGTCGTTTTTGATGTCTTACTCCAATAGCTACTTCGAATGGCTGCAAATGTCTGACGTATCGATTGTTTAGTTATTAAGATCCTTTAAAGGATGATATGATGGAAAATCACTGGAGTCGCTTGAAATTGTGATTATACATCTTTCTTCATATCGCTCTCATCAACTGCCGAAATTAACCACGAATAATGCTTGTAAGCAATGCTGTGAAGTTTAAATGATATATAGCTAACATTAAATTAATGAAAAACATGAACTATATGAGGCCAAAAATATTATTCTACTTCATAAAAATCTCAGACCCTTCATAATCTTTAATTCCACTTTAGCTCATTTACAACATGAAAAACAGAACATTTGTATATTTCTTATTTATGATTACGTCATATTTCATGGGGAAAATGTTATTTTTTCCTTATTCAAACTAAATGACATCTGTTTGATCAATTTAACTCATCATGAAAAAAAATATTTTTTACTAGCGGATTATACCGGGTACTGCCAGAATTTTCCTGAAATGCCCACTATGACCTAATATTTCATTGAGCCCTCGAACTTATTTACTGATTTTTTGTCAAGATCCAATGAATTGTTTGGGGAAAAAGACAGACGAACGGAATTCTTATTTCATTACGTCAAATAATAATTTTCTAATATGCTCATGAAAGTTATTGGGATTTATTTGAATTTGACTAGGATTTATAATGCCACGATTCGAAGTTTTTGACGCATATAAGTGATAATATTGACATTGTTCTTGCGATTAAACATTTGCTAGCTGTTTGCTCAATGATTCATTTAAGGACTTAGTGTGATAAAGAAGTGGCATATTGATGTCTTTTATAAATACTTGAACTTATGAATTTCGAAAGTTGACAATATATATTGTTGTGTAGGAATACAATATTTAATTTAGCTCCAAAAACAGAACGGCAAATATTTTTCTAATCGATTTTTAAGCTGTAGTTATCCAAGTGTGTGTAGCCAATTACAATGTAATAATAATTAGAAGATTGAGTGAGCATTCTTTTTGAAAACTTTAAATTTACTACAGAAGATATTTGCTATTATTATTATTATCAGAAGCTATGTACTAGTGTTCACTCATATTTCTTACTACTATTTTAAAAGAAAACGCTCAAAAAATGTAGAATTATTACTTAATCTCATACCATTGCTTTTTATCTTTATTCTTATGAATTAAATAATACAAATTTATATTCAATGTGTGTAATATAAATGTGACACGTCACTCGAAGGAAGTAGTAATATTAGGCTGAGTCATAAAGAATAAGCTTGGTTCATTATCTCGAAATGTAAACAAGAAACAGGAGCTTTCTTATCGCATACTTTTGTGTGGGAAGCGACTAATTGGCGCCACTCAGGTAGTATAAATAGTCAATACTCTCGTACCATTTCTATCTGTTACCCCACTCGCCGTTGCAAATGGATACACCAAACTTCCGCTCCTACTTCTTGATCCGGATCAAGCTCGCCAGGACAGTCAACGAAATCCACGGGGGACCTCGTTTGTACCTTCCCTGACTCTTACTCTAGCCTCTCCACCATCAAGAGATGGAGAAAAGATTTCGATAATAACCGTTTTGCTCTGGAGAAGAATACGTCATCAGGAAGACCCCGGGAAACGAGGACACCAGAGACGATCGCCGCTGTGAAGCGTCTGATCGAGGATAACCCCCGGATGACCACTCGACAGGTTGCCGCCGGGGGTTATCTACCACATAAAACCTTTTCCAGGCTTTTGACGGAGGACCTTGGACTACGAAACGTCCTGAGTGTACCAGTCCCCCAACAGCTTTATGAGACCAACAAGAAGCAGCGACTTTCTGACCTGGAGAGACGTTGAACAGGTGAAACAGAGCCACTACTCATTCACCCGACATGAACCTTTGCGACCGGTATCTGTTCCAAAGTTGAAGTACCTGCTCTGGAATGACTAGTTTTGGGCCACAAAGACAACACACTGGCCGTGGAGCGAAGACGAGCTGTTTGACCATCTCCGAAAGCTCCGGGACCACTGCCACGACATTATTGTAGTCAGAAGGGATCATATTTACTGATATATGATTTTGATGAAAATTTCGAGTTTTACTGGGTCAGGCTCATTCTTTATGACTCAACCTAATATTTCCTTTTTTTCACATGTTTATTTAAATAAACATGTGATATTGTAGATATTTTTCCTAATAAAAGCAATATAAAGTATATGTATGCAAGCCTGCACTATCAATCGTTCTAGTCATATTTTTCAAATGGCTGCATCAAGCAGCAACCGTATCGAATATTGCTATAAAATACTTTAAAATGTAACCATATCTATTAACTATTTACTCATTTGTTATTTATTCTTGGAGCAATCACAATGCTCATTATATTTTTTTCCAGATCTATATATACAAATGATAAAAGCTAAAATATTTAATCTTGAATAACTGTTATACTAAACCAAAACAAACGTATTAAATTAATAAGCCACATGTCAATATTTTTATGTTAAATAATTATTATTTGTCAATTAACAAATTTTAAAAATGTTCTCATATCTAATTTTTCCTACTTGTTGTGAAAGACTTATAACATCTTCTATGCTTTTTAAAAAAATACAAAACTATTTTTATCCTACCGGGTGCGCGGAAATATCTCGGACAAATTATATCTTCCGACCAAAATCGACATCTTTTGACCACAATACAGGTCTCCAGCTTCGGCCTGAAGACAGTTATTCCATTAGAGACCTGGTCGTCAGGATGTTCTGTGCGGCGTCCATGGAGGCGCATTGAGGCAGTTAATTCTCTCATGAGCATTTTTACAGGCCTCTTCTTCAACGTGCAATTGAACATGGATGTCAAGCAGATTCAAGTTCAGACTGGATGGGAGTCCAAAGTATGGACTCCAGCTTTCTCTCGATGTATTTCTGGATAGATGCATCCAACGCCGGGAAGACTTAATAAGTACTTGTCTTGAGCACTGCCAAAGTTCCCCTTGACCAAGATGATAGGTGAGATGACCTGGCCATCAGAACAGACGATGCCGAGCATTATACCATTGACTGGGAACTTGTGGACTTGGGCGTGCGACAATCTCAGGGTAGGCCGTGAGGCATCTAGTGTTCCTCCTGTTGGTCTAGACGTCTTATCAGAGAACTCGATGACTTTTCCAGTATTGTTATTTATACAAATTAAACTGCAATTTCGTCAAGGTGTTTTTACCGTATGCAAGACGCGTGACATTATCCTCAAGTTATCATTCACGAGCGCTCTCAAGATCGTCGCGCCAACGTTGAACACCCTGGCGAGCTTATGAGTCTGTAGGTTGACCTTTATGTTATGGCTCCCGTTACACACGAGCCTCTCAGTACGTGTGGATCCTGGCCATCCTATGTTATTGCGTTACTCACTCTCGTAGAGTGACTGTACATGACCGACCTGGATGAGTCGCTAGTATCAATATGTGCGACGATCCTTTTACGTAGATCAGTCATCTTTGTTTATCTGGAAAGTGAGCCGGCATAGTTCAAATTGATGTGAAGAAACTGCGCAACCTTTCTTATGTTGTAACTTGCGCACTACGATCATTTATCATTTATTTAAAAAATGTCCAAAATATTTCCGCGCATTCAGTATATATTATCATTGCAGTGAGTGTCTTATCATATAATTATTTACTCCTAGTATGTATTTATCATCACACAATTTGATTAATTGCGGATGATGATAATATCATGTCATATATTTCATTATTTATGATCCTCATAAAAGGCAAAAATGACTTATATGCACATTATTAATGTGTTTTTAAATATAATTTTATAGTGAAAGCAAGGCCTTTGTAGACTTGACCCTTGGAAAGAATCTTTCCCTTGCGAATTCCTACGAGAAGATTTTTTCGGACTTTGAAGAAGGTAAGTCAAAAATTTTGCAGTAAAAAAAAAGATTTAATTTAAATATATTTTTATTTTCTTGTATTAGTTAATTAAAGTCAATCCAAATAGCTGACCAACAATAATACTAACTTTTGACTGAATGTGTTACATTTTTACTTTAATAGTAGTTTTTAAATCCCTGGACGAAAAAAATCTGAAAAATAATAAAAAATAATAAATATTTTGTCTTTTGTCTTGTGATTAAAAAAACTATTTCTGAAGTAAAAATGTAATACACTAAGTTTGAAATTTATTTATTCACGCAACTCATTTTTTTTTGAAATTGGGGCTTTAACTAAAAAGTAAAGAAAATACATATTTTCCCCGCATGTTTCAAAATTAATTTTCCCCTCTTTAAAATTCAGTTCCGTTTCTTCTATGATATAAAATGCACATAAAAGAACAGACACACGATAAACCCTTTTATTTAAATCATCTTTTATCATATCTTTTCCAGAGCTCCGTAAAAAGAACAGTCGAGATCAACATAGGTCCCATGACCACAAGAACACAAGTCGGGATCGATACCGATCTCGAAGGAGTAGGTCTCGATCTCCTCGCCACTCGCATGATCGGAAATCCTCTTCCTCCAGAAGTAAGATTATTTACTACGCTATTTCAGTGATCCGCAGAATACGTGAGATTCAATGAAAGTCCCTTCTTTCAAGCAGACATCAAAAAGAAAAGTTTCAACTCTGAATAGTAGTATGTTGACTTCTTTTTGCTTAAAAGTCGCTACGATTTCCCATCAACGGATTCCATATCTTTTGAAGTTGTATTAGAGACAAGAAAAATTGCCAAAAACTCCACCATCTCAAGTCATAAATAAATAGGAAAACAATAGTCTTATTTTTATGTAAATGGAAAAAGAAAATACTATCCTGTCCTGTCTTAGAAAGATCTCGTTCTATGAAGTACAACAAATAACACTATGTAATAGGATTTTTGATATTGACCTAATTTTAATCTTGGAATCGTTTAAACTCTCTCTCAACCATATTTCAAATTGATAAGAAAATACGTTTCACTATCGCTGCCCTGTCTTAGAAAAATCTCTTTCTCTGAAGTACAACAAATAACACTATGTAACAGGATTTTTGATATTGACCTAATTTCATATTGGAATCGTTTAAACTCCTCTCAAGCATATTTCAAATTGATAAGCTTCAACTCTGAACATACTTTTGTTTGTTGTCTAGAAGTCCTCATAATTTCTTCTGAATGGTTATTAATTTTAATCTAAACTAGAGGCATATATACACTCAGAGAGTGTGTACCTCCGCCGATCCCCACAACATTCCCATTCAAACATTCTCCCTTTCACACGCCCGATTTTCTATATCTAATCATTGTTTCCTCTCTGTTAGCTCATTTTGCATATTAAAAAGCACTCAGAGACGGGAAGAGGAAGAAGTTTAAGCTACGTCACTGGGTTAACATAGTCCTGAGCTGATATATGAACAATAATACGTCAATGAATATTTTTTTAGCGTTTGTTCTTTCTTACTCCCTGAATAGAGACCCCATTTCATTTAGTATTTTGCTCATTTTGCATATTAAAAAAGCACTTAGAGATGCCAAAATTTAATCACTTGTTCCTTTTGGCATTTCCAACAACTCCACAAAGTTTCATTCGAATCCGTTCAGTACTTTTTGAGTTATCTTGCTGACAAACAAATAAACAAACCAACAAACGCCACTGAAAACAATACCTCCTTCGGCGGAGGTAACAATACCTCCTTCGGCGGAGGTAACTAATACAATATATACAATTCTTTCTATCATTGTAACAATCGAGTTTATTTACTTGGGCATGTGAAGTATAATTAATGTATATTAATGTATCTAGCAATTGTGGATAAAAAACTATACTTATTTGTACTCGCTTATTCTTTATATCCTCTAACCGAGGCGTGCTTCTAATATATTCAAATTTTATAATTGTGAAGGAATCGTATAGATTGAAAAAATATAAAAAAATTGAAGCTTAATTTTTGAGTCTCGTATATTTAAATCATTAGTATTATTTTTTGTCATTTCCTATTATTTTTGTCATGATATTTTCCTCTATATATTAACAACTTTACTAATCAAAGAAGAAGCAAAAATTTGAAAGCACATTGATATATATTTAAGGCTACAACAAGGCTTTATTTTTCGTCTTCTTTCCATGACAATGCCTTACTCTCCTCAGCCTGATGCTTAAGACTTTAAATTTTTTCAGATTCATATGAGCGGGGAGTTTCGGATCATGAGCGACCCCGGAGTCATAATTCCCCTCGCGGAAAGGACCATTCCTCTGAGCACCGGAAAAAAGAATTTCGCCGTTCTTCCATTGATCGCTCCTCAAAGGAAGAGAGTTCCTCAAAGATGAGCCAAAGCTTGGAAAAGGACGTGGAGCTATTTCTCAATAAGGAAAAAACCCCTGAATGCAGAATTGAAGCGGGAGCGAAAGGGCTACCTCAATTTCCCCCACACGCATCGGAAGTATAACGAGGAATGGGAGAAGTTCTATGTGGAAATGAGTAACAAAAAAGGGATCACGGACGCTGAGGTCATTAACAAGGAGTGGATCGAGTATTGGAAGGCCTTTTTCTTCGAAGCATTTGACTTTGAGGCTCGTCGGCGAAGGGCGAGGCTCATGCAGGATCATCACATCTGTAGTCGAGACTTGGAACAGTATTATCGCCTCAAGTCCAATTCTCTGGAGGAGCAAGTGGAGAGCCGTCTGAGCTCCAGTCGCCCTGGCTCTTCCTCTTCACGGTCCACGCTGAAGGATGTGGAAGAGGACAAGGAAGAAGTGCCGCTTATTTCCACGTTCCGGCTCATGTCTGCTCTTGAGGGGATTTTGGAGGAGTTGGGCCCCACGGTGGTTCGGCTCATGGGGAAGGCAAACGCCATGGAGGTCAACGATGGCTTCGGCTCTAGCTCTGCCATGATCCACGAGGAAGAAGTCTTCACACTCCTCTGGAAGGCCAAGGAGAAGCTTGACTACAAGATCCAGCACGAGCTTATTCAAGCCGGCCAGGTCACTCCTGCCAAGGTCTGCTTGAGTAACATGGCCGCCCTCATCAAGAGGTCATCCTGCGAATTGCCTCGGGAGCCACCAAATCCCAAGCTGAGCAACGAAATATCTATTCGGGCCAGCATTGCCAAGACTGTTGTGGAGCAGTTTGACGCTCAGGGAAAGATGATTACGGAGAGCCAGTTGGCAAGCATTGTAGAGATGGAGTATGCGCGGGTCAAAGACTGCGTTGGAGCTACGTCCACCTCTTCGACTCCAGCAGTAGTCGAGCCGACGGGTCCTAAGACCATCGAGCTCATGGATTTCAAACAAAAGCCCGAGATGGAGGAAGAAGTCATCTCTACACCGAAATCCGAGGAAGACTTGGAGAAAATGACGTGCAAGCAGTTGGCGGACATCTTCAAGCGCTTTCGGGAGTTTAACAAAGTCACGAGATGCATGATTTTAGACTACATGAAAAAGATTGAGAAGACTAATCCGGCTCGAGTCACTGATATGAAGAAAATAATCCATTCTAAAACGTAATTCTAGCCTCATGCATTGTCTTTTTTTCTTTCTTCCATTTCTAATATCTTATGTACAAATATATAGTTCGTGTTCTGTGTACTTACTATAGACTCATAGTATTTATTACTAGGTCTTGAAAATATGAATTGCTATGAATTAGCTAACAATTTAACATCGGATTCCAGCAATTCTTCTTAGGCTTCCGATGATGAATTAGTAAGCATTAATGTAGTTAAAGTGGTTGTGCGTTCTAGGGTATGGGCCAAGAATTTTATGAAATTCGATTCCGCCCTGAATCCAAGACTCGATTTCAATTTGTGTTCTTGAACCCGACCCTCAAACAACACTTTAAACAAATAACATTACTTTTACTGAGTTATTAAATATTTTTTATAACCAAGTTTTCTTATCTTTTTATTAACGAAATAAAATGGAATTCCATTGATAAAAATGAAATACGTTTGGTTGTGCTGTGCATTTGAATCGTCGTTTTATCCCACTCACTATTTTTATACTAATGATAATTTAGCGTCGATCCAGCAACAGCAGCTTGAATATATATTCTTATTCCTCCTGGTTAGTTTTAAGGTAGGATATGGATATGCTTGTATTGTATTTAGTACCGTATCTCACGTGCAAAGAAAACTGAAACAAGGAACACAACTCATAAGTTTACTCAACTCGTTGTCAGTTTTCAACTGAACGTTGATAGATAAACATATAATACTTTTTATCTATTCGTCATGGCTAAGAAAACTATTTTATGAATCTCTTTAAATAGAGAAGGCTCTGATGTATATAGAATTATGAGCGAAATGAAACGCTTTAGAGCTATGAACGCATTTTACGTAATTGGAAGATTATCAGAAACACGAATATTTAAGGAAGACTGATTTATTATTTACAACAGGAAGACGTATATACACGATATATTGAGTAGACATTAGGGATGCAAGTTATCGATTAATATATTAATCGTTATTTGTTTCATTTAGTCGATTTTTATCGATTAATCGTTAACAGCGCCACGCTTAAGGGACTGGTTTGTCTTGTGAATCTTGTGGGTTAGGTAAGTGCATCTTTATTTTTATGGACAATTAAAGCTTTGAAAAATAACGTCATTGGGTTATAATTCTCTGTAGAAGTCTAATTTCTCGACTTTCAATACTAAATCTTATTCCAATGATGTCCCTGACTATTTGTCCACATCTTATAAGAAGAATGAATACAAGAACGGATTTAAAAACCGGTAAAGATAAAGATAAGTTTCATTTACATACATACGGCGGCCTGTAGATTAAGCGTTTAAAATCTTATCGATTATTAGGTCGACTAACTTTTTGGTTCCCTTGTAGACATGAAGGCCATGCAATTCAGGACAGCGTCCATGATGGTCGTCTTGTCTAACAAAACTTTTGCCTGCCGATGATTATTAATGACGTCACACAGGCAAGCGTGAAGAATAACATTTGTATTGTGTTTCACAAATAATAATAAGCTTTACTAATAATGAAGACATAAAATAAACATACCTGGTAGTCTCTTATACCTTGAAATGAATGCTTATTTTGTGTCATCAGATCTGACAAACAATAGATCTTAATTCTCTGACGATAAGATGTAGAGAAAAATAAACTTTAGATACTGTCGTAAAAAAATATGTTTATTGGCAAGTTAAATTATAACGAATAGATGGAGCAATGGATTCCCGCCTTACAACTTGGTGCGGATAAAGCTGAGTTTACTTGATAGTCCTAGTGTATTGGAGCATTAATAATTTTTAATAGCAAAGAAATAAACTATAAAAGTACCGCATTTGATATTAGTTTAACGACTATGATATGCCACTTTATTTATAAATTAAATATTTTCTTGTTATTTTTCTTTAACTAATATTTTATTATTATTATTGTATAATTATTTGTTTGTATATAAAGATACATGTTTTTTTATATTGTAGCCATGAAGGCTAGGGCTATAGTAGCTCTGTAATAAATCATACAACAACACCTTTCAGCTATTCGAATTGTCTTGTTTTTACTCATTGGCAACGATATTCTATTAACTGTTTGTGATGTTTAATACTTGAAATCCTTTTAAATGACGAAACTCGTGCTTTCAAAATTCGATCTGGAGGCACTGTTGATCTGCGAAGCATCGCGTTTTATGTAATTTGAGAAATTCAGGGATACCAAATTGCATGCTATGATGAATAAAGATGATGGTCAAGCCCACCAAATTATGTTTGAGGGATACGGGTTTACCTAATAATACATTTTCAAACATTTGAAAGTCTTGGACATAATGGTAATGTTAGAAAATTCTGCATGAACCGAATGAAAGGCAGAAAACTGAAGAAAAAACTCCACCAATGAAATGTTGCACAACCTATAATAACAAAGGAAGTCTTTCTTCATATCAAATTGCTACTAACGCAAATGGCCGTATTGTTTATTCGGACACAAGACAAACACAACGGGCAAGCAAGGTCGTTTCGTGCATAATGATATCTGTTCTTATGGATCATGTGATATATATATATATATATATATATATATATATATATATTAGGGCTGTCAAAATTGCTTGAAAATGACATTCGAATATTCGTTTGAAAAAAAAATCACGAATTCGAACTATTCGAATATCTGGTTGCCCATTTTACGCATTTGCCGTGTAGCCCATATACGGCAATAACGCGGCAAAACATAGTTAAAATCAGATAATTAAATCATCATATATAGCCTATATAATATTACAATTCAATAACGTACACATATAATCATTCACAAAACAGATGGAGGCGCTTGTACCGCGGGAGTATATATATATATATATATATATATATATATATATATATATATATATATATATATATATATGATATATATCTGAATGAATTAATGACGCAAAATTATGCTAATAACTTGAATATCACTTAGTGATAGAAAGTCGAATGAAATAAAATCCTTGCTCATGGACTAGAGCAGGATGAGGTCGGGCTCGAACCTTGGGTGCACTACGGTTTTCCTGGCTCTTTTAGATCGAAAAATGACAAATTTGAATAGTCAGGTAGGCAGTCAATTATGAAACGCAATGCAATGTCCGCAGACATTATACCGGTTGATGTTATTGATGAAGTTGTGCTCCACTCGATGTTGCCACCCTCTGCTGTACCAACTCGCTCGACACAGCCTTTGATAGCTGCTCAGCTTTTCCTCATGTTCTTGGAATCACTGTAGGATATCTAGGATGCGTCCACGGAATCCTTCAGGGACTTCATTCGGGTGTCGGGACCAACTGGCCTTTTTCTCGACCTGATCCCACACGCAGAATTCCAAGGGTTCAATTCCGTAATTGATGGGGCTTACATGGTTTTGACCATATTGGTATTTCAGACATCTCATAAAACACTCCTTTATAGTAATCTAATCATAATTCCCATCCCTCTTAAAGTACACTTGGGGTGCACCGCTTTGAGGTTCAGACCGAACTATTCGAGATATCCAAAAACGAACCAAAATTATGAATATGCATAAAAATGAACCAAAAAATAAATGTTATTAATTAATGATCGTTTCATAGTCGTCTAAGTAAGAAGAAGTCCGTTTATTCCTCGAGGGTCTATCGGCGTTGACATCTTCCTCAACGAAATTCTTGTGGATGTTGAGCCGCTGGGACATCTCCGGATATGTGAGATGTGCCTTGGAACACCGTCCTACCTCGATGTTTAGTGCAGAATTCACGTCCGATATTGTTCATGGTGACCACTTTGTTGTGAACCTTGCATTGGAAGGCTTAACCTAGACAGAATCCCCTTTTTTGTTAACTCGCCGAGTAGTTGTCGGATCCCTCATTCGTCTATCCACAACGTCCTTGCAGAGGAAGGGGTTACGCCAATCTCTCTTGAAGATCTCAAAAGGTGGATAGCGATTCGACTAGGACCACAATCGACGATGGTCCGAAATTTCCTCGATCTTACATGAGTGATGTCCATAGCCACTCTTCCCAAACGATCAAACCAACATAATTCCCCCATTGTTACGAACAGGGTGAGGAAACACAGACTTGCAGATTTCGCAGGAGTTTTTTCACTTCCTCCTTGGTAGTTCCTGGATCCACATGGGCAAAATGAAGTGTGACGTCGTTTCCACGATGGTGGAGTTTGTGGATGTTCTTCAGAATTTGATGTCTTGACCGAGCTAAGCATGAGGAGCGTGGAGATGACTTGCCTTTGGTTTGAATCAGCCAACTCTTTGGCATTCGTGTCAAGACATTTGCTTTGTTGAATGAATAGGAAACAAAGTGTATATTCCAGTCGACACTATAGACTTCCAATGTTTCCTTCAGGTAGATAACCTCCGCTTAATGAGCATTTCGGAAATCCACGGCACCCTTATCGTCTTGTCGCGTGTCAAAGTTGATTTGAGCCGTGAGTGGACCGAAGCAGAATCAACAAAAATGTCAAACTGCTCTCTGCATGGTCTTTTATCAAATATTATAAATCGTCGGGAGACGGATACAGTCCCACTCTGTGCACCAAATCTTCCCATCAAGCACGGAAGTTTATCCCTTGCACTTTCGCTCTTGGGCCAATACCGAACACACTACTGGTATACCACCTATTTTCATTTTGTCCTTTTCGATTAGGATCTTGCGGGACAAGAATATCGGTCCCGATGATGTGTCAACTCCTTCGATTATCTTGGAGCTGATAAGACATTATACTTTTTAGGATACTCCATCAAGCACTACCACGACAAAGGCCGTGCCGTCACAAAGACGACGTTTCCATCAAACGTCTTCACGGAAACTATTCCTCTACTGGAGAGGCTTTTGAAGGAGGGGCATCTAGTATCGATGAGGCCCATGACTTCCCTCCCATTGATGAACAGCCTCGTTAATGGTATTGGCGGTGCGCTTGGTCCTCCGAGCGGGAGGGTGCTTGCGCTGACACACTCAACTCTGCGTTTCCCTGTTTCCTCACAAAAGTGGGCTATATGCCCCTCCTTCCCACACTTGAAGCAAGTCCAAGATTGATACGCCCTCGTTTGATCTCGATTCCGTGGTGCTGATAATTTTTGGTTCCCCTCGTCAAAAGTCCATACTGATCATGCTATCTTTAGTTATCTGAGGGGCTAGATTGAGTGAAGAGGCCTCTCGCTACACCTGCTATCTATTCCATCATCATAGAATCGATTTTGGGGTTGCCTGAAGCTGAAAAGTGACTCCAGATGGGAGGCTTGTGACAAAAATAACCTTTAAAATCTGGTCCAGGTTCTCACCTCTTCGTGCACAACTCCAAAAAATCACGAACTTATAATTAATCCTTCTTCCTCTCCTCCGATAGCTGGTCGTATACGGCGAAGACATTTCCATCCAAGAAAAGAGAAATAATCCTGCTGAGATTTACGTCACCCAAAAGGTCCTTTGCAATGTCCACCTGCTTTATCCATATTGAAACTTCCCTTCTGAACTTGGAATTACGACCCTGATCTTTAAAGTATCCATTACTTATAAGGAATTGATAGATTGTATCAATTATGTCTGTACTACATCACTTCTCCTAAAACACTCCTTTATTCGGAATCTATGTAATAATAATCTAACCCCCTTCCCTTAAAGTAGACCTGGTGATGCACCGCTTTGAGGTCTAGACCGAATTATTCGAGATACACGACGACGTTCGGCTCTCTTACAGTTTGTTCGAAGAACTTGTGCTTGAGAAGGATCAAACTTTTGCCTTAAAATTCAAATTTAGTTTAAATGTCATCGTACTCGATTGATAATTATTACTACAACATCCTTATCATGTACCCGGACGCTCCCTGGAGCCCACGTCCAAGTCCTTGGCCACAGACCTCATGGACTTGAGTCGGTCGTGTGAGAAAACCTGGATGATGTCTTTGGTATCGATTTTCCCCTGCCATATTTCTGATCAGAATTTCCTCAGTCTCATTCAACTTTTACGTTCCTAACAGTCCTGACCGATCAGCCGATGATGATCACAATATTTTTTTGGAATTTCCAGCGTGGAGAAAAATTAATGTCTCTCTTTGTATGGCCTCCATCTCGAGTATTGATTTTCCAGAGCAAGTCCGAACTTGTACAAAAATATTGATCAGAACTACTGGTTTGCTTGTGCTTCGATTCAAAACTAAACTAATTGGTTTTGTTTTTATTAATTTTCAAAGTGACCGGAAAATCTTTTTCCTCCACCCGGTAGAATCTTTAAAATCGGCAAACGGTTGACCCTTGTCCCATTTACACTTTATACCGAGGTACTATACACCAAAAACGCCGTATATATGCCGATCACAGAGTATTTTTCGAACAAGAGCAGCTCGATAATTTGCAGAGACGTATAATAGGGAATTATTGATCCAAACACCTTACCAATCATATTTGCACCTTTTGATTGCTGCTTATTTGCATTGATGGGGCTCCGAGCGGCCCATTAAATATGATAATAAAATATAAATCGATGCTTAAATTGCAGCCAAAGATAGTTCAATTTATTAGCATTAACAAATTGTCTTAGTGATAGAAAATGTATCGATAGCAATCGATTTCAATTTTGAACATTAATTTGATACCATTTTTGCAAGTTAATGTAACCAATTCAAGTAGTTTATAGATTTGTATATACTGTCTAGAATCTACCATGGGGTCTGTGCATCACAAAGCTTTGTAGCATTTGGCAAAAGATATATTCGTGAGACTATACTTGATCATGTTTCTCTATACACTAACTCCCCATCTAGTATACGTCAATATACTCGAAAGGATCTCATCCATAAATTTACAATGTTGATTGATATTCTGGCCGACATTATTTTTTCTTCTTTGCAATGACATATACCTTCATGAGCCTCCCACTACATAATATTTTTACACTGAGTACACTTAGTGATAATTACATTAAAATGCATTCCAAATGAGCCTTGTGCACATGCATATTTCCTTGTTTCTTTATTTAAATCCAACTTTATCAAATATAAATATTTGACATTGGTTGATAACTTAATCTGGACCTACATATTTTGTTAATTATAATACTAATCGCAACTCATATCGCGTCCATTTAAACACAATTCTACTACTATAGTTCGTTCTTTACAGTCGTTCATGGCTTTCAACATCAGCTCAGACACAATGGATGTATCGAACAAGTTTCATACTCCTAGATATACCTCACCACAGCAGAATCTAAGTTTTACAGCCGGTAGGCTATTATTTGGAGCATAAACCTTTATAATAAATATATTCTTTAATTGAATAATTTATTAGTTTAACTTCTTCATCTTGTATTCCTCAGATACTTCAATCATTTTTTTGCATCATGAGGTCATCATCATCTTCCTCACGAACGATACTGCTGGATTATTAAAATTTCAATTTAAGTTTAAATTTGATTTAAACTTATGTGGGCATAAATCATTATCATATATTTGCAATTCACTCGATTGGAGCTCTAATATTCCCTAGAATCGACCAAAGAATTTTTTTTTCTTTGTTTTTTTCAATTTTGTTCGATGGTTTTTCCTTTTAGTCCATCTCAAAACTATGTACTGCTTATGTTATGATAATGGTTAATGCATTAGTTGAACACAGGTTGGCTACCTACTTCTCTAATACATAATGTGCTTCTTGAAAGGCTATAATAAGAAATAATTATCCCTATGGAGCCTTTTGTTAGTAGTGTCGATGTACAGTAGGAACCTTCAAGCGTTGTTCTTTATATGATTTACCAACGAAATCATTGCTAGTCCTTTGCAAGGTCTGTATAATAAGGTCTGGGCAATACAAAAAACATGTATCCTAGCAGTATAACTACTTAATGACGTCACTGGGAACGAATATATATATATTTATATATAATTATATATTTATTTTATACACAAACACACCAGCACATATATAAATATCTATATATATATAATCATATATATATATATATAATATATATATATATAATATAATATATATATATATATATAGATATAGATAGATGAGATAGATGATTGATTGATTGATATATAATATATAGATATAATCGTTCTCCAGTACGTCATTGAGTAGTCACAATGCTGCAAGATTGTTTTTGTATTGCCCAGACCTTATTATACAGACCTTGGGTCCTTTGTGTGGCATTACTGATGTGATCAAAGTTACTCCATTCATGACACCCTGTACATTTATGAAGGTGTAGTGACGTCGCTTAGGTCATGGGGGAGTGTTATGAAAGAGCCACGCTGCGACGTGCGGGTCCTGTTGAAATATAGATACTAAGGTGAAGTGAAGTGTTTTATTATAATGTCTAGAAAGGGGAGTCAGACGACCTCGGATTGTCGTCAGAGACACAAGCTATCACGGCCCTCTCTAATTTAAATTATTAGACGTCGTACCCAGATACGATGGAACGGGGAGGCTACAAGTATGGATCCGCCAAGTCCGATTGCTAAAGATTTGCTGGGATTCAACGAGTTGCTCGGCTTATCCCACTCTTTCTTAGTGGAAGGCCTTCAGTGTATATGATCAGCTTAGCCCGGATGATAAGGAGAGGAGGAAAAAATCTTCAGGACTTTGAGGAGGGCTTTCTCTATGAATCCTTTCACAGCGTGTGAGAGACTGAGGACGAAGAGGTGGTCCACTGAGGAGTCCGTGACGTGTGCTTAGCGGAAATCAAGGAGCTTATTTGCTTGATGGGCGTTCCCGATTCGTCAAGGTTGGTCTTGCTGACATTTATTTCCTCCATGCCTGCCGACGTGGCGGCTCGGATGAGAGCAACGCCAGGGATCCTTGAAATGAGCGCGGACGCCCTCACTTCAATGGCCTGCGCTCTCACTAGTGAGCACCAAGCATCGAGAGCCCTGGAGTCCCAATTTGAAGTGGATCTTGTGAGAGATCCCAGGAAGGCCCTTGTTTACGGTGCGGGGGCCCACATTGGGAGAAGGAGTGCCAAGAGCGAGGCGTTGCTTTGCGTGTTGCGAGGTTGTACACTTAGTCAGGTACTACAAGGGGACGGGAACGATTCAGGGGCCTGCTCCACGCCTGCAGCTCTCTCCAAACCAAGATGGCACGACCAGCCCGAGATCCCGGTAATCATCCAGGGTCAATTGTCTGGGGATTAGTGGACACCGGGTACTCCCAGACCATAGTTGGAGCCGGTGCATGGAAGTGAAGCTTGTTCCGTCCGACAAAAGGATTGCGACAATGGACACATCATCCGAGTGTTTGTGAGAGGCAGACGTTAGGGATCGAACACACACACAGCGTCCGAGCGCTAATAAGCTTCAACCTCATTAGTGGAGTGACGTCCGTCTTGGGCCACGACATCCTGAGAGATACCGAATCCTCTTCGATCGGGGACAATTGGTACTTGAGCCTGCACGGAGGCAAGGA
>CP045894.1:10750353-10764680 GCA_013387185.1 Caligus rogercresseyi
TTTCAACATTGACGTCATATGTTTATTTTCAAATGAATGAATAATAATTGGACATGAAAATTTTGGGCGTGTGAAAGGAGAATGTTTGAATGGTACAATTGAGTTCAGCTCTTGTTATCACTATTCTCTTTCATCTTTTGAGGAATATTTATTTCATTTATGAAGTAGGCCAAGTCGGCCGGAACGGAAGGTATATTTTATTTTGAATCTCTGTTTTTGCTTCTGTTCTGAGGAAAGAAATAGTGATAACAGAGCCTGAACTCAATTGTGCCATTCAAACATTCTCCCTTTCACACGCCCAAAAATATCCCTCACTTTTTTCCATGTATATAATAATATGCATATTTCACATGACGTCATACAACAGCTGAGTCAGCTAACGCCAACCTGCCTGCCTTAGAGAGTTCGTTGTTGACCCACCTTTATATTCTCCTTGATTTTCCCTTGGATAGATTTGAAAGGAAAAAATGTGTATTGTATCTTAATCAAATACAATCAGTTGTATTCTAATTCGAAAAAGACTATTTAAATTTATTTCTGGGCCAAAGTAAACGTGGGCTCATGAATTTATGTTTCTGGATACTATTTATCACGTTGTTTTAGTTTTTCATATCAGAATATCCTTGATACAAACAGAGACTAACTGGATTTATTCGGGGTGTCACTGGAAATATTGGAGACGAAGTCCTTAAAAAAATTATTGCTCATCAGTGCACCCTATCAGGAATACAAGGCAATGTTGAAATTGTGAGATCAGAGCTCACGCAACTAGGCAAAGTACTTCATATTTGCTTAGATAAAACATCTTTTGAAGGTCTCCAATCGATGGACTTTACAATTAAAATTGCCTCGGCAGGTAAAGTGCGTTTTCAGGATTCTCGAAAAGCACCCACTTTGGAGCAGTGTGAAGAAACTAAGGATCTGGAAATTATAGAAGAAACTGAAGGAGGAAAAGAAGAAATAAACTCTGAAGTACAAACTCAACAAGGAAAAGATTATGACAACTCCAAACGACAGCAACATGGAACAGAAGAGAAAGAAGGTCCTGAAGAATTGAGAGATGACAAAAACACGGATCCTAAGGACCCAAAAACTCCGGACACCCAAACAGGAACGCCATCAACAGACACAAAAAATCCTGTATCGGGGACATCAGGTAAAAAAACAGCTACTAAGAAGCAATCAAAGATAGACAAGTTCTTTGAGTCAACAGCGGAAATAATGTTTCCACAAAAGCCAAATCAATAATCATGATCAGCTGCTCCTATATAAATACTCAACATTCCAGAGCGGCAAACTCTGAACTTAAATTAAGAACATCTCAGATAGCCATGATAACGGAACCTTATCTTCTTAAAGGTACCACAAAAAACCTTAAACTAAATGGATATACAATACACAGTAAGTCTAAAACCAAACCAAGAGCCTGTATTCGAACTTCCGATTATTTGCATGCATGGTTTGTTCCAGAGTTCTCTGACAGAGATGTTTGCACAGTTTGCTTGAAAATAGATGAATCTATGGCTTATATCTGTGCAGCATATCTTGATCAATTATTACCGGTTGAGAACGAAACCCTCTTGCGTCTCATTAAATACTGTGAACAGCAACAGAAACCTCTTCTTTTAGCTATGGATTCTAATGCTCATAATCATCTTTGGGGCAGCAGAGACATTGACAGCAGAGGAGAAGCTTTGGAGAGCCTAATAGATGAACATAATCTTTTGGTATTAAATGAAGGAAATGAACCCACATTTGTTACACAACGGGCTAGTTCAGTTATAGATATTACCATAATGAATCAGCATGCATTCAATAAATTCAACATTCGAGGATGGCATGTTGATCTACGACCATCAATGTCAGATCATCGTTACATAAATTTCAAATTCGGAAAATACAAACCTATCTCCGAAAAGTCAAGAAATTTCAGAAAAGTCAATTGGGATATATTTAGATCTCAAACCGAAAATGTGTCACTGCCTAAAGTAATTCCCAATTCTATCGCCATAGATAAATGTGCAGAATCATTATATGATACAATAATGAAGGCACTCGACATTGCTTGTCCTTTAAGGAAAACAACAGCAACTAAGTCCGTGCCATGGTGGACAAAACATCTTGCAAGCCTTAGATATAAACTCAATAAACTTGAGCCTAAGCGTCACTACAGCACACATAGAGAGGAGTACTTAAAAACGAAAAACGAATATCGTACAGTACTCAGAAAAGAGAAGAAAGAGGCATGGAGGCATTTTTGCAGTAAAGCTGCAAATGCTAAAGATATTGCAAAACTGATTAAAATACAAAAACCAATGGAAGACTCAATTGGACTACTGAAAAAAGACGATGGATATACGCAATCACCTGCTCAATCTTTATTAGTACTTATGGAGACTCATTTCCCTGATAGTATAATAAATACGACCTATGATAGACCATTGCAAGAAAGAAGCTTTAACATTAACTATGTAGATAAAAATAAGGTCAAAGAATCATTCAATTCTTTTGAACCATTTAAAAGCTCAGGACCAGATGGGCTGAAACCAGTTGTACTACAGCAACTTGGGAAAAATTAATATCTTACATCACAAACCTTTATGAAGTAATTCTCAACACTGGCTATACACCAAGGATCTGGAGAGAGATGAAAGTTACTTTTTTGCCGAAACCGGGCAAAGATGACTACAGCTCAGCTAAGGCTTTCAGGCCAATCACTCTTTCGAACTACATTCTTAAAGGACTCGAGAGAATTGTACAATGGAAAGTGGAAGACGTTATCCCAAGACTTTATTCACAACATGCTTATACTAAGGGATTATCAACTGAAACAGCCCTTTCACAAGTTACGGACTTAATCGAAAAATCAATTTTTCAAGACCACTGCACACTTGCAGTCAGTTTTGATTGCACAGGTGCGTTTGATTATGTACAATTTCACTCTGCAAACATAGCTATGTCACGGCTTGGAATTCCAGAAAGCATTCAATCTTGGTACTGTAACCTTCTTAAAACAAGAACAGTCAAAGCGGAATTAAAAGGGGAAAAAGTCAGCGTCAATCCAACACGTGGTAGTCCACAAGGAGGAGTTCTATCTCCAGTTATATGGAACTTAATCATGGACACTCTTTTGACCAAGTTTAAAGAAGGCGCCATCCATGTTGTAGAATATGCGGATGACGTCCTTTTATTAATAAGTGGTAAAGACCCTGGTACACTTGTTAATAAAATGCAGGAAGCAATTAATATTGTTCTGGAATGGGGGAAAACAAATGGTCTCACCTTCAACCCATCCAAATCTAATGCTATAGTCTTTTCAAAAGCATACAAATTAAGATCAAAATACTTTCCGCGACTATTTATGGCAGGAAAAGTAATTAAATATGCTACACAAATGAAGTACCTAGGCGTGGTTTTCGATCAAGGACTCACCTGGACTGAACATATAAAAGAAAAAGCTGTCAAATGTTCTCGAATATGGAATATGGCAAAGGCAGTCATAGGTCAAAAATGGGGCTTAACTTCGGATAGGGTTCTCTGGCTCTATGAAGCAATGATTAGACCCATTATCACATATGCATGTCTAATATGGGGACACACTGTTACTGCAAAGAAAGTCGAAATAAGAAAATTGAACAATATTCAGCGAAAGGTACTTATGAGTATGACTCATACACTCCGATCAACACCAACATCAGGAATAGAGGCAGTATTGGGCATCACTCCATTGGATCTCTACATACAAGCACATGCAACAAAGTCAAGATGGAGAACAAAGTTTTTTCTCCGGGATACCTGGGATGGTGTGGGCAATCTTTCAAGGCGTCGTGGACATCGTTTCGTTAGTGATAAAATACTTCATCGACTTCAATTGAATGAAACTAGCGACTACATTACAGGCAATCGTATCTGGGTTGATAACTCTCATTTTGAAAACTCTGACATTATTATATACACAGACGGATCAAAAGACGATAAAGACAACACAGGAGCTTGATGGGCAATCACTAGAGGTGATATATCCTTTTATCAATCATATATATCTCTTAATAAGGAAGCATCAGTCTTCCAAGCTGAGGTAATTGCCATCACACAATCTGTAAAAGCTTTACTTGAACAAGACAAGCCATCTAAGAACGTGATTATTCGGTCAGATTCTCAATCGGCAATTGCTGCTATTCTAAACCCCTTTACAAAAAGTGCCACAGTTAAGAAATGCAAAGAAGTATTAAACAACGCAAAATCCAAAATAAATATACATCTTGATTGGTGTAAGGGCCATTCAGACATCTCAGGCAACGAATTTGCAGACTACCTTGCAAAGAAAGGAACGCAAAGTAAAAATCGCTTATGTGTTGGAGCACCACCAAGCTACATAAAGAAAGTGATAGATGGCTTCTTCTATGAAGTTTGGTGCAACAGATACAAAAAGGATCTTGGAATGAAACATACTCATAGTATGTTGAATATTCCAAAACAAAAGGTTGTCGAACTTTCACGTCCCAACATGAAATTACTTGTTCAAGCCTACACAGGCCATGGACCATTTCTGGCCCATCTGAGCAAATGGAAAAACACAAATGCCATTTGTAATATATGCATGGAGGAGTCCCAAACCGCTGACCACCTAATCAACAGATGCCCATCGCTTTCATATGAGAGATACCAAGTCATGCAAAAGGAGGATGAAGATCTTCGTATTATTAAATTTATTAAATGTAAAAAGATGCAACGAATTATTGATTCTAACTTTAATTTAACTGCTTCATAAGTAGATTATAAAATAATTTCTATAATGTAATACTCAATATCCATTTTTGCTGTTGTAGCACATATACCCCTTTGTGTGGTCGTGTTCTTTTGCTGTATGTATGTATTTGCTTTTATCAATGTATAATTGTCATTTGTATGTACTATGGTAAGACAGCAATAAATTCTTAACTAACTAAAAACTAAATCCTTGATATAAAATTTACGAAGCATCTATCAACTTATTAATTAGCTCGATCACCAAAGAAACGGTTGAAAGAAAGATAATATGAACCCAAGCCATGCAAGCCATTTTGATGATACTTTTTTCCCCTAAGACTTTATTGATATAGACATATTACACATATAAATATATATAAATAAACAATATAGTTCAAAATTAAATCTGATCTAAAATCTAGAAGCACTATCTACAAAAATTAATTATAAAAACAACTTTAAGGAAACAAAATTGTTATAAAAAATACCGACATAATAAATAATGTCACAAATAATAACTAAAATAACAAATATGGAATATATTATTTTGTTTGGCTTTTGGCAAATTTCCTGTACTTCCTCATAATCCGTTGAAGAAATTTGCGATGTCCAGCGGAGCAAGACGGATAAACCTTACCAGAACTCCCACATATTTCCACAGAATGGTATTGTTAGTAGGGATCTTCACTGTAAAGACCATTTTTCTACAAGTTGTTTTTAAAAGAACTACACTTATAATCAAATGACACATCACGGAACCTCGAACTTTAGTAATCATTATCATAGATTTTTTTTTTATGCAATAGAGCCTGGTTCCCAACAGTAGTCCAGTGGACCCCTTGAGGGTCCACGTGTAATGATCATTTTTTTTCTCTATTTCTTTTTCAAAATAATGAAGTATCACCTAGTAACTCGCTTGCCTTCGTTTTCTTTAATAGCTTACCAAGACTTTTCTTGAGTGACTTTTTAAAAACATTTTTGAACGAGTTAGTAACAACGAACATAAATTAATTAGTTTACGAGCAAGATTTATTAGAAAAATCTTTTAAAATCACATAACATAATTCTTTTCGACCTTATTACATGCAAAAATTGTCTTATAAAGAATGTCCTTCGTGTTTTTTTAAACAACTAGGAAGGCAATGACGTCATTCGCGGGAACGTCTCTCATTCGTCCGTTTCCAAAACATGAAATACATAAAAAACAAGAGTTCTGCATATATTTATAACTCAGAGTCTTTTTTTAAATAAATAACAGCCTTTTTCACCTTCTCAGAAAAGAGACCTTCTTCCAATAAGACTTATTTATCAAAATAAGTGTGAGAGATAGAGAAAGAAATGACGTCACTCTCGAGGGATCGCTTCTGATAGATACTTTCAAGCGAGCCCGCCAAGCCAGCTAGGCTTCCTCTCGCACTGCCGCTCTCAGTAACCTCTCCACTGTCCTCTGTGCAGGTCCGTTGTGTGTCTGTCTGTGTGAATGTGTGTCTGAGAGTGAGTGAGTGTGTGTGTGTGTGTCTGTCTGTGTGAATGAGTGTGTCTGAGTTTCATCATTGTATTGTCTGAGTTAAATCATTGTATTACGACTTGTTTGATACATACAGTTTTGATCGCTGTGACCATGTCAAAAATAAAATATAAATGTACTTCGCAGATGGCTTCAACGTCCAAGAAGAGGAAGTGGAACGAAACCTACCAGCAGTATGGCTTCACCAAGTTCTCGCGGGACGGACTGGACGCGGCTCAATGCATCCACTGCTCCACTGTGTTGGCCAACTGCTCCCTAAAACCGGCGAAGTTGTCGCACCACCAGAGCAATCTACACCCGAATATTGAGCTGACCGAGAAAGACCTTGAAGCCAAGAGGAAACGCTTTGATAAGCAAGGTACTCTGCCTAATTACGGATACCAACCCGAATCCAAGCCTATGGTTCAAGCCAGCTTCGAAGTTGCCCTGAAGATCAAGGAGAGGAAGAAGGCGCATACGATCGGCGAAGAGCTCATCAAGCCATGCGCGGAGATCATGGTTCGCAATGTTCTCGGAGACAAGGCCAGGCGGGAGATCTCAAAGATCTCACTCTCCAACAACACCGTACGGCGGAGGATTGAGGGCGCGCCAAGAACCACCGGCTCTTCGGAATGATGGCACAGGAAATGGGCTCGACCCATACGAGCCTCCTCTACCACACTAAGGTTCGCTGGCTCTCGCGGGGAAAGTGCCTGGCCAGGGTCTTTGAAATGCACACGGAAGTGGAGATCTTCCTTCGCGAGATGGAAACCAGAGGAGATCATCGCCACGAAAACTACAAAAACCCGGAGTTTCTGATGAAGCTGGCGTACTTGGCAGATATTTTCGGCACCTTGAACGAGGTAAATGTCACTCTCCAGGGCCGTGAGGCGTCTGTATCGGACGTGAAGGACAAACTCGCCGGATTGGGGGCTCGAATTGCCCTCTGGATTCGGAGACTGCACCGAGGGAACGTCGCTGCCTTTCCATTGCTGGATGCCTTCCTCCTCGACAAACAACTTGACCTCCCTGATGATTTGAAGGAGTCCATCGCTGCGCATCTCGAAAGGCTCACGAGTGAGTTCAAGGCTTACTTCGACGGCGTCGAACCGGCCTACTACCCATGGTACAAAGACCCATTCGGAGCGGTCGTGGACGACGAAATGGAGGAGGCAGAGGAGCTGCTCATGCTCCGAGAATCAGCAGTGGCCAAGGCAGAATTCCGAAAGCTAAGCCTCAGCGAATTTTGGCTACAACAGCAGGACACCTATCCACGTCTTTGCAACAAGGCAGCGCAGATGTTTCTCCCGTTTCCTACGACGTACTTGTGTGAAGCAGGGTTTTCAGTGATGTTCGATCTGAAGCCAAAGAAGAGAAATCGACTTGAAATCAGTAGTGATATGAGACTCGCATGTTCTGAGACCAAACCAAACATATTAAAACTGGTCGCGGACTGCAAAGAGCAGGTCTCGCATTGAAATTGAAATTCGCGTGAGTGAGTGAGTGTGTGTCTTCGAGTGTGAGTGAGTGAGTGTGTGTGTGTGTGTGTCTGTCTGTGTGAATGAGTGTGTCTGAGTTTCATCATTGCATTGTCTGAGTTAAATCATTGTATTACGACTTGTTTGATACATACAGTTTTGATCGCTGTGACCATGTCAAAAATAAAATATAATTGTACTTCGCAGATGTCTCGCATTGAAGTTGAAATTCGCGTTTTTGACAAAATTGAGGCGGGGTCCACGGAAAGTGCCCGAAGACCGTTAGGGGTCCACGAGCCGAATCCAGTTGGGAACCACTGCAATAGAGGATGACTTAATACATATTTATTTCTCATTAAGTAGCCAGTATCGGAAGACACATCCTTTGTATAAAAATAAACAGATAAAACGATAAAAATATGGATTTTTGATATTCCCTTATTCCAACAAATAATAATAAAAAATGCAATAAAACCTATAATAAAAAAGAATATGCTTCTATTAGAGCGAGGGGGGGGGGGGGGGGTAGGACATATGGTTACTGAGCCGATATGACTTCTTTGATGACTGCACTGGTTATATATATATATATATATTTACACAATTAAAATAAGTTCTGAAATAAGTTATTGAAATCAAAGTATTTGCTTTGAATATAAAATAACACCTGCATAAAGCTCATCCGCATTTCATATCAATAAGAGTACAAAAACATAAGCAAAAGGATGCAGCCACATAAGTCCATTTAAGGGTGTTTTGGGGCTTCCATATGAAAACATAGCTACAAAAATAAGTTCATATATATTCAAATAAATACATTAGAAGAAAAAAATTAGGATCTATATTTGTTATAATAAATGATTTATTTTTATGACTATGTACCAAAAAGGTTCCTGTCTCAAAGAACTTACCATGGTAGCGATAGCGGCCAGATTCCACGAAGATAGGAGGAAAGTTTACTTACATAACAATTTCCTGAAAGAGGATATTTTGTAATTAAATATATTTCGTGCTCTCTGGTCGTCTCTTATTTTTCCTTTTGTGTGTTGAGAATAGAATTCCATTAGTTAACTTGAATCAGTGTCCTTTTTTAGATAAATATCAAGAGAAAGAATAAAATAAAGAACAAAATGGCGACTCAATAGTCTTTAGGGTATCAGTAGGCTGTTATAAAAGGAAAACACACACACACACACTATATATATATATATATATAATTACTATATAATCATTAATGAATTATAGTCTAAGTAATAGAATTAAATGACTTCTTCAAATTGCAGCTATGATATTAATACGTGAGATATTTATAACTTAATAGATTTATAAATTTAAAAGATGATTTATAGTTATTTGAATTGTTTTATTTTAAATACATTTAAACCAATAATTTATGGGATTGAAGTTCTACTGAGGCATACAAAAATAAAATGAAAGACATGATATCATCGATACTGTGCGTTTAATAAGGAATACTATAACCTGGAATAGGAATCAAAGTTGAAACTACCTTTGTAAAAAGAAGGTAGTTAAAACTTTCACATAAAAGGAGGATTCCACTTCCGGTTATATAGTATTCCCTAGCTTAACTAACAGCTCTGTTAAGCTTATCGGGCCCTGTCTTCATAATAAATAAAAACGATATGAGGTATTCTGTTTATTTGATGACATTAGATATACCTAACTCTATTATCTATTTAAAAAACTTTACATCGTGATAATATATGCAAAGAGTAATAATATTGCCAGAGGTTATGTTGAGGCTAAAAAATGATTTGAAACTATATTTGAAATATTTCATAAAGAAAAGAAACAGCAACATAGAATGGTCGAGTCAAATGAGCCAAAGGATGTCATGATACTCCTGGGCAACGTCCTTAATCCTTTACGAATTATTTCACTACAGTCTTGTTAGACTTTACGATTATAAACATTGATATATTTTATATCCCTGAGGATTTTTGAGCACATGGTTCTTTTGAAAATCCATAAAGCCTGGCTTGAGCAGACCAATTTCTTTCACCATGATTAATTCTGAAGAGCTGGAGTTCAACAGACATGTGACTGCTGTAAAAGTAGTTTGAATGGAAAGAAGGAACCTCTGTTCTATTTTCCCGAGGTCGTCTGACTCCCCTTTCTAGACATTATAATAAAACACTTCACTTTAATATCTATATTTCAACTGACCCGCACGTCGCAGCGTGGCTCTTTCAAAACACTCCCCCATGACCTAAGCTGACGTCACTACATTCCCCTATGATGTCCTCATCACAAGCGTAGTCCTCCAATCTCCGAGGCCGCTTCTTCGTTCTTTTAGGTCTTTCGTGATGGGCGGTTAAATGTAGAGCGCGTCTGTCCTCTGTCAGTCCCTCGGCTCTTCTTCTCAAGTCCTTTGGGTGTCTAGGGACACCGTTGACTTCGATATTAAGCGGGCTATTGACCTCCGAAACAACGCCTCTCTTCCACTGGTCCGTACACCTGGCATTGGGTGGCTTCACCCAAACTTCCTCGCCCACACAGAATTCGGCCTCTTCACTATCGCTTGCAGCTTCACTTCCCTGTACGGGCACAAGGAAAGGATTCCTCCACTCATCCTTGAAAATTGAGGCTGCTGGTATTAAGCCCCCGTCACTCCTAGGAGTGAGGTTGTACCAGTAGACACTCCGATTTATAGATGATTGTGCACGGGCCGCCGAGGCTTTAATAGTTCGATGGTTCCTTTCTACGATCCCATTCCCCGACGGCCTGTAAGCACATCTAAACTTAAGTGCTACTCCCCACTCAGACAGCGTTGAGGAAAATTTGCCCGACCGGAAAGTCCTCCCATTGTCACAGAGCACTTCACCAGGTGGGCCCATTTGACTGAAGACTTCTCCAACCTTTTGGCATACTTCAGTTTCGGATTCGCTGTTTAATGCCCTCCAAACTGCAAACCTGCTAGGCCCACAATCCACAATTGTGAGAAACTTAACATTTCCAACATGTGTGACGTCCATTGCGAGTCTCTGCCAGTTTTTGTCGACCGATAAGGACCCTACTCCACACTGTTTGGAGGCCGGATCAATTGAATTACACTCGGAGCAACTCTTCACAATGTCTTTGACAAGACTCAAAGGTACTTCGGCCCCCGTTTTTTTCGCAAAATGGAGGGTGCCCTCCACTCCCCTATGGTGCATTTGATGGCTTTCACGAATTAAACTTTCGTTGGTCCGGTTATCAGAGCCAGCTCTTAGGCACGCGAGTTAATGGGTCTGCATGGTTTTTCTCTGAACGCACCAGATCGACACGCCACTCTGTACCGTACTCCATAAACAGCTCGCCAAGGAGAGCGACCCTTCTCCTCACGAGCATTTCCGACACGCCGGACACACTCAATCTCTTTGCACCTCGTTGCAGTGTGTTAAGCCAAGAGAAAACAGTGGCAGAATCGGTTTTAACTACCATGCTTTTGGCACCCCATTTCAGGGCCATGTTGACACCCTTTATAACTGCGTTTAACTCAGCTATATTGATATGAGCTCCATCATCTTTTTTTCTAATCCAGGCACCATCCTCCACTATATCGCCGTTCTTGATTATGACGGCCCCGATAGCAATTGAACTTGCGTCACACCACACATCAAAGGTTCCATTGCAGTCAACGTTCCACACACCTTGGACTGGGTCCGCAACCATGATCTTCTCCAAAATCTCGCTCATCATCTTCTTCGTCGCCACTCCCACTTTACTGCTCCATGAGCCTTCTCCACAGGACCTCTTCAAAAAGCTCACCGCTATTCTCAACCACCCAGCAATAGGGTAATGTCCAACAATTTTTCCGCACCACGAAAATACTTCCCTCCTCGTCATTTGCTCCCCAATCACGTCGCATGGTTCTCCCAACCTCCTCCACCTGAGACGTCCATTAGGCGCTCTGAAAACATCCAGCCCGAGCACACTTGTTCCGTCAATCTTCTCCATGGGTTTCGTCTCAAGGCCGTACTCGACGAGAAGTTTCTTCACCCTGTCGGCGCAAACTTTATCGAGTTGATAATTATGTCGTCGTAGTAGTGGTCTGTTGCAGACGACACATCTTTGTCTCTTGACAACACGGCTTTCATTATTTGGGGGGCGCAATTCAGTCCAAAACCGACCCGGGTAAGTTCGAAATGCTCGGCCCTGAACTGGACCCGCATCGCGGAGGAGCACTCCCCTGCTACGCGAATCTGCATGTAGGCGTCCTTGAGATCGAGAAGGGCACTATTCTCCGGAAATTGCCTCCATGACCTCAGTTTGTCCCCACAAACGTCGGCGTCAGCTCCACTGCAGGACACGAACTCGTTCAGCTCGCGGAAGTCCAGCACGGGTCGAACCTTCCCCTTCCTTTTGTGTTCCACCGCCATGAGGGGCAACAGTCCCCCGTAGTTAGGGGCCCTCGGTTTGAGCCATCCTCTTTCAACCCACTTCTCCACCTCCTCGTTGAACTTTCCCCTTAGTTTGCCGGGGACTTCGTATTGGCTCCTCCTTCCACTGCCACCTGGCAGTCCAGGACGCTCCGTCGAAGACGACCTCAAAATTTTCGCCCTTGACCACTTCGACTTCTCTCCTTGCCTCCGCGCAGGCTCCAAGTACCAATTGTCCCCGATCGAAGAGGATCCGGTATCCTCTCAGGATGTCGTGGCCCAAGATGACGTCCACTCCACTAATGAGGTTGAAGCTTACTATCGCTCGGACGCTGTGTGTTCGATCCCTGACGGTGAGCCTAACGTCTGCCTCTCCCAAACACTCGATGAGGGATCCGTCCATTGTCGCAATCCTTTTGTCGGACGGAACGAGCCTTCCCTTCCATGCACCGGCTCTAACTATGGTCTGGGAGCACCCGGTGTCCACTAATCCCCAGACAGTTTGACCCTGGATGATTACCGGGATCCTCGGGCTGGTCGCGCCATCTCTGGTTTGGGGAGAGCTGCAGGCGCGGAGCAGGCCCCTAAATCGTTTCCCGTCCCCTTGCAGTACCTGACTAAGTGTCCAACCTCGCCACACGCAAAGCAACGCCTCCGCTCTTGGCACTCCTTCTCCCGATGTGGGCCCCCGCACCGAAAGCAAGCGCCCTCCTGGGATCTGGCCACAAGACCCACTTCAAATTGGGACTCCAGGGCTCGCGATGCTTGGTGCTCACTAGTGAGAGCGCGGGCCATTGAAGTGAGGTCGTCCTCGCTCATTTCAAGGATCCCTGGCGTTGCTCTCATCCGAGCCGCCACGTCGGCAGGCATGGAGGAAATAAATGTCAGCAAGACCAACCTTGACGAATCGGGAACGCCCATCAAGCAAATAAGCTCCTTGATTTCCGCTAAGCACACGTCCACGGACTCCTCAGTGGACCACCTCTTCGTCCTCAGTCTCTCACACGCTGTGAAAGGATTCATAGAGAAAGCCCTCCTCAAAGTCCTGAAGATTTTTTCCTCATCTCCCTTATCATCCGGACTAAGCTGATCATATACACTGAAGGCCTTTCCACTAAGGAAGAGTGGGATAAGCCGAGCAACCTCGTTGAATCCCAGCAAATCTTTAGCAATCTGGACTTGGCGGATCCATACTTGTAGCTCCCCCGTTCCATCGTATCTGGGTACGACGTCTACTAATTTTAAATTAGACAGGGCCGTGATAGCTTGTGTTTCTGACGACAATCCCGAGGTCGTCTGACTCCCTTTCTAGACATTATAATAAAACACTTCACTTCACTTTAATATCTATATTTCAACTGACCCGCACGTCGCAGCGTGGCTCTTTCATAACACTCCCCCATGACCTAAGCTGACGTCACTACACCTTCATAATGTACAGGTTGTCATTGAATGAGTAAACTTTGATCACATCATAATGCCACACAAAGGACCAAGGTCTGTATAATAGGTTGGGCAATACAAAACAATCTTGCAGCATTGTGACTACTCATGACGTCACTGGAGAACGATTATATCTATTATTTATATATCAATCAATCTATATATCTATCTATAATATATTATATTATACATGTGTGTATTTATGTATATTGACTAAATTATATATATATATATAAAATTATAAATATATATATATATTCGTTCTCCAGTGACGTCATTGATAGTTATCTGCTAGGATTACATGTTTTTTTGTATTGCCCAGACCTTATTATACAGACCTTGCAAAGGACTAGCATAATTTTCGTTGGTAAATCATATAAACAACGCTTGAAGGTTCCTACTGTACATCGACAATACTAACAAAAGGCTCTCCATAGGGATATTATTTCTTATTATAGCCTTTCCAAGAAGCACATATGTATTAGAAAGTAGGTAGCCAAACCTGTGTTCAACTATGCATGAACTTATCATAAACATTAAGCAGTACATAGTTTTGATGATGGACTAAAAGGAAAAATCGAACAAATTGAAAAAACAAAGAAAAATCATTCTTGGTCGATTCGAGGGTCTCCTCAATTATAAATATTAGAGCTCCAATCGAGTGAATTGCAATATCATGATAATGATTTATGCCCACATAAGTTTAAATACCTTAATTGAAATTTTAAATAATCAGCAGTATCGTCTCGTTGAGGAAGATGATGATGA
>CP045894.1:10764780-10778981 GCA_013387185.1 Caligus rogercresseyi
ATTACACGTATTTATAATTTTTAATGGACATAATTCAGTTACAATATACATCAATACTTAAGAGAGTTGGTTGAATATCATTTTTCTTCCTTAATTTAAAAATATAGACATACACAGCCAGTCACTGATCATCAACAAAAATGTTATGAATTTTTGTCACAAATGGCTCTTTAAAATCAATTTAGCATTAAAACCTGACCTGATGAAGATAAACGGATATCACTTCCTGATTAAGCAGTGCAAAACTTCTAAATAAGTTGTTGAAATCTAAGCCACTATCAAGAATTAAAAAATAAATAGTTTACTGAGTAATTTATTGTTTTTTTTATTCAGGCTCAAAAAATTTACATCACATAATATATGTACATATAAAACGTAGAAGAGGATTACGTACTTTGACATCATTGAGCATTTTAGTTTAAAAAAATTCCCCGCCTGATAAGCCTTTCAGCACATATTAAAATTAATAACAACCGATTAGAACATCTAAAAGGAAAGCAAATGAGGGCTATCATGACAAACAAAGTATACAAATGTAAAAGTTCTATCAAAAAATCATTTTTAATGCTTCATACGATTTAATAATTATTTTTAACATGATATAATTTTTAGTAGAAACTTTGGGATAGAATTTGATCAAATCTTCACCATACTGCCATCCAGATCCGAAGGCATTTGGGATTCAGCAGTGCAAAACCACTAAATAAGTTGTTGAAATCTAGGCAACAATCTATAAGTTAAAAGAATGTTTACAATGTAATTAATTCCTTTTTATTTTCATGCACCTTACATATCAAACAAGTTCAATGAGCGACAATCAGGTTTTAAATTTGCTGTCCCAATGATTTGAAGATAATTGTAACAGTTCTTGTACGATTGCTATTTCTTTAAAGACTAGCTCATTCAGCTCCGTGGCTAAGGCTAGGTCCTGCGGGCGGCTGGGTGGACAACACGTAGTGTAAAGAACTTTCCAAAATCCTGTCACAATTACAGCGTAGGAATGCATTTCTAGTTCTCCAGCTTCTGTTCTTAAAGTTGCTTGATGTCTGTCTCTAGCAGATGGCCCGTCGGGTGCCCAGGCGTTGTTCCCGGAGGGCATAATGTAAATGGAATGCTTATTGGGAAGGGTTAGATTGACGATTTGTGACTCGGCCTTTGCGATGTCCCTGTTCACTTTTAAATCATCTGGAGGAGGTCGTCCTTGGTGAAGCGGATGCCATAGCGCTCCGTAGAGGACTCGAGCCCCATGGGGAGATGGCTTCCACCTGAGAGTGTTGGAAAGTCTTTGCTTAGTTCCCAAGAATGGATTTAGAGTGACGTGAAGAGTGAAGCCAATGCAGGCGAGGGCGTGGTGGTGTTTGGTCCGCCTTCTAGAGTGTGTGGGGGATGGGAGTCTCTCCCCAGGTCCATGCAGGTCGCTTGTGTGGTATCTTCATGGCATGCCCGGCGGCTACTGTTGAAATGGTGCTCTGTTTCAGTATGAGAGGATGTAGGGCAGGTGGACCCCACCCCCCCCCTCCCGATAAAGGACGGGCGATGGATCGGTGGGCAGACAACTGCGCGTTTCATAAATGAATTATGTGTATCATTGTGATTTGTGGCTGTTGAAAGGATTGTGTTGTTGGATGTCTTGTTTTTATCTTGGAAGTACACTCTTGGGCTCCTCGGGGCGGCGGCTATGAGTTTGAAGGACGTGGTGGGTGACTGGAAGGAGGTCGTCCCGCTGTATCTTTTGCATAGTTAATAAAAGGTGAATTTTGCAAACGAAAACGTAAGTAATTCATTTTTCTGCTGCAAAAAACGATGGATTCACTTGAAAAGGAGACTCCCCGATAGAATAGGCTAGTAGGTAGACAGGACAAAGGCAATGACTCTCTCTCTCTCTCACGGAGTCCATTCCTCCCTCCCTCCGGGGTGCCCGACACGTCATCTTCTTTGAGCAGACGGAATGAGCCAGCCAACCAGCCTTAAGGAAGAGAGAGGAGGAGGGGGGGTAATGTCCTTGAGGGTCTGTCTGTCTGTCCCGACTCATCATCCTCTTTGATGCAAAGAGAATAGGCTAAGCACCCTCTGGGGAGTCATGTCCTCCTAAGCTTCCACTCCTTGCTCCATGCTTGATCCGAGGCTGTGTCACGATGAATTCTTCTCACAAATGTTGTGTACGACGGCACAGCCGGCAGGCCACTCATTAGGAATCCTGGATCCTCGGAAGATTTCCGGGAAAAAACACTCAAATTCCAATGAAAGAAGGAAAATTACTCTTTATTGTTTACATACGTTGTGACGTCAGTTTCTCTCTCTGTTTCTATCTCACTGGGTGACTTATGAATTTCTCTAAAAAAGGGCAAAATGGAGAGGATTTAAAAAATATTCATTTGCTAATTTTGATTAAAATAAGGCATTTTATGGAATATTAAGCATATCAAATTAAAGCTTGATATTTTTTCTTCATATTCATATCAATTTTTAATCATGTAAGACCTTTGAGTGAGGAGCAGTGAGGAACAGTGAGTCTCTAAGAAAAACCCTTCATTTTTCGTACAAAATGACATATATTTTAAAGTTTAAATGTGCCAGAGACGAAGTAAAAATTGAAATGAGTACTTTGATCTAAGCTCTATCAAATCATTGCTATTTATTTTGTCTATACTTCAGTCCTTGTATGTCAATAATGGCTCTGAATCGAAAAAGTGCTGAAAAATTTGAAATCCATTTAGCTCTGAATTTATCACTAACTTTGAAAAATGAATACCATATTCGGAATCAGTGGATAAAACTCTATAAGAATTATTGAAAATTAGTCCGACCTAATTTTTTTTGTTGATTTTGTTGGCCTGTGTTATATTAATGACGTTTATATATTTACATTTCAATCACTATGAAAAGTCCGAATGAATTTTTATAATAAGGTTGAATTCTATTAAAGTTATGTATTAGTAAGAAAACTAAATATATAGTAAATAAATCATTTATTACAAGGCAAAAATGTTTGAGCAAGAATGTTTGATATACAGAGTTTGTAAATTAAGTTATAGAGGAAAAAATGAATGATGGCTGTAAATGCTAATGTTTAGTCATCAATAACAAAAAACTGATAGCTGTGGGGCATTTATACTTCTTATTCATATATACACAGACAAAGTAATCATAAAGTAATAAGGACGGACATGGAAAATTCGTATGTAGTTTATTTTAATCATTTATTACCGGGAGGGATGAAAGATTGTCCGTCACATGAAAATGTATACTAACAAATACTCAAATGAACTCTGCTTGAAATCGAGGCACAAGCAACGCGGTAGATCTGTTCAATAATTCTGTGTAAGCTTAAATTCCTCCGACAATCCGATTATTTAGATGGAAGTCAAATGAAAAGGGATATCATTTATATAAGTGCGGAAAATCGTCAGTTTGCTCGGAAAAGTCTGAACAGAAGATATGATTCGGTAAGAAGAAAAAATTGAGGCCATTGATATCTTCTCATTGGATCCATACGAGTCCATGAGGTTCTGTGGTCAAGGACTTGAACGCGGACGCAAGGATCGTCCGTAGACGCATCTTAGATGCCTTGAGGGTAAGAATATCTATGGAGTCGATAAAATTGAAGCTAAATTTTGAATTTTTAAGGCAAAAGTTTGATCCTTCTCGATCGGCACTCTTGAGTGCTTGAACAAACTGAAGACAACCAAATGTGGCCGTAAAATTTTGAACAAACTCAATAATTCCGGCTTCAAGAAAGAAAAAAAATCAAGAGTCCGGAATATCATGTTGTACAAAACCATGTACGCCCCCATCAATTCCGGAGTGCATCCCCATGGACTTCATTGTGTGGAACCAGGTAAGAAAGAGACCTGTGGGGCCCTACACCCGAATATGAAGTCCCTGAAGGATGCCGTGGACACGTCTTGGATATCCTACAATGATACAAGAACATTAGGAAAAACTGAGAAGAAGCCGTGTCCAGGGAGTTGTTGCAGCAGAGGGTCGCCCTATGAATGAGAAACAACTTCATCAGACCAAAACTACTACAACCTCCGCTGCATTGCATTGCGTTCCATACTTGACCTGCTCAACTCTAATTTGACATTTATCCGATCTAAATGAGCCCGTAGTGAGCCCGCAGTTCAAGTCCAACCTCATCCTGATCTAGTTTATGAGCAAAGTTTTAAAATCTTTCGATTTTCTATCTCTAAGTTCATAATGTGTTCAAGTTATAATTTTGCATCATTAGTTTAATTCAGAGATCTGAGAAGATTTTACGGCTGGCACAAAAACGGATTGTTTTCCTTCCTCCTGGTATATATATGCCCGATACTTTGCTATTCCTTTTCCCAACCCCCCACTAGACATAAATTTATATATCTGTGCTTAAACAAGCTTCTTAAATTATGATGCATCCTCCTCTATGACGTCATAACAATTGCTATTACTTATTACAGGACAACAAATTTTGAAATTGACCTTTTATTTTATTTTTTAAAGAGACTTTATTGATGGAGAGATTACATATAACAAATATATATTAAACATTTTCGTATAAAATTAAATCTCTAATCTAAAATCAGCTGCACTATATACAAAAATTAATATTAAAAAACATTTAGGAAACATATTGTAATCAAACATAAAAATAATAAACCAAGGTGCAATAATAAATAAATGCTATAGATTTGAGTATATTAATTATTTATCGACAGTTTTGAGTTCAAACAAGAAACTTGAATGAATGGGAATAACAAGTATGACCATTTTTTACCTTTGACCATTCATCAAAAAAAATTATTTTATTATTTTTCTCTCTACACTTACTATACTAACGAAGAATCCTATTTAAAATATTACTCTCTCATAAAGTTTCAAAAACTCTCTAGATGTGCACAAAAAAAATATGCCAGACTCTGGAGTTTCATTTTAGTTATTTATGTACATTTCGTTCCATCAAGGGAGATTGGCCAAAATTTGATGTCATGTGGATCTGACTACCAATCCAATCCTTATTGCCAATCTTGGAGTTTGCTGTGATGCCTTTTCTAACCAACAAAAACAACTTTTAACTCACCTTCACCATCCCCCCTGTGAGACATGATCCTCCAAACTGGCATATTTTTTTGTCAATGAGAAAAAACGCACTAACCAAAGCCGAACTATCGATTACCATTGATTAAATATTCATGCTTCTCTAATTACTCTTATTATTATGGTCATTATTATTATGTTATTAACAACCAATAGTTTCAGGTTTCTTATTTTAGTTATTTATTATTATTATATTCATATATTATATTATGTTATTATTTAGTATCTTAAAGTTGCTTATTATTATTGTTATTTAATTATTAGTTTGCTGAAAGTTTACATCAAAGGTCCAAGGCACAACTACAATTAACTTTTAAATGTTATTAGAACTTGAATATTTAAATGGCTAAAAGCAAAGTTGGTGGGAAATGTCCATTAAAAAACTTTTAACCAATAATAAAAGCTTTTGAAACTCTTGAATGAAAGAAAAATGAATTTTTTAAGTGCGTTATTTTTAAAGCCCTATGTTGCAACTAAGGTGATCTATTAACGACATGTACAACCTTCCATCATGAAAGATTGAGTCTTTGCATTCTTGGAAAATGAATATACGTTAAATACTAGTTAGGAACAATTGCACTCTGCATTCGACATAAGAAAGAATAATGCATGTACTGCATTTAATTTAAAAATATATTTTCAATATATATGATGATTGAGCACAAATATATATTTGGGTATTGATTTACCCCCAAAAAACAAATCTCTTTTAGATAGACCCTTAGAGACCTCCTTTTTTGTTTAGCATCTGATGCGTTTGTGTTATTGTGTCGTACTCTTAGGCATAATAAACTACGGACGTGTTAACACTTAAATAACTATATTCTCACTGATTCATAACGCTACCAAAATCTATATTATATATATATCTATAGAAACACCCTCACAGTGATGAGACGGCCCAGTTATGAATCGTCCAGGCATGGTTCAAACTCTTGCTCAGTTGTTAATTGCCCATGAATGTATAAAATATCCCATATCCCTATATCGGCCCGAAGTATTATTATAGGAGCTTTGTATTTTGATGTGTGTAACTATGTGTGGATAATTAAAGAGTTGAATAAATAGTTTTTTGTACGATGTACAAAAAATAATGGTGCGAAGATTCCGATACCTTGGTCTAAGATTGAAATATATTGACTATTTACATCAAAATAGTCATCCTTTTATTGAGTTTATAACAAAGAGTCTGTTCATCCATTGTTTTTATACGTCATAAGCTTTCAGCACTTAAATATATCAGAAGGTATTTAGAAGAAATGACAGAGGATCACCAAAAAAAGTTTATTTTTTTTGTCTTTTTATGTTATTTGGACATATTTGAGTTTTTATTTTATAAACGTTATGTACAGTCAAGCCTGTGTAGTGGTCATCTGTCTATAGCCGTCAATCCCCGAAAGAGACCATCTAAATTTACTCTTTTTATATTATTTCAAAGACCGTTTCTTTGTATTATAATTATTTGGCATTATTTGACGTATTTTTTATTAAAAAAATACCCTACTTTAACAAAAAATATAACATTATTTTTTCATATTTAATTATTTAACGTATTGATCAAGCAATAAGCTATAACAATAAATGATAATGAATATAGGTATATTCATAAAATAAATTATGTCATAAGTGTAATAATTAAAGGCCTTCCCATGCCCCAGGGGGGATTGGATTAAAACTTTTTTGTTCTTGTATATTCGTGTATCTATTTCGTTAATATTAGTAGTATATTTTATTATTTTCCACTTTTTCCTAGACATGCCTTAACGTTCATGCATGAATTTATGCATTTAGGCCTTTTCTAAGAGCATAAGACCATGAGGATTACATGGTATAAGGTTGAAACACCTTCGGCAATGAAACTACTTACATAAATGCACAGCTTACATTTATCTGAACCTCCTCAAATATATTATACTTGCAAATCTGCTCGTCGTTGCTCAGGCTAATATGAAACAAGGAAATAGTGCTTTACATTGACAGATACATTTAATACGATCATTTATGGATCTCCAACGACGCTTTTTGAATCATTTGTTCCAATTTTTAGGGGGTTATCCAAAAAAAAATTGACTAAAAGAAATGTGATGACATATGGTTGTTCTCCACAAGGTAATCAGGTTTGCATTGTGAACATGACCTCACGGAGGACATTTTTGGGGGTATAAGGAAAATCTATGCTAATTTTCAAGCTAATTGGTCCTTTCATATGGTCGTTCATAGAAAACAAACAAAGAGACATTTTATTATCTTCCATTAGTCTATCGAAACGGAAAAAACAAATTATACGGTTATAAAACCATACAACTTCATAATTACAGCTCAAACTATACCCAATTATGAGCATTTTGAAAGTTATTAGGTTAATTGATATGTTATCTGAGTTAGGCTCTATTGGAATTAATGAACTCCAATTACAATAATTGATTAATAATAATTACACTGAGGTTCAATGTAATAAATATTGCAATGGTGCTCTCAAGAGTTAGACTTGGATTTCTAAATGACTAGAGCTTGAGACAGAAAACATCTGGTTAATATATCCGTTGCAAAGGAAATATCTTCATCAAGTAAAGTTATTCCAACGGAGCAACCAGAGTCTTTTATTAATTTGTAATTCAATGTCTCAATTATTTGACAAATATAATTTATGCATGGGTCTATGTGTTCCTTTCGATAATATCATCCTTAAATAAAACACTACAATTAAGAAGCGATAATGACTCGCTTGCACAAATATTTAACGTGAACAATTAGATGTTAAAATACATGAGTCATTTTCAAATTTCCAAACCATAAAATCTCCCTATCATTAAAAAATAATAATGATGTTCCAATGATACTGTGATGGATCGACTCGTCTTCATCAAGTACACATCTTCTCCCTACAGGTTAGAGGGATTAAAACCCGTCTTCCTTGAAGGGATCACCATCCTTATTAATATATTTTAACCATAAAGATAAAAAGATATAGAGAGCATATTCCCTTTCATTTCTATTTTTGTGTCCAAATAAACAAAGTAATTTGTACTACGTCATCGTAAGCTGATCATAGAGATAGTATCTATCTATCAGTAGCTGAGCGATGTTTCTCCACACCAACTCATCTTCGACTGCCCAGTAACATGGAGAAAATGATGGCTCTCAAGAGAGAGATTAAAGATAGGAAGTTATCCTTGAGGAATATATTTTTAAAGTATATAGATGCTTATGTGTTTTTAAACATATTTTTAATAACAAAGATCGTAGCTCCTAAATAGGTTCACTACCGGCTGATACCAGATTAAGTTCCGGTGAGGTGGGTCAATCTAGGAGCTAAACAAACAAACATATGGTAAAGTAATATATTCAACTATAATAATGACCTTTATGGACAAAAGAAATTAATTCTTACAAAAACTTTACAAATAAAATTTGAATAATTGTATTTAAGTATTTGATATGAGACATATTTTTTTTGTTCTTATTAAATAGTTAGGAGGATTTAAAATATTTATTTTTAAATTTATAAATAAGATTAATAAGAAATTGCATGAATTCTAGAAATATTGATTAATTCAAATAAAACTAATCAACTGAAATCAAACTAATATCGATCAATTTAAATATAAACAATACTCAATTTAACCGCAGCCACTTTGAATAATATGCTTCGCCTAAAAGTCAGTAGCTTCCTGTAAAAATGCATTTTATACAAAAAAGTCGTTGGCAAAAATTATTGTGGAAAAAAATTCTTTAAGAAAAAAGTTTTATCAGAAATTCCTTATGCAAAAGTGTTTTATACAAATATTCCTAGAACTAAATTTTTGCGGTTGAATTAATTAAATCAATGTCATTATTAAAAAAATACCACTTTGCCATGTCCCTTCTCTAATATTGGTTGAGGTTTCGTGACTGACATTTCATTTAAAAATATGATCCTAAAAGAGACCATGACGTCACAGATGCATTGTTTTTATTAAGTGCCCGCGCTATTTTTTTAATATTATACATACCCGGTATTCTATATACCTTGATCGCAGTTTATTTAAATTTACTTACCGTAACAAGAAGAAAAAGAAAGGATGGCTGAATACCTAGTCAGCCATCCTTACACGACAATTGCTCACAAGTAACCCATACTTACTCAGACAATCATTATGGAGATAATCAAGAGTGACATAAGTGTTGGCACGCTTAGCGACTGATGGCTAAGTATTGGTCAACCAGATAATCTACGACAACTGGATACGGCGGCAGTGCACTCAATAGAGATCATCAGGTTAAAAGGAAGGCCTGACACCTAAGAACTCAAGTCAACATTTTGCAATTAAAAGGATAATAAGGGATAATGATTTAAGTGCTAAATCCTAATTTACCATCAATATATTTAAATGTGATTATTTCTGTAATTATATATAATAAATATGAAATATATACATAGTATTGTGAGCATTTGTCCATTTTAATTTAAAGACGTGATCATATCTCTTGTGCATAAAAGTTTGCGCACCAGTTTGAGGAGTAGCGAAACACGAGTCTATTTAGAACGTGACGTCATTGGCTACCAAATACTACTATTTTCCCCAAGGAGAATATAAAGAAGGTGAGTGAACAAGGAAACTTTACGTTGTGTTTCTTTATTATTATTGGACTTAGGTTTTCAACATTGACGTCATATGTTTATTTTCAAATGAATGAATAATAATTGGACATTGAAAATTTTGGGCGTGTGAAAGGGAGAATGTTTGAATGGTACAATGAGTTCAGGCTCTTGTTATCACTATTCTCTTTCCTCTTTTGAGGAATATTTATTTCATTTATGAAGTAGGCCAAGTCGGCCGGAACGGAAGGTATTTATTTTATATTTGAATCTCTGTTTTGCTTCTGTTCTGAGGAAAGAGAATAGTGATAACAAGAGCCTGAACTCAATTGTGCCATTCAAACATTCTCCCTTTCACACGCCAAAATATCCCCTCACTTTTTTTCCATGTCTAATAATAATATGCATATTTCAACAATGACGTCATACAACAGCTGAGTCAGCTAACGCCAACCTGCCTGCCTTAGAGAGTTCGTTGTTGACACACCTTTATATATTCTCCTTGATTTTCCCTTTGGATAGATTTGAAGGAAAATGTGTATTTGTATCTAATCAAATACAATCAGTTGTATTCTAATTCGAAAAAGACTATTTAAAATTTATTTCTGGGCCAAAGTAAACGTGGGCTCATGAATTTATGTTTCTGGGTACTATTTATCACGTTGTTTTAGTTTTTCATATCAGAATATCCTTGATACAAACAGAGACTAACTGGATTTATTCGGGGTGTCACTGGAAATATTGGAGACGAAGTCCTTAAAAAATTATTGCTCATCAGTGCACCCTATCAGGAATACAAGGCAATGTTGAAATTGTGAGATCAGAGCTCACGCAACTAGGCAAAGTACTTCATATTTGCTTAGATAAAACATCTTTTGAAGGTCTCCAATCGATGGACTTTACAATTAAATTGCCTCGGCAGGTAAAGTGCGTTTTCAGGATTCTCGAAAAGCACCCACTTTGGAGCAGTGTGAAGAAACTAAGGATCTGGAAATTATAGAAGAAACTGAAGGAGGAAAAGAAGAAATAAACTCTGAAGTACAAACTCAACAAGGAAAAGATTATGACAACTCCAAACGACAGCAACATGGAACAGAAGAGAAAGAAGGTCCTGAAGAATTGAGAGATGACAAAAAACGGATCCTAAGGACCCAAAAACTCCGGACACCCAAACAGGAACGCCATCAACAGACACAAAAAATCCTGTATCGGGGACATCAGGTAAAAAAAGCTACTAAGAAGCAATCAAAGATAGACAAGTTCTTTGAGTCAACAGCGGAAATAATGTTTCCACAAAAGCCAAATCAATAATCATGATCAGCTGCTCCTATATAAATACTCAACATTCCAGAGCGGCAAACTCTGAACTTAAATTAAGAACATCTCAGATAGCCATGATAACGGAACCTTATCTTCTTAAAGGTACCACAAAAAACCTAAACTAAATGGATATACAATACACAGTAAGTCTAAAACCAACCAAGAGCCTGTATTCGAACTTCCGATTATTTGCATGCATGGTTTGTTCCAGAGTTCTCTGACAGAGATGTTTGCACAGTTTGCATGAAATAGATGAATCTATGGCTTATATCTGTGCAGCATATCTTGATCAATATTACCGGTTGAGAACGAAACCCTCTTGCGTCTCATTAAATACTGTGAACAGCAACAGAAACCTCTTCTTTAGCTATGGATTCTAATGCTCATAATCATCTTTGGGGCAGCAGAGACATTGACAGCAGAGGAGAAGCTTTGGAGAGCCTAATAGATGAACATATCTTTTGGTATTAAATGAAGGAAATGAACCACATTTGTTACACAACGGGCTAGTTCAGTTATAGATATTACCATAATGAATCAGCATGCATTCAATAAATTCAACATTCGAGGATGGCATGTTGATCTACGACCATCAATGTCAGATCATCGTTACATAAATTTCAAATTCGGAAAATACAAACCTATCTCCGAAAAGTCAAGAAATTTCAGAAAAGTCAATTGGGATATATTTAGATCTCAAACCGAAAATGTGTCACTGCCTAAAGTAATTCCCAATTCTATCGCCATAGATAAATGTGCAGATCATTATATGATACAATAATGAAGGCACTCGACATTGCTTGTCCTTTAAGGAAAACAACAGCAACTAAGTCCGTGTCATGGTGGACAAAACATCTTGCAAGCCTTAGATATAAACTCAATAAACTTGAGCCTAAGCGTCACTACAGCACACATAGAGAGGAGTACTAAAAACGAAACGAATATCGTACAGTACTCAGAAAAGAGAAGAAAGAGGCATGGAGGCATTTTTGCAGTAAAGCTGCAAATGCTAAAGATATTGCAAAACTGATTAAAATACAAAAACCAATGGAAGACTCAATTGGACTACTGAAAAAAGACGATGGATATACGCAATCACCTGCTCAATCTTTATTAGTACTTATGGAGACTCATTTCCCTGATAGTATAATAAATACGACCTATGATATACCATTGCAAGAAAGAAGCTTTAACATTAACTATGTAGATAAAAATAAGGTCAAAGAATCATTCAATTCTTTTGAACCATTTAAAAGCTCAGGACCAGATGGGCTGAAACCAGTTGTACTACAGCTACTTGGGAAAAAATTAATATCTTACATCACAAACCTTTATGAAGTAATTCTCAACACTGTCTATACACCAAGGATCTGGAGAGAGATGAAAGTTACTTTTTTGCCGAAACCGGGCAAAGATGACTACAGCTCAGCTAAGGCTTTCAGGCCAATCACTCTTTCGAACTACATTCTTAAAGGACTCGAGAGAATTGTACAATGGAAAGTGGAAGACGTTTATCCCAAGACTTTATTCACAACATGCTTATACTAATTGATTATCAACTGAAACAGCCCTTTCACAAGTTACGGACTTAATCGAAAAATCAATTTTTCAAGACCACTGCACCACTTGCAGTCAGTTTTGATTGCACAGGTGCGTTTGATTATGTACAATTTCACTCTGCAAACATAGCTATGTCACGGCTTGGAATTCCAGAAAGCATTCAATCTTGGTATGTAACCTTCTTAAAACAAACAGTCAAAGCGGAATCAAAAGGGGAAAAAGTCAGCGTCAACCAACACGTGGTAGTCCTCAAGGAGGAGTTCTATCTCCAGTTATATGGAACTTAATCATGGACACTCTTTTGACCAAGTTTAAAGAAGGCGCCATCCATGTTGTAGAATATGCGGATGACGTCCTTTTATTATAAGTGGTAAAGACCCTGGGACACTTGTTAATAAAATGCAGGAAGCAATTAATATTGTTCTGGAATGGGGGAAAACAAATGGTCTCACCTCAACCCATCCAAATCTAATGCTATAGTCTTTTCAAAAGAATACAAATTAAGATCAAATACTTTTCGCGACTATTTATGGCAGGAAAAGTAATTAAAATGCTACACAAATGAAGTACTAGGCGTGGTTTTCGATCAAGGACTCACCTGGATGAACATATAAAAGAAAAAGCTGTCAAATGTTCTCGATATGGAATATGGCAAAGGCAGTCATAGGTCAAAAATGGGGCTTAACTTCGGATAGGGGTTCTCTGGCTCTATAAGCAAAATTAGACCCATTATCACATAGCATGTCTAATGGGGACACACTGTTACTGGAAAGAAAGTCGAAATAAGAAAATGACAATATTCAACGAAAGGTACTTATGAGTATGACTCATACACTCCGATCAACACCAACATAAGAATAGAGGCAGTATTGGGATCACTCCATTAGATCTTAATACAAGCACATGCAACAAAGTCAAGTGAAGAACAAAGTTTTTTCTCGGGATACCTTAGATGAGTGGGCAATCTTAGAGGCGGTCGTGGGATCGTTTAGTTAGTGATAAATACTTCATCGACTTCAATGAATGAAACTAGCGATCATTACAGGCACGTATCTGGGTTGATAACTCTCATTTGAAAACTCTGACGTTATTATATACACAGGACGGATCAAAAACGATAAAGACAACAGCTATGGGCAATCACTAGAGTGATATATCCTTTATCAATATATATATATCTCTTAATAATGGAAGCATCAGTCTTCCAAGCTGAGGTATTGCCATCAGACAATTCTGTAAAAGCTTTACTTGAACAAGACAAGCCATCTAAGAACGTGATATTCGGTCAGATTCTCAATCGGCCATTGCTGCTATTCAAACCCTTTACAAAAGTGCCACAGTTAAGAAATGCAAAGAAGTATTAAACAACGCAAAATCCAAAATAAATTATAATCTTGATGGTTGTAAGGGCCATTCAGACCATCTCAGGCAACGATATTTGCAACTACCTTGCAAGAAAGGAACGCAAGTAAAAATCGCTTATGTGTTGGCACACCACCAATCTACATAAAGAAAGTGATAGATGGCTCTTCTATGAGGGTTTGGTTTGCCAACAGATACCCAAAAGGATCTTGGATGAAAACATACTCATAGTATGTTGAATATTCCAAAACAAAAGGTTGTCGAAACCGTCCACGTTCCAAACATGAAATTACTTGTTCAAGCC
>CP045894.1:10779081-10797644 GCA_013387185.1 Caligus rogercresseyi
TATTTTCAATTTTGAAATGTTAGCGACTTTGAGCTTTTCTTGTTTCTTGGTTATAAAAGAACGACATACAAAATTTGAAACAAAATCGGTCAACTTACAGGTCGCGCAACGAGGTCAAGTTTTAAAAATTGTATAAATAGTTTTCCGCAAATTTCTTCAAAATGGTGGACGTTACAGACTTCAATATAATTATTATTTAAGGAATCTATTTACTACCAGACGTATATTTGATGTTTTTTAATAAAACAAAAGTTTTCAGTAAAAACAAGAAAGAATGGATGGTATTGTTAGCATATTTCATAGCTTTTTTGTATCAATTAACTTCACTCGCCTGTAGAAGATGACTTGTTCGCTTCAGAGTAAAATATACTTTTAAGTTTAGTAAAACTTTAGATGATAAATCCAAAAATGACCTTGGTTGCATTCTATCAATTCAGAATTCAGTTTACAATCTGAGTTTACATCATATGATTCAGAGCCTGTATTGACCTATAAGAATCGATTATAAAAAAATAAAAATAATGTGTTCTTAGATTTGCGTCAGGTATCCTCTCAAAATTTACCTTGTCTCTGACGCATTTATAATCCATTATATGCGTCATTTTGTACGCGAGATAGAACTTTTTTTAATGTACATATAACTCTTTACTTATTAAATTGACATGATTTAGTATACCAAAATATTAAAGCTGGTTACCAAGCTTTCATTGAAATGTTTGGTGTTCTAAAAATCGCTATACTTTAAGAGATATAAGCAAATACATTTTTGCACGTACTCTCCCCCAAAACTTGATCTTTTGATATGAGAAAGACTATATCATATGGTACTGCTGTTTATGTACCTGTAAAGAGAAAGAGATGGGAGAGAGTATTTTTGCCTCCTTCTCTCCCTTCTTTTTTTCTTCCTATCCTGCGAACAGTAACTGCAGTTACCAATTTTATTAAAAAACATCAAATATACGTCTGGTAGTAAATTATGTTATCCTTTTAAATTATTGATTATTATTGAAGGCTGTAACGTCCACCCTTTTGACGAAATTGTCAGAAACTATATTTTTACACTATTTTTTAAAAACTTTGATCTCGTTGCGCGACCTCGTAATGTTTGACCCGATTTTGTTCAAACTTTGTATGTCGTCTCTTTTATCACTCAAGAATACAAAAATCCACTTTGTTGCTAACATTTCAACTTTGAAAAATAAGAACAACCTATTTATATATAGATATATAATATATATATAAGATATATATAAAATATATATATATATATTATATCTATCTATGATATATATATATATATATTCGTTTCCCTGTGACGTCATTGAGTAGTCACACTGCTAGGATTACATGTTTGTTTTTGTATTGCCCAGACCTTATTGTACAGAAACTTGATTCAGACTATTGAAAAGATAATAATAAATATTCTTCCTTTTCTTCTTTCTTTCATCAGCTGCCCACTTCGACATTGTTCTTTCCTCCTTCTACTCAGTCTATTGCGCATCCAGTTATTAACGTTGGCGATGTTTGGACTGCACAAATTATTAAATAGCTTTTCAAAGGTGCGACGATCCTAGCATTCGCAGAAGCTAAGAGATGATGGCCCCAAAAAATCCTTTTTATTACAAAATTGTAATTCGTTAAAATTCTTTATCAAGTATATATTTTATACAGAAATGTTAATGTTTGTACACGAAAATCTTTTTTTAAGCTGGTATATTTAAACTAATAAATGGCTGAATATGTCTTATTCATTTATATCATAGACTTACATCTACAAAGATACACACTTTTTAGGAAAATATATAATGTTTTCTTTTTAAAAGAGACTCAGAAATATAAAGGCCTTCTTAACCACAATAGATAATAGACATATAAGATGCCTTGACCCCTATGAGGAGAAATACTCAATCCTGTCGGGTGCTTAATGTTTGCTCGGGAGCAATAGATTATCTCTCTAAAGATGAAAGGCATATGTTTTGAGGCTATAATGTAAGAGGGGGGAATCTTTTTTATGTCCTCACATATTTCATGATGGAAATTGATGAGGACGGAATGAGAGAGAGAGAGAGATTTTGGTTAGGATGCTTTGACAGGGAATTCTTTCTACATGAGGAGACAACAGACACTAGGGTGTTGTAAGGGGCCCTCTTGTGTAATTAGTCCATTCTTCTTTTCGTAGAGGTATAATCTCTCTGAAATCAATTAAAAGGAATCGCTTAAGCTTAATGCATGGTATTTGTAAAAATATATATTATAAAGTTGAATTTTGAACTGAAATGCAAGGCTTTACCAATATAAGTATTTACTCATGAAAAATTATATATACTTGGAAAATACTTTCATATCAAATATACAGTATAAATATTTTATATATTTTTAAATTTTATTTACTAATAAATTATTATATTAAGTACATTTTAAAATATTACAAACATCAAACATAATATTATAAAAATATATATTAATATTTTTTTGGTAACTTTATCTATTCAGAGAAATTAACATAATATAATGTATAAATAATCATTGTAGTTTAAAATTAGTTCCCTAAATATTATATTTACATTATATTTGAATATATATATATATATATAATATAGAACACTCATATCTCAAATATATTATCTAAATACACTTCAAACTTTACCCAGAATATATTTAAGTTAGAAATTATATTAATATAGTTCAAGGGTGGAAAAATGGACCTTATTGCAAGATGTATACTCTTAAGGTGAATATTAACCACATAATATAATTTAATTTTGTTGCATCTACATATATTGAATTATGTGCGTTTGTAGTCACAAGCCCTTTTTTTATTATTGGCCAATTTTCGACAATATCCTTTGATTGAAATGATGTCAACCTGTGTAAGTGTAGATAATCCATCTTTGATATGGAATTGAGAATTTGTCCACCAGTGGGGAGACGTCATCCAGTGAAGTCACATCATTAGGGAACACATTTTTACCCCGGACAAAAGAGCTCTGAAGACGTTTTTCGGATGAACAATATTTATTACATCAAAATAATGGTTTTTTAACTTTTTTGGTTGTCTTTATAATAGTCGTTGCAATTGACATTTTATAAAAATCAAGCTTTGAACAAAACTTGGCCAAGACGGAAGCTCTTCCAATACCCAGTTTGGATTCAGGAAAGGTGGCTCGACCACGGCCCGCTGGCCACCGCACATGCAAAGTGGCTGGAAGCCGAGCAGAGGGGAAAGGTTGTATGGGTCCTCGAATTTGACCTTTCTGCTGCCTTTGACACTGTCAACCAGCTGCAGCTTTTAACAAAGCTGGAAGCTTGGGATTGCGGGCACACAGTTTAAGTGGTTCCATTCATAACTCACTGGCGTTACCAGCGTGTAGTGTGGAACGGCACCGAATCTGAATTCTTACCAGTCGAGTACGGAGTGAGACAGGGCTCCATTCTGGGACCCATTCTCTACCTTGTCCTGGTCGCAGACCTCACCTCCTGCGTTGGTATCGGCAACGAAGACAATAGTGGCTATGCAGACGACTTCTTCCTCTGGGCCGTTGGTGACTCTCTTGAGGGAGTCGGGTCCCTTTTGGAGTCAAGGGCAGACGCCTTCTTCAGATTTGCGGGGGGAACGGCCTCGTCCTTAACGCCGCCAAGACCCAGTTCATGATCGGGGCAATGCCAAGAAAAGGATGTTGCGGCTTCACCATCAACGTCGGGGTTGTCGAGGTGCACCCATTCGACGAAATTGAGTTTCTTGGGGTCAAATTTGACACTGCATTCACAACAGTAACTCACAACATCAACATCGCTAAGGCAGCAGCAAAGCGGGCTGCACTCATCTCTAGGCTTGCCGTGCACTTACCAAGAGGAAAATACCTACGGCAGCTGGCCATGGGATTAATGATTGGCAAAAAAAAATCTCTTACGCTGCTGCGGCTGTGACCATTCCTAGACTTGATAATGAGTGCAAGGGGCCAAATGCCGCACTCAGGGCGATACAGGTCGCCATAAATGACGCCGCCAGGAGCATCGTTGGATGCAAAAGACGGGATCACATCCACGTCCGCGACCTCCTTGAGAGAGCAGGCCTTTCCTCCCTCAACGAGGTGGCCACCAAGGCAGTGCCCTGGAGACCTGGAAATGCTTTTACTCCAACGACGGTGGCGGAGGTGCCAGGAACCCGGTTGGTGACTTCGTCTTCCCCATCCCGAGGAGGCCCATGAGGTCCACCACTCCAGTAGCGTATCCATTCGGAAGAAAGACGGCTACCTTTGCATGTCATGCAATATCGGTGTGGAACATGTATAAGGCTTTGAGGTCGGCCACGACCCTTCACGCTGCCAGGACCGCAGCTAGGGCCATTGGACGCAGCGTGCCCACATAATCCGTGCTATATTTTATTTTATTTGTTTTTAGTTTTTTCTTTTAAACATATTTTTACTGCTTTTATTTATATATTTATTTTAGACTAGTTACAAATGTAACTAATATGCCCTATGGCAAAATATACTCGATTACACACAAGGACAGTTAACCTTTAGTTCCAAAGGCAATTCCTTGTTTTTATCTTTTTTATTCATATATATCAATTATTTTTGATGAAAACGAAATTTTATTATTTATATTAGACTCCTTAATCAACTCGCTATACAATGCACAAAACTCTCCTTTATCAATATTACATTAACATATGCACAGAAATGCATCATCTCCCAATCTTTGAACAAAACTACTAGGATTGCATCGAACTTGGCTTTCCCCTCTCCCTTCATGGCTTTCAAATAAACTCAATTATAAATCGCAAAAAGTCTTATGCGTAAAATCAAACATGATTCCACTCTCACCTAGTAAGGATAATAATAATGACGATAATCAGCTTTCAATAGGGTCAAAAGTCAGCAAAAAAAACTTCTATGTGCATTCTTTATGAGAAAGAAAAAAATCTTTATTGTGAACTTTCTTAATGCAGTGTGAAGATACATTGATGTCGGCCTTCTTCTTCTTAATGTGATAGATTTATGGCACTGCCTAATCAAAATATGTACAGGTCAAAAATTAAGCTAATAAATTAAGATAAAGGGCAAAAGAGGAAACCCATAAAATCTTTGCCCTTTGCTTTCATTCTCTTTTATTCGTTATCTCTCTCTTATATATACAGGGGTGTGCAGGCGAATCTACACTTTTTTTAGCACGGAAACAAGATACTCATATCCAAGAACAAGACCTTTTAATTGACTTTTTTCATATCACACACATTTTAATGACTTTTCTCTTAAGTTCATTCAATCCAACTTCTTCCTTTCACAATAACAGCCTCCACACGGTGCCTGAACCTCCCAACGGCATGAGCCACCTGTTCCCTGGACAAGTTGGCCACTGCCTGGATGATGGCAGCTTTCAAGGAGTCCACAGTGTTGTGAGCACGCTTGTTAGTGTCCCTCTCAAGGACGCCCCACAAGTAGTAGTCGCAGGGGTTGAGGTCAGGGCTGCTGGGGGCCAGAACTCCTTTGACCAGAACATCAATGAAGTCGGCGCTCCTCTTCCTGACTTGGATCGGTCTGGAGTCTTTCTTTCCGGTGTTAGGAATCCTTCCTCGATGTCCTCCGACTCCTTGAAGGACTTGGCAGTGCTGTAAATAGTAGCTTTGGGGAATTGAATTTGAAGAAGTCGATGATCTCCTTGGGCGCACGGCCGCAACGGAGCGCCACAATAATGGCCGTCCTGCGCTCAAGATCCGAGGACATTTTCAATCTTTTTGTTATTAAACAAAGCTCATAGGATATACTAACCAGTTCATACATTTTTAAGCTTCTATCCTAACTGGTTTCTGAGATACATACTTGTATCAAAGTTAGTCTAGATTCGCCTGCACACCCCTGTATATTATGAAAAGAAACGTGCAAGGAATATTTAACACATTAGATGCCTTTTTTTCATTCATATGCCTACACACACAGCGTCTGTCAAAATTGCAACAAACATAAAGAAGGCCTCAGCGTGCAGACACACTGGTTACATCTTTAAAAAGAGGATCATTTGATTTACCTATTAAGGGGCTCAAGCTGATGAAGGAAGAAATAGCTTCCTTCTCTTTGAACTCTCTTTTTTTTAATGTAAGCTTTGCATTTCTGGATAATATATTCAAAATTTTGTCGAAGGGATTTGACCTAAATATATATATATAATGAGATCCGCCTAGAATATGAATGCGGAATAAATGCCTCCCTCGATCAATTTACTACTCATGATGCATGAGTAGTAAAGAATCTGGCTAAGAATGAGGATTTTTTTGTGTCAATCAATGACATTTATGGTGTGAACAAAGGACACGAGGAAAGTAACGCATATAAAAAATATAAAAAGTATGGTTTTAAAGGGTCCTTTTTTAAATACCTTTACAAATATATTCTAGTGCCAATTATTCTTTTTTTCAAGAATGGAGTACCAAGGAGGAACTCTAAGTCATCTTATCTCGAGCTCTGAGTGATCAATACAGAAATGTATAGAGTGAATGAGGGATATTTAATATTTAACACGATAATGGAAGAACATTTTCTGAAATTATCATAGGTAGGCTTCTACCGATTGAACCCAAAATAGTAGTTGAGGAGAGATATCATGGAGCTAAACACACAAACAATGGTCCTTTGAATGACTGCTATGCACAACGATTAACTTAACTCTTGTTGATATTAGTATTATTAATGAAATTTACCGATTCCTCGCACTCAGCACAATAATGTTTTTAATGATTAATCAGACGACAAGTTGTAGACAAAGAAATAAAATTGAGGTGCCAAGTAAAGAAATATGTTTATTGTTGATTTTACGAGAATTGCCTTAATAACATCCTTAAGCATTGATTTACAATTTTTCTATGAAAACATTTTTGAAATATTTCGTATCAATTTTATTTTGTTGGCATCAAGGATCTTGCTAATTATTTTTATTTCAGTTCTTACAAACACAAAAAGAAGCAAATGCATATGCTATCCTTAATTTTCTACTTCAACAAAGAAACAATTCGAGCATGAAATCAGATAGTAATTAAATATATTAACAAAGTATTCTTTAAAATACATATTTTAACTAAATATATTTTTAAGCGGTTCATGGATCTATTTCTGAATAGATCCTTTGACGGCTTTTGTGAATGCAAATACTTAAGCATTCATAAGGATAGTTTTAGTCTATTGATAAGTGAGCAACCTGAGTTGGTCTACCAATAAAATGTTGAACAAAATAACATAATCAAAATAATTAAAAGTACAGACATAATATGTAAATTCAAAAGGTTGTTTTCCCCCATTTTCACAATATTTATATGAGCCCCTAATGAATATTTATGTATCTTTCATGTGTGACCATCCGGGGTTTTTATGCATTTATTTGTTTTGCTGGGATATAAAACAATGTATTTAGAGAAAGAATTCTTAGGTTGTACTGTATTGAGTTTGTTTCTGTGAAATGATATGAATTACATTAAAAGATTTATAAATGTGAATCTTCAGAATGTTCCCAATCTGATCAACAATTACTTTATAAATATATGTTATTTTAAAATGTATATGCTTTGTCTATTACTAATGTACATATATATATATATATATATATATATATATATATATATATATATATATATATATATATATATATATATATATATATATACTATATTAATTAATCATATAAATATATATAATCTGTTTTTATATTTATATACATGTATAAATAAATATACATACATATTTATATATAATATACATATATATATACAGAGTGTACCAGCAAAATTTAGAATTTAGTTTAATTGTCTCTGGCTACACTGGGGCGAGCTTTAGTGATTTTTTACATAAAAACTTCCTGTTGTACCAGCTATGTAGAGCATTTGTTAGTAAACATTGTTTTCACTCACTCTTCACCATGAGTCATGAGAAGAAGAATCGTGAGAGGATCGCCGACCTCTTTAAGGCCAAAGTTGACAAAAATAGATCTTGGAGATTGTTGGCTGCTCTTTGGCTACAATTTACAATGTTTCAAAAGCTCTAAAAGATGAAAAAGGTACTGTCAGGACTCCAAGCAGTGGAGAAGCAAATAAGAAGAGGACTGAGGACTTTCTGGGAAAAGTGAAGGAGGCGGTGAAGGAGATCCCACAAAGTCAATTCGCAGACTGGCTCGGACCATGGATGTCGGTACTTCTACCATGTCAAGGGCTTTAAAAGATGACATAAACCTGAAATATTATATCAGGAGGCCCAATCATCTTTTAACTGAGGAAATGAAGGTCAAGAGGCTCGAAAGGTGCACCAAAATTCGTTCAACCTTTCACAAGAAGACGTCCACTGTGATAATTTTCTCAGACAAGAAGATTTTTACAGTGGACCAGGTCTACAATCGGAGAAACGATCGGTACCTTGCAGAGTCAGTAGAAGAGGTCAAGGGAGTCTACAGAACCAAACACCCAGCCCATATGATGGTTCTAGGAGTTGTGGCATCTGACGGGAAGACCATGCCTCCGTACTATTTTCGGGCCGGAGAGAAAATTGACCGCCATGTCTACGTGAAAGTCCTGAGATACCATGTTTTGCCCTGGTTGAAGGCAAATTACCCTAGTGGCCACTATGTGTGGACTCAGGATGGAGCTCCCTCCCACACATCAAAGTTGGCCCAGGAATTTTGCCGATTTCTGGCCAGCAAACTACTGGCCACCCTCAAGCCCAGATCTCAATCCCCTGACTTTGATGTGTGGGGCTTTTTGGAGAGGGAGACCAACAGCACTCCCCATCCAAATGTGTATTCTCTCAAGGCCTCCATCACTACTGCCTGGGCCAACATGTCTACCGACTTCATCAAGAAGAGCTGTGCTGCTTTCCGCCACCGTGTTGATGCAGTCATTGAAGCTAAAGGAGGCTACATTGAATAAGAAAGATTGCCAAGATTGTTCTGTTTAACTCTTGTTTTCGAGGCTTCTTAATAAAAGATCAAATAAAGTTTCTAGAAGTAAAGCAAAAATTGATTTACGATTTTCTAAATTTTGCTGGTACACTCTGTGTATATATATATATATATATATATAAGATAGTAAATAACCCAGTTATTTTGCTTTCTCGAGTATTATAGGATTGTATAATACTTGAACACGACATAATACTACAATAGTTATAGAAAACAAATACCTATTCGAATTCTGACTATATAATATATAAACGGTTTTTAGTACTCTTTCGAAGATTAAATCTATTTTAAAGGTACATAATATATCTGTCGATATAATTTACTTTTTGATTGGGAATGCTCACATAATAATAATTAAGAATCAAGGATAATAATAACACAATTGAAAGTTGGAATGAATGAATATATATTTATATTTTTCTAAAACTCCCTACAAATATTTGAAGGATAAACTAAGAGTATCATAATAAACTTATTATTTATTTAGATTTTCTTCATTACTCCTACTCATTTTCATTAAGAATTAGTTTTTAAAATTCATTGTTGTATTTAATCAATGATAATTGTAGCTTGTTTTTGTTTAAAAGGTCGATAGTGTATTATACATTATGAAAAAAGCTTCATGGCACTATATTTAGTTCACTGAGCCTAAGAGCCATATAAAAAAGTTAGAGAATCTAAAACTGATAAAAACCAACATTCACATGGTTAGTGAGAAAATATTTTTGTAAAGTCTGTTTTTAAAGTTTTTTTAATATATAATTATATAGCTTAGACTTTAGTTATTGTAAATATTCCATAAACTGTGAAATAAAAAAATTAAAATATATTGTTTAGATAAAAATGTCATTATTAAACCACGAATATAATGCACTATCACTGGGTATACAAAAAGTTTATTCAAACTATTCCATGATTAAAAGAGATCATATTGGAATATCCAATTGTTAAATATATACTTAACATTACGATTTTTTATATTTATAATTGTATAGAAAAAATGTAAATAATCAATTTTTAAATAATACAACAAAGTTTCTGCTATAAAGACTAATTTTATTTTATTATCATAATATTTTTTTAAGGGGGTATAATACATGTACTTTGAAAGGACTAAAAGTAGATATCCATGGCTTTCATGAGTACCTGATTTCTCTCTCCATGGGCTCATTCTTAGGATTTCCGTCTAGAATTTGCAGCACTTCTCCCGGACGGGTATCCACGCTCAGCTCCTTCAAAATGGACTTTTCCGAGTCCAAAAGGAATAGTGAAGGAACTGCAGTCCCGGTAGTGGGCTCCAGGACACCAAAGGCCAGGCAGAGATGTCTAGTCTTGTCCCCAATCATGGGTGGGAAGGCTCACCAAACTTGAGGCCCAGGCCATTGGCCTCGAGACCAGCACTTTTCCATGCATGGTGAGAGAAACATGAATCCGATGAGCGAAAATTATCTAGTCAATGAAAGGTAAAAGTATACTTATTCTTAATAATGTCATACATTGTAAATTGCAATACCATATATTCTTAATTTAAACATTACCATTTTGAATTCTAATACAATAAATTATGAATTGCAATAATACAGTTTTAAAATACTATAAAGATTTGTATTGTATTTTATACTTCAATGTAAACTATATCAAGATGTTATTTCATAAATTTTAAATTTTATAACTTTCGAACTACATTGCTTTAACTTAGAAATCGTGATTTTTATACTGTTTTCATTTCATTTTGTTGATAATCGCACATTGCAATTAAGTATAAAATGTAAAAAATATAATATTGTATTAAATATATATAAATAATCTTTGAAATATATATATATATATATATATATATATAATATATATATATAATGTGTGTGTGTGTGTGTATATATATATATACATTACAACTTGGATACTCGTATGTTCCTTGTAAATCTGTAAAGACCAGTATGACATTAAATGCCCCACCTCACAGTTTAGATTCTTGAAATCCTTGAGATCCCGAGAGAACGTCAAAAGAAGGTCTCTTGCCTCCTTTGTAAAGTTGTAGGAGTAAAAGACGAGTAGAATGTATTGGAGTCAAAGTCCGTCAGACACTTTAAAGGAAAGTCGATCATTTTGGGATACAAAACTTCAAACTCCACATTATATATTCTGAAAAAATTGAATTAATATATATTTAACATTTTACAAAAAAAAAATTGTCAACCAAACTAATAATAATATTACTGATGCACTCTATAAAAAGATATCAAAATAACTTGATAGAGGTATGTTATATTACTTTTAAGACGAAACATATTTTTAAGTAGATGAGACAACAAAGAGAATATATGGATTTTTTTATATTTATGAAGCCACCCGTTTTTCACTCGTTTTTAGATTCATGTTTGCACGTGTCTGATTCTCCAAATTGACGTTATCAAGAGCTATGCTCATTCAAAATGTTTGAACGGCATAGACAACTTCATTCTGCACCTCAAGAAATGCACACATTTTTTAATGCACTGGAAAGACAGAAAAATGTACAACTATCCTAATATTTTTATATTATGTTTTTAAACAAAATGAACTACAAATAACCCAAAAAAAATTCATTCGGACAAAAAAAGAAAACAGGAAGCCTAATTCCAAATTTTGTTAGGTTACCTATATATTATTTTTAATATTTATTTTTGATTGCTATTTTTAGATCTGACACTATTTTTTACTCTTTTTTTATAACACACCAATTAGCTCTTTTCGAGAGTACATTTTTTTTTTGGGTGTAAGTCACAGCTGAATCACTCTTTCTATATATTTTTTTATACATAAAACGTTTTTATGATAGGTCTTGCAAAAGTAAAATTAAAATGTTTTATTTACATATTCGAATAAATTTATTGAGAATGTATACAAAGATAAAGCTAATAAAATATTAACAAAACCGGGAATATTATCTTCCGCCTCTAAATGAATTCAAAGTTTCACAACTCTTTGACTCCCCATCATAAGTTTTACCACACTACATATTATATATTTGATTATCTGAATTGTTTATTTTTATGATTTTAAACCTTCAATGGCGGAGGAAACATCCTTCAGCAGTATTTTTGTGTCCAATATAAACAAAGTAAATTTTACTACGTCATCGTACGCTGATCATAGATATAGAAAGATATGTTAATATTGGTCACAAAAACATATTACTCTGAAGAATCCAATAAACCTTCTATGTCTTTATATCTCTATGTTTTAAACATAGAGATATAAAGATATAGGGAGCTTATTCCCTCCAATTAGCAGAGAAACATCGTTCAACTGTATTTTGGACACAATGACGTATTTCTCTTAAGAATCCATGGAGATATAAAGATATAGAGAGCTTATTCCCTCCAATAGCAGAGAAACATCGTTCAACTGTATTTTGGACGCAATATCGTATTTCTCTGAAAAATCCATAAGCTCTTTTTATATAGGTCTTTATTCATTTGTAACAGAAGATCAAAGTAAAAAAGGCAGTAGAATTGGTATAAAAATAATACATAAATAAAACATTATAGTTAAAATTAGACTATTACCAGAAGACCTAGCTACAATAAGGACACAACAAAGCGTTAAAAAAGTTTCACAATATATATACTAAATTTTGTTGACACTTTACAAGACATAATATAAAATAACATTTAAACAAAAAACTACAATAATTTAAAACTTTCGGTTGTAATAGTAAAAATACTGTTTAACAATTTTCTTTAGATGCCTAAAATATCTATAAGCTCTTTATGTCTTGATACCTCTATGTTTTAAAGACCAATTTGATGAACCGGTCATAATAATCTACACATTCGGTTTTTTACTTCATATTACTCATCTACTACTTTAATCTCTGTCTTTATATTGTCAACTGGTTTCTGAGTGTATTTCTTAGATAGTTTTAAGTATATTGATAAAAAGTTTTATTGTTGAATCTAAAGAAGGTCTTAGGAATATATATTTCTCCACCTTTTCATATACAAAGCAGTGTATTAATAGTCTGTTCATTTCAATATGGCCACCATGAACTTTCGGACTAAATTATGTATATGAGAGGCCTCACACACTACAACTAGCAGATGTTTACTCCATTATTTAAGAGAAAAGAACATTTGTTCCTAATAGTGCTTCTGATAATATATTTTGTTGATGTTTCTTCTTACTAAGACCCTCCAATTATTGTTGTATTTTTTGTTGTTCCTATATATTCCCGAGCTTGTAATTTACAAAAGTGCTATAAAAAGGAAAAAATATATATACATATAAGACTACGCAATACTTTCTCATTAATATTTAAATTGTAAAACATTTTATTAGGTCTGACATTTATAATTTCTTGTTTGCATGTTTGAATTTGCAAGTTATTTGTTAAAAGTAAAACAAATAAACTAATTGTTAATGAGTCGAAAAAGTTAGGTTGTATGTCAGCATGAGCATTAAACGTTCAATGTGGGTATGAAACTTTGAAAAAAAAGCATTGATGGGAAAATATAGAGAAGAAGAAAGAAATTGTTATTAATTAAAAGGAAAGCAAAATGAACCTTGCTTAATGTTTATGTAAATGCATGCGACAAGGAGATAAAGTAATAAAAAAAAGATTTTTTTTTCATATAACAAAAATTGAATGAGAGATTTAAAGACTTCTGTAAAACTGTTAGATATATCAACAGAGTGCACCTCACGGTAAATGATCAAGTACATCCCATCTACATCACTTCATCGCTCAACAACACTCAATTTATATATATGTACAGGGTTAGGCAGAATTAGTGAAATATGGAAATAAGGCAATAGCTCCCAAAATACGCAGTTTAGAAAATATATTATTTTGTAAATTTGGTTGACAACAAATTACTTCAAAATATTTATTACAAAATTATTGCACGTGTCCACCAATTGCACGAACTAAAGCCCTAAATCTCTTGACCACACTATTGCAGCTGTACGCACAATCTTCTCGGGATTCTTGTTCCAAGCAGCCTCAGCTGCAGCTATCAGCTGGCCCTTGATGGCCCTTGCTTCAGCATTGGCCTCCCTCTTCACCATCCCCTACTTGGCAAAGTCAAGGGAGTAGCAATCAGGAGATGAGGGAGGTCAAGGCTCCTTACTCCAAAAGTTGTGAAAATTGGTTGCACATCAGTCCTGCGCAATCTTTGCAGTATGGGCCGGAGCTCCGTCTTGCTGGAAACAGACAGGGACTCCACCAAACTCTTCATTGATCCACAGGAATACTTTGGTCTTCAGAAAGTCCAAGTACACGATCTTGTTGATTTTAAAACCGCCTGGAATCCGGAGCAAGGGTGATTTTTTACCATTGGAGGCCACTGTCCTCCCCCCCCCCCAGACCATCACAGATGCCGGCTTCTGCATCTGGTAAACGTTTCTGGTGTTCTCTGGGATCTTGGAGGCATTCCTGCACAATATACGATCATTCTAAGGATTGGATTTATTTGTGGTCTCGAAAAGTTTATCATCATAGAAGATCACAACGACACTTGGGTTTACTGCGTTCCATTTGATCAAAACTTTCTTCTTGTCTTCCTCTTGACCCTGGTGGCCTCGTTTACTAGATGGATCTTCCTGTACTTGAACGTCTTCATGGCCAGGTCAGCTTTGACCACCCTCCCGAATGTCCTAGCAGATACAACGTATTCCTGAGCAATTTTATTCGTGGAGCGGGTGGGTTACGAAGTATCTTGCCGGCGACGGCGTTGGTCAGCCTTGGTGTCTTCACTGATCGCTTCTTTCCTTGTCCAGGCCTCCTTGTGGGCTTGCCCGTCTCTTTGATAACTTTTTTGGTACGCCGGATGAAAGTAAGGCTTACCCCAAGCATGTTCATGATAGTCTTGTGGGACTGGACAGCGTCCAACAAATAGAGGACGGCCGTTCGCTTGTTTTAAAGGTCCATTTTGTCGTTGTTTTTCAACAAAAAGTTGTGAAAACAACATAGCAGATGTAAAAAGGCCCGTGTCACGTAATTTTATATCTTAACAAAACCTCTCAGAGTTATATTAAGAAAGATATTGCACTTACAATCCGATGTTTCACTAATTCGGCCTAACCCTGTATATATATATATATATATATATATATATATATATATATATATATATATATATATATATATGTATATGAATCAGACTTGTTGACGTTCGCGAAAAATGATCGTTTGTCGTTTGCCAAAAGTTGTCGTTCGTCGTTCATCTTTCGTTTGTCGTTCGTCATTCTGAAAAAATTTGCAACTTTTTTTTAAAGATATTTTTTCTCGCCATTCTATAAAAAATTGATGACGTTTTTTTTTTTTTTTCAGAAAGGAAATTTTTCCCTTGAAAAAAAAATTTGTCCTATTTTGTGGCGCCAAAAACAAACGACGAATGATAGGAATTTTTTGTGTCGTTCATCGTTCACGAACGACGAAAGATTAAAAATGAACGACAAATCAACAAGTCTGATATACCTATATATATATATATAATTAGAAATACAGAGGACAAGAAAATAAAGATATTCTATTACTTGAATGAAATCCTAAAATTCAGGGTCTAAAGAAGTATATTTTTGATTCCATAATTGCAGTGAAATTCGATCAATGTATTTACTTTAAGTTAACAGAACATTTAATGGGATACAAATGAAAACAAATCAAGTTTTTGATTGAATATTCCCTAATGGAATTTATAGAAATAAAATATCGCTAGTCACATATTGATCATTCATTAAACCATCAATATAAATTAAAGGAATTATTCGTGAATAAGGAAAATTAATCAAACATCGAATATAGTTTTGCATTAAAATGAATGGTTGAAATAAGATTAACATAAATCATAGATTTTGATTGATCTTTGTATCATTTTGGTTAGATTGAAGGTCATTTCCTAAAGTGCACTTTTAATATTCATATTGATTATAATTCATAGAATAACGTCAATTAGAAAACAATCTTAACAATGGAGTGTCTTTCTTATTACCTCCGACGAAGGAGGTATTGTTTTCACTGGCATTGGTTTGTTGGTTTATAAAATAAAGTACGGAACGGATTTGGATGAAACTTTGTGGAGTTGTTGGAAATGCCAAAAGTAACAAGTGATTAAATTTGGCATCTCTGAGTGCAGAATTAAGATGCAAAACGAGCTAAATACTAATAAATATTTCAAGTTATCCTACTCTGCCAATAGATGTCGCTGTGCTGTGAAATCGGGTGCCGGGAGCGTCTCCTCTCGGAATTTACGTCGAGGGGAACCCTCCCCCGTCCCTCTACGCAACCCCAGTCGTGAAAAATCCGCCTCGGAAGACTCATAAGGACCCCGTGACGGCGGAGGTTTGCACTCTCTGAGTGTATATATGCCTCTAGTTTAATGTTGTAGTCAGAATGTAAAAGTACCCCCATCAAATTATATCAGATTGTATGAATATAATTGGCTGATAACAAGATAACAACAGGGAACCACACCAATTATTCAAAGTTTATAATAAAACGATAACCACAGGATTCCAATCTTCACAAATGTAGGTTTAAAATGTATTAAATCCTCAAAATGAAAAGTAGAAATTAACAGTTGTCAGATGTAGGATTTGATAAAGCGAGCATTAAATTTTTTGAATCACTAAAGAAGAACCATTTATATATTTAGTTCATTAATATCAATACATATTCATGAATCTTTTGAGCATCTTGTATTTTTACTAATTGAATCTGCTATTCAAGCCATCTTTTTCTTAAGGGGCAAAATTTCGTAGAGACTTGTCCTCTAATTTTAATATTTTGAATCATCATAGAATCAGTAGTGGATTTATAATGCTTAAGAAAATAAAAGAGGTAAATGGGGAAGTGCAATAAGTAAAGAAAAATTAATTACACTGGCCAACAGCCAAATTTAGGTCGGACGAATATTTTCAATAATTCTTATAGAGTTTTTATCCACAGATTCCGAAAAGGGTATTCATTTTTCAAAGTTAGTGATAAATTCAGAGCTAAATGGATTTCAAATTTTTCAGCACTTTTTCGATTCAGAGCCATTATTGACATACAAGGACTGAATTATAGACAAAATAAATAGCAATGATTTGATAGAGCTTAGATCAAAGTACTCATTTCAATTTTTACTTGTCTCTGGCACATTTAAACTTTAAATATATGTCATTTTGTACGAAAAATGAAGGGTTTTTCTTAGAGACTCACTGTTCCTCACTGCTCCTCACTCAAAGGTCTTACATGATTAAAAATTGATATGAATATGAAGAAAAAATATCAAGCTTAATTTGATATGCTTAATATTCCATAAAATGCCTTATTTTAATCAAAATTGCAAATGAATATTTTTAAATCCTCTCCATTTTGCCCTTTTTTAGAGAAATTCATAAGTCACCCAGTGAGATAGAAACAGAGAGAGAGAAACTGACGTCACAACGTATGTAAACAAAAGAGTAATTTCCTTCTTCCATTGGAATTTGAGTGTTTTTCCCGGAAATCTTCCGAGGATCCAGGATTCCTAATGAGTGGCCTGCCGGCTGTGCCGTCGTACACAACATTTGTGAGAAGAATTCATCGTGACACAGCCTCGGATCAAGCATGGAGCAAGGAGTGAAGCTTAGGAGGACATGACTCCCCAGAGGGGCTTAGCCTATTCTCTTTGCATCAAAGAGGATGATGAGTCGGAGACAGACAGACAGCCCCTCAAGGACATTACCCCCCCTCCTCCTCTCTCTTCCTTAAGGCTGTTTGGCTGGCTCATTCCGTCTGCTCAAAGAAGATGACGTGTCGGCACCCGGAGGGAGGGAGGAATGGACTCCCGGAGAGAGAGAGAGAGTCATTGCCTTTGTCCTGTCTACCTCACTAGCCTATTCTATCGGGGAGTCTCCTTTTCAAGTGAATCCATCGTTTTTTGCAGCAGAAAAATGAATTACTTACATTTTCGTTTGCAAAATCACCTTTTATTAACTATGCAAAAGATACAGCGGGCATGCACCGAAACTCTACGTCGATGGACAAATGGCAAGAAAAGTCTGAAACTGGGAATTCCATGGTTTGTAAGGAGCCAACAAACCATATCTCAGACTGCTACTTTTGCGCTATGATTTGAGTGGAATGAACAGAAAGAAGCGGGACAGCTCAAATATCCTGATGTTCTATCAGCACGCAGTCCTGTAGCCCACAGTGAATAAATTCCAGTGCCTATCTTCGAAGAAACTTCCTAACATTAGTGACAAGATGCCTCAAGTTTTTGAAGAGCCTGAAGAAGAAGAAATGGTTTTTGAGGATGATACTCCACATCATTTTCCCAAAAGGAATTAAATGATCTAGTTACGATTCAAAAATATATTTTATTCTTAATTTTATAGGCAACACTTAATTATTTAACTCAACTAAATTATGCCATACTTTATTTTATCCCCTTCTTGCTAAAACTGGCAACATGCAATGTAACGTATTTATAATTTTATGGACATAATTCAGTTAAAATATACAATCAAATAACTAATATATGTGTTGGAAAAATATCATTTTTTCCTTATTTTAAAAATAAGGACGATACCATGAAAAGTCATGCTGATAATAAACTAAAATGTTTGAATTTTGTCACAAAATGGCTCTTTAAATCAATTTAGCATTTAAAACC
>CP045894.1:10797744-10825075 GCA_013387185.1 Caligus rogercresseyi
CTATGTTGATATTTAATAAATATCATTTTCCTCTAAAATGTGGGTATTAAAGTTATACATTGATGGTATTAAATCATAATTAGGGTGTCGGTCATTGGTAGTGTCCAATGTAAAGGACGACGCCCAAAAGGGCGTAACATGGAGACGCCAAGGTCCGTGGCATCTCCGTTCACGGCAGCTACGAGGGCCAACTCCTCGCCATACGAGAAAACTAAGAACGAGGCGTTTAATGGCATTCGCGAGGAACTCCGCGTTTTTTCGCTGCTTCTCAAACGAACATGTATGTGAGGAGGTTCAGGACTATTCCGTGGATGAACACCCTTCCAAGAACCAAGATTATGAGGAACCGGCACGATCGTGTTTTTGATACGTTGATGGGGTGGAACAAGAGGATGATTGTGAGCGAAGCAGAAGTGAGAAGCGCACGAAGATGTCCTTTATGTTGTGAATCCCTCGAATTTGTTGACGTCCAGCTCCTCCTTGGATTGCAGATGAGGCAATTTCCCTCCTTGTTGAAGGAATACTGCGGTGGGGCTCTTACAGAGTTTAAAGTACTCTGAGGAGGGGAGTTTTTGAAGCATGTTGAGTGCCCGTTATTTTCGAGGGACTCCGGGCCCACCGAAATTATGGACGCGAAACGCTCTCATCAGTTATGTCTTGCCAGAGCTGCCAGATATGTAGATCGCTTGTCCCAGCGACGAGGCCCTCACTGTCTTCCTCGTCAGGTCGCTAATAAAATACTAAAAGAGTCAACGTTTTATAGATATATATTTAATATTTTATATTTAAGAGGTCTAAGAACTAGCTTTTGTGACGAGAAGTCATTGAAGTACTTACCCGGGTCGTACAGATGAATGAATCTCCCATAAAACACATCCATCCCAGAACGAGTCAGTCCCATAGATCAATCTGGATCCGCGAGTACCGTTGAACATATTCATGAGCCGAGTCAGTGCTAGGAGCGACCACATTGATGAAGGAGCTCCCAAACGTCTCGTCTCCTCCTCCGATCATGAGGAGGAGGATGAGACGAGAGGGGCAAATATAATGACTGGAATTCATGCCACAGTCCACTCCCATTCGAGAAATTTGATCCCAAGCAATGATGAATCAATGTAAACAATAACAATATAAGAACAAGGCAGGAGCACTCTAATCACGAATACTTTTTTATTCTTCTTCTATAATAAGTACAATAATAGAGAGGTTTGTGAGGAATGTTAACACGATGGCCGTGTTGAAGTGTGTTCTCTTTGTTTCTAGTCAGGTAGGAGATCGGAGTAACCAGTACCCCAAAGAAAAGCTTGGTTAACCAGCTTTAATATTTGGGTATACGAAATCATGTCAATTTAATAGTAGAGAGTTATATTGCCATTTTAAAAAAGCCTATCTCGCGTACAAAATGACGCATATAATGATTATAAGATGCGTCAGAGACAAGTAAAATTTTGAGAGGATACCTTGACGCACATCTAAGAAAAAAACACATTCTATTTAATTTTTTCATAATCGATTTCTTATAGGTCAATACAGGCTCTGAATCATTGATGTAACTCAGATTGTACTGAATTCTGAATTGATAGAATGCAACCAAGGTCTTTTGGATTTATCATCTAAAGTTTTACTAAACTTAAAGTACTATTTTACTCTGAAGCGAACAAGTCATATTTACAGGCGAGTGAAGTTAATTGATACAAAAAAGCTATGAAATAAGCAAACAATACTCACTCCCTTTCTGCTTTGTTTTTACTGAAAACTTTGTTTGATTAAAAAACATTAAACATACGTCTGGTAATAAATTAGATTTCCTTTAATTAATAATTATTATTGAAGTCTGTAACGTCCACCATTTTGAAGAAATTTGCGGAAAACTATATATTTACTAAACTTTTTAAAACTTTGACCTCGTTGTGCGACCTCGTAATGTTGACCGATTTTGTTCAAACTTTGTATGTCGTCTTCTTTTATCACCAAGAAACAGAAAATGCTCTAAGTCGCTAACATTTCAAACATTTGAAAAATAAGACAACCCGCCTATATATTATATATATTCTATATTATATATATATATATATATATATATTATATATAAATAGAACGGATATATATATCTATATATATATATTACCGGTCGTTGATAATTCCGCGGACTTTTTTTTGCGCAACACAAAAGGTGTCCCAGAACGTTTTCCTTGGGCAAGTAGCTTATATTACATAAATATCATTTGAACTATTACAATTTAAGGTTCATTTCTAGAAAATGGACCCTTCAGCATCATGCAGAGGTTGAGGCGCTTCCTGAAGTCAGAGCAGAAACTTCCTGATGTAGGTTCAATCCATGGCGCCCAGACATCATTGACAGTAGCTTTCAGGTCACTGATGTTTGCTGGTGGTAGACTCCATAAGCCTTGTTCTCAATGTGCTGCCAGATGGAGAAATCCAGGGGGTTCAGGTTCGGAGATGAGGGAGGCCACATTTCTTTGGACCAGAATCCCTTGATTCCAGTTTGTTCTCGAGGTACTTCTTGATGGCCTTGTTTGTGTGGGCAGGGGCCCCATCTTGAGTCCCAATGTACCCATTATGCTCGTAGGTGCCGTTAGGACAGCGAAGACATGCTTGTCACAAGTGCCTTCTGGTACTGGTGGCAATGCCAGACCCATCAAACCAAAATTGGAGGAAAGGCCTTACCATCTGAGCCCACTGCATAGCATCATCGCCCTTTTGGGGGTGCTTGGACCTTTTCACAACCTGATCTCAGGTCAGCATCTTTGTGGAGGTGCTGATGGTACATGCCATTTCGCCTGTTTGGTGTATTTGTCCACAGAAAATGTCTTCTCATCGACTGAAGACACTATTCGTCCCTTAAGTTCTGTCTTTAATAAATTATTGATTTTTCGTCATTATATCCACCCTCTTTTCAAGTTGAAGAAGGTTAACATCTGCACCCTCGTCTTAGCCAAGCTTTTCAGACCCAAGTCCTTCTTCAAGAGCTCTCTTATTGGTTTTTTTGGTCACGCATCCATCACCCTGGCGAGCATCCTAATGACGTTGATGGGTACTGTGCGATGAGTGCCCGGTTGTTTCATTTTTGCTAAAGTTCGAGTTGTTCTTTGGCCTTCCTGGTCGTTTTTTTGTCTTTGAAACTGGTATCATCCATTGTTCTCATGTCCCTGACCTTGTAAACAGTCTTCACGTTTAATGAAAAACCTCATGGCTATGTCCTTGACGTTGTCTTCCAGCCCTCAATTATTCTCCTGCGATTTTCTCTTAAGGAAAGCCTCCATTTTTACCTTCGATCACCAAATTTTGTTTGTTTTGGTCTGAAGTAACCTAGCAACAAACGGTAAAAAACAGAAATATCTAAGATACCCTCATGCAACTTCTCTTAAATTATAATTTGTCCAAGTGTTTAAGTATTTTAAGAGTTTATAGCCGTTACAAAATCCACATCCACGGAATTACCGTACGCACCCCGGTAATGAATCAGACTTGTTGACGTTTTGCGAAAAATGATCGTTTGGCGTTTGCCAAAAGTTGTCGTTCGTCGTTCACCATCTTTTCGTTTGTCGTTCGTCATTCGAAAAAATTTGCAACTTTTTTTAAAGAGCTATTTTTCAAACTTTGTATGTCGTATCGTTTATCACCAAGAAACAAGAAAGCTCAAAGTCTCTACATATTCAAACATTTGAAAAATAAGAACAACCCTAATTGATAGTTATAGTTTATTTAGCATACATGGTTAGGCCGTATTAGTTTAACATCGGGATTGTAAGTGCAATATCTTTCTTATTAACTTTGATAGGTTTTGTTAAGATATAAAGTTTATTTTGTATTGTTATGTATTGACTGTGTCAAGACGTGTCGTCATTTGCTCTGTGTTAATGATTATATATTTATTAATACAGGGAGTGTGGCTGCGGTTTTTCTGTTTCTCGGTGTGAGGAGGTGTTTTGTGCTCTCTTTTATTTAGTGAATTAGCCCATATAGTGTGTTATACGGACAAGAATTCGCAAATCTTCCGGGAGCAGGACTTTCAACGTCACGCATCATAGGAGTGACGTGTTTTCTCTGTGTGCAGTGTTCCTTACTTCTTCTTCTCTTTTAATTAAGAGAAAATGCAAAGTAAGGATCCCCCTCATGAGAGACCTCCTGATCAACAGGGTCAAGAAGTTCAAGGAGTAAACAGCCGGCCGGCCGGGGAGGAAGACAAGAAAAAGGAGGGAAGCTTTACTTCTGCGAAGCCTGGTCTTAAGGGTAAGGGCATGTCAAGAAGTGTGGAGTGCAGAGAAGGAGAACGCGTTGTGCAAGGTCGAGGAGGGGAAGAAGAATTGATAGATGTGTCTCATCATGGTGGAAGCATATCAAGAAAAGAAACATCAGAAGAAGATAAAGATTCTGATCCAGAGAAGAGTGATCGTGCGGGCCTGCGAGAAGAAGAAGCATACCAAGACAAGAGATTGAAAGACTTATCATATGCTGAAAGGATAAAAGGAAATTTAAATCAAAAGAAGGAATACATCAAATCTAGCCCAATGTGGGAAAAGATATACATAGATTTTAAAAACAAGGAAAACGATGACATCAAAGGTTTTTACCCCAGGGTGAAACACTTGAAAAAAATTCTAGAGACTTTTTCACTCACTCAGGAAGAGGTCAATAGAATAAACAATTGCAAAAGCGCTGCGGGGTACCTAATACTTTACTTCAAAAACCCCATGAATGTATTAGAAAAATTCAAAGGATTAGATGATAAATTTAATATCGACGAAAACATTTTTGGACGGGTCAGAGGCCTTTCTAACCTCAGAAAGACCCAAACCCCGATAGATGTGATCATCAAAAATGGATCAGAGACGGATCTTAAAAGCCTAAAGGAAATCCTGTCTCACTTTGGAGAAGTGGAAGGACAATTCGAAGACGTCCCGCTATCGACGTCACCTGAAGACGACGAGGACCTAGACTTTTTAAAAGGATTCTCTTCTGGTAAACTGAAAGTAAAATTAAAACTCAACAGGAAGCTCCCCACAATCATACCCATCAAGGGAAAAAAAGTTGAAATACAGGCTGAGATACAACAGCTACAGTGTTTCAAGTGCCTACATTTCGGACACATCAAGTCCAAATGCCTGTCCTTGAAAAAAACCACATACAGGGAGTTTGAGGATTACTTCCGATCGGTAGTAGGCCTTTCAAAGAAGACTGAGGGAATGGAAGACGAAAGGGCGACGGAGGAGGCGGCACGACAGGAAGCAGAGGAGGAGAAAAGAGTAGTGAACCTTGACCACGAGGTAAACTGCGAAAGCGAGACGAAGAATGAAGAAGAGGTCGCCCGAGAAATTTCCAAGGTGGGCACTAAGGACGGAAACTGGCAAAGGGTCCTCCGAAAGCGCCCGACTTCAGGAAAGAAGCCGGAGAACAAGCAGACTTTATCGTCCAAGGGGCCCAACAAACGACTGAACGGTAGTCCTCTTCAAGATTCAAATAAAAAACAACGTGAAAAGAGCCCAGAAGGCTTGGAAGGAAACCCGGATTGCTGATATCTGAGAATCCGATCTGGGGTAGGAAACATTTCTCAGTATATTTTTAAGTGACCTGTTATGTATGAACTCTTTTTTGGCCCTATCCCCCCTTTCACTTAATCATGAATCCTACAAAATTAACCTTTATTACAGCAAACGTAAATTCTATTTTAGATAAAAATAAAAGAAAGGTGGTCGTGGAAAACTTATTAACTTACAACCCCGATGTAATATCACTGTGTGATACACGATTGTCAGATATTGGCTCAAATAGTCCCTTCCCCTCAGTATATGAGACTTTTGTGGTCCCCTCAAAGAAAAAAAAATCAAATCACCCATCAAGGGGAATTGTGATTGCAGTAAAGAAATTTTTAAAACCGAATCTTTTAACCAGAGACACTGGAGGGAACTTTGCAGCTTTAGAATGCTATTGGAGACAGATAAAGATTAGACTTGTGTCTATTTATGGGCCCAATAATGACGACCCGGCTTTTTTTGAATCAATTGACACCAAATTCCTTGGTAATGGGAAAAAGATTTTCGATGAAGTCATTATACTGGGAGACATGAATTTAGCCTTAAACCAAAACAGGGACACGAAAAATTACAAAAACGAAAACAACATGAAGGCTTTATCAATATTTAAACAAATACTTAATAAGAGATCTCTCGAAGATGTAGCAAGCAGGCTATATGATTACCCGGAACACACCTTCTTTGTTAAGAAAAATAGCAAGTATATAAAAAGTTCCAGACTAGACTACATTTTTGCAAGTCAGGGACTTTCTTCAAACACCGTCAAGTATGAACGCTTGAATGGAGTCAAATCCGATCATAATCCAATTTTAGCTACTTTTAAAATACCATATAAACATGACAAAAGGAAATGGAAATTAAATGTGAGTCTCCTAGAAGATAACCTGACTAATGATCGAGTTGAACACATAATTAAAGATGTTAAGTCCAAACTAGATTCTGGCAAAATAATAAGTGCCTCACATGCCTTGAAAGTAATCCTTGACTCTTCAAGAAGAGAGTATATAAAGCTAGGAGTAAAGAAAAGTGAGGAAAGAAGACAAATGGCTGAGAAATTAGAACACTGTAAACGCTTGTCTATAGATGGTTTGACCAGAGAAGAATTATTAAAGAAATCCTCCTCTTACTCAGCCAGAGGCTGTCTAGTTAGAACAGGATTAAAAAATATTGATAAAGGTCAAGTAATCCTAGAACGTATAAAAGATTTCGAAAAAAGACACATGGAGAAGAAAGAGGTTAATTTTTTGGTTGATTCTTACGGAAATGAAATAAAAGAGAAAAGTAAAATAGAAAGGGAAATCGTAATGTTTTACAAAGACCTATATAGCTGCTTGGAATGTCAAAAAAACGAGGGAGGTAGAAATAGTAGATGCAAGGTACATAATGATAGCTTCCACATAACCTTTTCCAATAATGGGCCACTTGCCACAGACCCTTCTCTGCCTCAAATATCTAAACCATTGAGAGACTTTTTAGATAGCGATGTAACGTCTATAGAAATAAGTGAATATGTGCGAGGTAATAATAAGAAAAACAAGTCCCCGGGACCCGATGGGTTCCCGATGGAATTTTATAAAAAACACTGCTACCTGCTCTCTCCACTGTTGGAAAGAGTGTATAAGGAGGCTGTTTTGCGAGGGCATTTTGAAACGCATATAACCAACGGCAACTTGGTGTTGATACCAAAGAGTGGAAAAGACCCAAGGAAGGTCGAAAATCTAAGACCGTTAACAATGCTTAACTCATCTTACAAAATTTATAGTGGCATTTTGTCAAAGAGGATGAATAAAGTATTACCCTTAATAATACATGAGACTCAGAAGGGATTCATCCAGGGCAGATACATACATGACGCCATTAGGGGCATTATGGATTCGGTAGATGAAGAAAAAAATAGTAAAAAGGCCCTTATGGCAATAGATTTCCAAAAAGCCTTCGATAGTGTATCGCACAATCACATTTTAAAGTGTTTGGGCCTCTATGGTTTTGGGCCTGATTTCATATGTATGATAGCTATATGTCTCCGTAGGATTCATACCGAATATGGGAAAAGTTGCGAGACGTTTGGGGTAAGAAGGGGCTGTAGGCAAGGAGACCCACTGTCTCCCTGTGTATTTGTATTGGCAATTGACAAACTTTTACGAGAAATTAATGAATCGGAAAAAATTAGAGGGGTCAAATTTCATGATACTGAAATCAAAACCCAGGCTTTCGCTGACGACATAACAGCACTTTATTCAGGCTCAAGTAATGAAATTACACGGTCAGTAGAGGAAACTATAAAAATTATCAATCTTAGGGGGAAACTATCAGGATTACAAATTAATCTTATGAAAACCAACATATTGACAAGTTCGTTGGATTTATCAGTCCCCCGAAATATACAGATAGTAGGAGAAGCAAAAATTCTAGGAGTTCACATATCCATTGGAGGTTCTTACATTGACAAAAATGTTAGGTGTATAGAAGAGAAGATAAATAGTATCACGGCAAAATATAATTACCTAGTCAGCTGGAATGTGCCCACCAGGATACACGTGTGGAATGTATTAATACTCCCGAGAGTAACTCATTTATTACGAATAGCGCGGTTTGATGAGAGACTCTGTAAGAAAGTCGATGAAATAGCCCGTTCATTCATTTTAAAGAAAGAAAGTTCTCCCAGGATCACCTGGGAGAGAATACAATGTCCAAGGAAATATGGGGGGCTTGGACTCCTTTCTATACGAACCATATGGAAGACCATATTATTTTCCTGGTTTAAGAGAATTGTTCATACAGACACTTCGTGGACCAAAATATTGGTAAGTAAACTGGAAGAGGAGAGAAGTCTTGATTTCAACTCAGTTAGGGGAAAGGGCCCCTCGAGGCTCATTGAATACTTAAAGACAGTAAGCCCATTTTGGGAGAGTGTGGCAAATGTTAGTGAGGAATTGGCTTCTAAGATTCTTCCTCTTATGGGGTGGCAAGAGCCAACAAAAAATAATAACAGACTAGACTTCCTTCGAGAGACCTCTATAAAGAAAAAAATAAACTTTATCGGTGAGATATATGAATTTACCAAATACACATGTTTTAACGAAACACTGGAGATACGAAGAGTTTTAAAAAATATTAGTTTTAAATGTAGACCGATTGGCCCAAGAAATTGTTTCTTTGGTTTTCTATTTTTTTTAACAATAAAAATCTACGTAATTTACAACTTAATGAGATAACTAAAAATAAATATTTAAAGCAGATCGAGCGTCACAAAGACAGAGAGAACGTGAATGCTAAAATGAATAAAATTATTGAGGGCTTATCCAACCTTAGATTTGACTTTTCACTATATTGGATAAAATATAAAATAATCACCAATACTTTGACCACGGGAAGCTTATATGGGAAAACAAAAGATGAAAGACTTTGCTTCTTCTGTAAGGAAAATATAGAGACCACAGACCACTTTCTTGTTAAATGTATTGCTACTAGACCAATTCGGGAAAAGATAGCTTTAGCAATATTTCTAAAATATGATATTATTTTACAAAGCAATAATTTTTCTTTTTTATATATTGGCCCCCATCAAACTGAAATTAATTTTATAGTAACAAAAATAACAAACGCCCTATATAAATTTAGATGCACTAAAACGCCACTGCCTGATAATTTTGATAAATTTGTGGATAAAATTTTAGAAGCCCCCCTTGATGATTGATTGTTTTTTTTTTTTTTTAATTATAATTATCATGATGAAGTTTCTTACGTTTATGTTATATTTTAGCGATTTTAAGGGATGATTTGTTTTCTTATTTTTACACATGTTGATTAATACACTCATATGATTAATAAAGTTGTACGTCCGTACAAAAAAAAAAAAAAAAAAACCCTATATATAGGTAATATTTTATACAGGGTTAGCCGAATATGAAACATCGGATTGTTAATGCAATATCTTTCTTAATAGAACTCTTGAAGGTTTGTTAAGATACGTGACACGGGCCTTTTTACATCTGCTATGTTGTTTTCACAACTTTTTGTTGAAAAACAACGACAAATGGACCTTTAAAACAAGCGAACGGCTGTCTCAATTGGTTACTCTGTCCAGTCCCACCAGACTATCATGAACATGCTTGGGGTAAGCCTTACATTCATCCGGCGTACCAAAAAAGTTATCAAAGATACGGGCAAGCCCACAAGGAGGCCTGGAAAGGAAAGAAGCGATCAGTGAAGACCAAGCTGACAAGGCCGTCGCCGGCAGATACTTCGTAACCCAACCGCTCCACGAATAAAATTGCGCAGGAGTACGATGTATCTGCTAGGACTTCGGGAGGGTGGTCAAAGCTGACCTGGCCATGAAGACGTTCAAGTACAGGAAGATCCTCTAGTAACGAACACCAGGTCAAGAGGAAGCCCAAGCAACCAAATAACGTTCGGAAACGTTCTCCGAACGTTAGTTTTGGTTCGCAGAACGTTCCCTGCACGTTAGTTTCGTCTCTGAAGGTATTTTTACGTTAGCATGGATGGTTTCTTAACGTTCTCCGAACGTTCCCTGTTGGTTATATTTACGTTTCCTAACGTTCTATTTACGTCCCTAACGTTCTATTTACGTTCCCCTAACGTTCTATTTACGTTCCATAACGTTCTATTTACGTTCCCCAACGTCTATTTACGTTCTTCTAACGTTCTATTTACTTCCCCTAACGTCTATTTACGTTCCCTCAACGTCTATTTACGTTCCCCAACGTTCTATTTACGTTCTTCTAACGTTCTATTTACGTTCCCTCAACGTTATATTTACGTTCCCTTTTAGTTTAGTATAGTTCCTTGTAGATATATTAAACTCCTTGAACGTATAAATATCTATTAGCGTTTATTTAACATTAAAACTGGACACGAATTATATAAAATATATACCATGTTATTATAACTCATAAAATTATACAAACATAAAAATAAAATATATAAGGCTCAAAGCACATGCGTAAAAAACATTAATAAACATTGTAATGTATTTTTTTTTTTTGCTCTTGGGTAAAACTATTAGTACAATATCATAAAAATATCAAATAAAAGACTTTCATGTTATTACATTATTTCTGATGAATGTTGGATGTTTGTGTTAGGTGATGGAGGGAAGTCTTGGAGAATATTTTATGATCCTTCCGACAGTTGTCCACGTTCCTCTTTTTCTCCATCAAGGGAATTTTCAAGGGTAATTCCCTCGTTTACTCCATGTTGAAGGATGATCACGCCTTGTTCTGAAACATAGAGGTTTCGGTAGTTAAATACAAATAAACAATGACATAGGATAATTAAAATAGTAGAAAAGCTTACCGTGGTGTCCTGATAATTGGAGGCAAGTATATATATAATATATACTTTTTTTCATCGTGGACATTTTTGTGCAAGAAGCTTTTTATCGTGAGGCATTTTTCCTCACTGTTAAATTTTTAAACCCTAATTCAATGGATTAAAATCCACTGCTGACACTTTAAAGGAGTAAAAGGCACTCGGCCTAAGAGTTTTGCACACCTCATGTAGTCTCGGGTGTTCCCCTGGAAGTCCTATAGTATCAGCAAGGAAGATTAAACAAAATTGTATAATTTCACTAATTTTTAATTTAACAATATTAATCTAAGCCTTTAATGGTCCAATTCGATCTTAGTCATCCTCATTAAATATATATATTATTATACATAATATATAAATATATATACATATAATATTTGTTTAAGTCTTGCTTATTTTATTGCTTGCAATGTCCATAAATTACATTGACTAATGGACTTCATAAATTTTCATTTCATGCCCCCATGATGGCAAGTGCAAGAAGGAGAAAAATTGCACTTGCTATAATGATGGGTTTTCCGAATTAGGAGGATACTAAAGGATGATGTTATGAAGAAAACCTTTCTTTCATAAAGGGAGGTTTTCAAGTGCAAAATTAAGTGCAAGAGGGGGGGGGGGGAAGTAGACATGGAAAGATATAAAATGCTCCTGAATAGAAGGTAGAACATAACGCTTGCAATTTTTATCTTTGTTCACTCTAAAAAACTTTAGTATAAAAAAAAATTAAAAAACCAATTTTCATATTCTCGAATGGAGTAGATTTTAGATTAATCTAATAATAATGTTTTTATAGTGTCATACATTTGAAATTATTGTCCATATATTTTTACCAAATATTCAACTACATTTATTAAAAATATTATTTACAAGGCTATCTGAAAATCCCTGACTGAATGTAATAGATTGTTTCATTTATGTATATATACATTATATATATACATACATACATATATATACACCACACCATATATATATATAATCCTAAAAAACCTCCACCCTTTAGAAACAAAAAACCTATACAAACATGCAACTTGAAATCTATGACATAAAAAACCTATAGTATATTATTATTAATATATTATAAGAACATAAAAAAACATAAGATATAGTAAACAATTTTCTATTCTATTACATTAGGTAAATCTAGTATGAATATGTTCATTGAAAATAATCATAATATAGTCATAACCTTGTATATAGCAATGCATATTACTTTTTTACAGATCACTATTATGACATTTGTCTATCCTCCTCAATAGAGTATTATATAGACAATTCATAGTAATCATGTATTTCTTATGATAAGAAGTAAGTATAAATTCTTGTATCAGCGGTATGGAATTTAAAATATGATTTTTTGAAAAACATTTTTAATCATCTCAATAAGCGTAATGTTAGTACATATATACAATGAATATTTTTTATTTAAACCATTAAAGCCAAGATTATTTTGTCGCATAAATCAATAAATTTTTGAGAATATGAATTGATTTTTATCGTTTCTTGACATATCCGATAAAATTTGGAGAAAAAATACTGAAAAACCGGGTTTTTTGACCAGCAGGATTTCCTGCCACTCGGCTATAAAATCATGTTTTTGTTCTTTTCAAATGTAACTTTTAAAAGCAATTGTCAACATATATACAAGATAACTGTAAATAATTTCTTTAACCTAACATACATACAATATCAATATGTATTTGTATATTTCTTATTCTAAATTAATTTACTTATTTTGTATGGAAAGGTTCAGTACATTCGGAATGTAAAGGTACATCAAACATTTTAGTGATATATTTTGGAGGAAAACTGGCGACGTTTTGAATTCGATCTACTCCCTTTTGGCCTACAATGTTGCCCTCTATTGTAGCGAACAGTCATTGTAGCAGGCCCGCTGGCTGTACTGTAGGATCTGTTTTTCTTAAAAATTCCAAACTTTTTGGAAATACCAATTGCTATAGTTATCTTATTTTCTCAAAATTATGTCTTTTTTCTTTTGATATATTCTCCTGGACAAACGGCTTGGGAATTTACACTTCAATGCAAAAATTGGCCATCAATTTTTTTTTGGAACGAATCTCACTATATAATAGGATACATTCTGGTCAAAAAGGTCAACACCGCCTACGAGCATATTGTAAATACTAATAGAATTGGACATTTCGATATTTATGTGTTTTCCTTTGACCTTATTCCACCTGATAGCTGTTAGAAATGGATTTTATTGTTATTTGAGGCTACCGTGACAAGCTTGTTATTTTTCCACTACACAAGTGAAATATTTTCTCCATGTAGCCTCGTCCCTTTTTCATCTTGGTCATTCTTAGCATCAATGGAGGTACACTTCCTACCACACCAATTTTGTGTATGAATATTTTTGCAATATTTCAAATCGAAGATGGAGAATTTCCTCATGAGTGCGCTTTAAAGAAACCGAGAATACATACTTTATTCGATTATGTTCATGATTTTATAAGGGACTGATAAAAAATCATAAGTTATGTCATAAAATATAATTTCATGTATTTATAGACGAGTGGCAAGATATCCTGCCACTAAGTTGTTGCACCACAAATAAAAAATAAAAAAAAATTGAACAAAATATTAATGTCATGATATTTTTATGCAATTCAAGAATCAGATTAGCTAAATTTTGGAACAATTTGCTATGAACTATACTAATACATGGCCATATTTATGAGACATAGCAATTCAAACAATTCTTACTTACTACTAGCTTGTGCTCTAAGCTGTATTGTCGAACAATATTATATATGGCAATGAACATTATTACTTAGTTAACCTAAAATGTATTAAGAACAAGTTAAAACTTAAACAAAGGAAAAATATTAGATGGAACTTTTTCTATGTTATTTTAAATTGAATGCAGGAAAACCTGCCACTCGTCTTTATGGGTTTAAACAATTATTGTCAAAATTTTCCTTTTCATATCCTCCTACGACAATTCCTCTACGCTCCTGGACACCACTGCAGCATCATTAAACATGGCAACGGTCGTGAAAGATGACTTTATAGTTGTAGTGGGTCCCAACGGCCTCCTTTATTTTAAGTAATCATAGGATTTGACATATCAAGCGCTGAGATCTGAGTCCCATGATTGTGGCACGTAGTCTTTGAGAGGCCAAGAGTCAAATCTGGGATTGACAAGGTACTTGAGTTCTATTTGCTTCGATGAATACAATCTGGCTACATAACATAGTTCTAACAGCTCACACACACCAAGCTCAATTCCGAATGTTTGACGTTAAGGACCTCAAATCCTCCCTAGAGATACATTTGTTTTTCTGTATTGAAAATTCGTCAGAGAAGGCTTTCAGATGAGATTGGAGGTATCTCAGACTCTTCCTGGTGGCCTTCTATTGTATGTCATCCTCATGAAATAGATTGTGTGTCCCTGTTCAAGGCGAGGACAGAAATAGGTAGGCTCTGATGGACTTCATCCTGGGGTCCTTTTCCTCTCACTTGAGACTTCTTAATGATGGATTAAATGGTGCTACAGAGGTACTTAGGATGCCTAGTGATCTCCTGGACGGATGGCTTTTGCCTTGAAGCTCAATGACTGCGGATCTTCTCACCCCCTCCAGTATGATAACGAAAAAATATTCAAGTACCCCTCAAACTCAACTAAGCTCTATTCTCCATTTAAAAAATGAGCGGAGATCCAAGATGGCTTAAAAACACAGGGCATAAACAAAACCTAAGCAACAAAATACAAACCAAATTATAATTATTATTCATGTATTTCTTTTACGTAATATCTATCTATCTTATGTTATGTCCCTGACGTCACGTTGGAGAGGACACCTGACGTCATGTATACTCTGTCTCTCTATTTCCTTTTCCTTGTATATATTTCCTCCTTTTCCTTCTGTGTCAATAAAGGAGTCTTCTAGTCATGACCCTCTCACACGTGTCGTTCCTTCTTATTAGTTCCTGCCGTGCAATCTCATTGGCGACGACTCTGGGATATTAATATACTTATTATATATTCTCTCTAAAGGTATCCCAACACAACATCTGGCGACGACTCTGGGATATTAATATACTTATTATATATTCTCTCTAAAGGTATCCCAACACAACATCTGGCTGACTAGGATGGTAAAACTGTTACCCAAGCTCACTACCGCCGAGCTGCGTGCGGAGTGTCTCTCCATGGAGTTAGGTGACTCTGAAGAAGCCCTTAAAAGTCAACGGAAGCCTGAGCTCGTTGCACTTCTTCGTCACTATATCGAGTCGTGTGGGTGCGATCCTAAGACCTACGACTTCGGTTCGGTCCCTACTCCTCCTCCTTCTGCCACGGACTCTCTCTCAGGAACAAACCGCTTAGGAGTGTCTCAACCTCCTCCCTTCGACATGTCCGCTCCTCGTAGAGGTCATCGATGGTCGTCCTGGAACGATGAGTTCCAGACTTTTCTCTCTCTCTGTGGGGAGCTGCCCCCAGAGCAAAAGAAGGCTCTTCTCCTCCACTGCGCAGGCCCAACGGTGCAACGCTGGCACAAAACCCTCTCCATCGAGACTAAAGACGATGAGGACTGCTACTCCTCCCTTCTCCGAGCCATGACCGAGGCATTCTCCCCCATAGAATCTGTTCTCTACGAACGGTTCTGCCTCACTGAAATGAAGCAAGCCGTTGGTGAGCCCATTGACGACTTCCTTACTCGCCTTCGGGGACAGGCTAAATTCTGTCGGCTCACTTGTGCTTCCTGCCAGGCTCCTTATGAGGATGATGTGGTCTTGGGAACCATCATCAAAAACACCTCTAACCTTAAACTTCGCCGGTCTGCATTTGAGCGAAAGGCCATTAAACTGAATGAAGTCGTCCAACTGGGACGAGCACTGGAGTCCGCGGAAGCTCACTCTCGCGAGATGGTGGCGGAACATACTGCGATGGCGTCGGAATATAAAGGTCCGAAAGGTTCATGGCGAGCCAAAAAGAACGCCCCGCAGGAGTTTCATGCTCGTAAGCCGCCTCCTTCTTCTCCCTTGAAGAAGGTATGTAAATTTTGCGCGACTCCTCACATTCTCAAGAGGAGATTCTGTCCTGCTGTGGGCAAAATATGCTCCAAATGTTCGCAATTGGACCACTTCGCGTCCTGTTGTACGAATGGAGTCTCCAACGCTATTGCCTGCAACTCCTCACTCTCCCCTCTCATTGCTCCCTCCAAAAGAGCATTCGTCTCCCTCTTAGTGGAAGGAAAACAGGTTCCATTCCTACTCGACCTGGGTTCAAATGTGAACATCCTCCCTAAGACTCTCTGTCCTAACTCTCGGATTCGTGGACCTGAAGGACACATTATGACTTTCGGTGGCGGCAAGGTCAAATCTAATGGGGTCATCTCTCTCCCCGTCTCTCTGAAAAGATGCCGCAAAGTCTTGGAATTCGTGGTTACAGATGTGAACCAACCAATCTTAGGTTCAAGTTCTTGCCTCGACTTAGGTCTAATCTCTCTTCGGCCTCCGAGTTATCTCTCTAACTCCACCTCTTGGCCAGAAGAGGACCTCGTTCCAAAAAAACCCAAACTCTCTTCGAAAGAAGTTCTCTCCTCCTACCGCGATACTCCACCCTCCTACCGCGACACGCTACTCTCCTCCTACCGCGCTACTCCTCTCTCCTCAGGTAGAACTCCTGCGGAACTACAACTCTCTCGCCCGATCCGGACTTGCCTAGATGGTCTCATTCCTCAAAAATGCTCTAAGAAGTCCCTATCAAAGGATACTCCTGTCTGGTGCCGAAGCTTCCAACCCAAGGGCCCAAAGTGGGTTCCGGGAAAAATCTACGGTTCTATCGGCAATGCCCTATGGACCGTCCAGGTCGGAGCGGAAGTCCGAACGCGACACATAAATCAACTCCGCCCTCGCAAGAGTTGATTGGGGGGTGATGTTATGTCCCTGACGTCACGTTGGAGGACACTCTGACGTCATGTATACTCTGTCTCTCTATTTCCTTTTCCTTGTATATATTTCCTCCCTTTTCCTTCTGTGTCAATAAAGGAGTCTTCTAGTCATGACCCTCTCACACGTGTCGTTCTTCTTATTAGTTCCTGCCGTGCAATCTCATTGGCGACGACTCTGGGATATTAATATACTTATTATATATTCTCTCTAAAGGTATCCCAACACAACACTTTATATATATATGTATCTAGAATAGTTAAACATTGAAATAAGACAATGTCGCCCATAATACGCAATTAGCAAATATATTATTTTGTAATTTGGTTGACAACAACTACTTCAATATTTATTACAAAATTATTCCGCGTGCCCACCATTGTACGAACTAAAGCCCTAAGTCTCTTGGCCACACTAGTGCAGCTGTTACGCACCATCTCCTGGGAAATCTTGTTACAAGAGGCCTCAGCTGCGGCTACCAGCTGATCCTTGTTAGCCCTTGCTTCAGCATCCCCTACTTGGCAAAGTCAAGGGAGTTGCAATCAGGAGATGAGGGAGGTCAAAGCTCCTTGTTCCAAAAGTTGTAAAATTGACTGCACATCAGTCCTGCACAATCTTTGCAGTATGGGCCGGAGCTCCGTCTTGCTGAAAGCAGACAGGGACTCCACCAAACTCTTCATGGATCCACGGGGATACACTGGTCTTTAGACAGTACGAGTACACGATCTTGTAGATTTTAACACCGTCTGGACTCCGGAGCAAGGGTGATTTTTTTACCATTGGACGCCACTGCCCCCCAGACCATCACAGATACCGCCTTCTGCATCCGGTAGACGTTTATGGGATCTTGGAGGCATCACTGCACAATATACGATCATTCTGAGGATTGAATTTATTTGTGGTCTCGAAAAGTTTATCATCATAGAAGATCACAATGACACTTGGGTTGTCTGCGTACCATTTGAGCAGTACTTTGATCTTGCCTTCCTCTTGACCCTGGTGGCCTCGTTTAGTAGATGCATCTTCCTGTACTTGAACGTTTTCATGGCCAGGTCAGCTTTGACCACCCTCCCGAAGGTCCTTGCAGATACATCGTACTCCTGAGCCATCTTGTTAATGGAGCGGACGGGTTACGAAGTATCTAGCCGGCGACGGCCTTGGTCAGTCTTGGTGTCTTCACTGAACGCTTCTTTCAGGCCTCCTTTTGGGTTTGCCCGTCTCTTTGATAATTTTTTTGGTACGCCAGATAAATGTACGGCTTACCCCAAGTATGTTCATGATAGCCTTGTGGGACTGGGCAGAGTCCAACATCTTGAGGACGGCCGATCGCTTGCTTTCAATGTCCATTTCGTCGTTGTTTTTCAACAAAAAGTTGTGAAAACATCATAGCAGATGTAAAAAGTCCGTGTCACATAATTTTATATCTTAACAAAACCTCTCAGAGTTATATTAAGAAAGATATTGCACTTACAATCCGATGTTTCACTAATTCGGCCTACTATATATATATATATATATATGCAACAAGTGACTCTCTGTTTTTTTCTATTCGATGCATATTTCGCCATCTCTATAAAATCCTTCCCATAAACGTATTGTACATGAATCTAAGTCCAAATCCCATTCGTATAATAAATGACACGAGAAAAATTTATGAGCCGCAAAAGTATGTTTTATTCAATTTGTGAAAAGGGGTGTTACATATATGCATTTAAGATCCTTCCTTATCCTCTTATTACATTATATCTTGCATTCATATTTGCATCAGAGGCTCAATTACAAGAGTTTATCATTGTGTACATATTTGGTACTAGGAGGCATCATAATGCCTATTTAGATAATCAAATCCATAAAAATATATTTCTTGCAGAACCATATCAAGGTTCAAAGATCTTAATCCTTTTTTTCATGTAGGATTGACATTTTATTTGACACGGGGCTTTTACAAATTAAATTATGTATAAAAAAACGGAGATATATGCATTAAAGTTTTTCAAATCTGGCTACTATAGAAGTCGATATGACTAACTGAAGAAGTTCAATGAATTTCTTGTGTAGTTTTATCTAGCTTAATAACGCCAAGTAATTACCCCCTATTTCAGTAAAGGCGAAAGCCCTTGGTGGTGTAAAGCTTAACTCAAAGAGGCTTGTTAAAAGTGTCTGTCCAAGTTATTGGCAAATAAGGAGGGGGGATTCAACGAGGAAGATATTATGACGTTGCGCTTAGATGGAAACAGATTATTGAACAAAACATATTTGAACTAAATCCGATCACTGTACATTTTTTATAAAGCATTGAATAAAGAGCAAAAAAGCGAAAAAGGAGATATTTGATAACCTACTCTCTCTCTCTCTATCCTCTATATCTATATATATATATATATATATATATATATATATATATATATATATATATATATATATGCGTGTGTGTGAATATTCTGAGTCATAGGTTATTCTGAAAATAAAATATATCATGTCAGTCTAAAAGTGTAAGAAGCATGACTTCTTTTATCAAAATTATGCTCCAATAAGTTTGAATTCAATAATATATTGCAAAAAATAGACTAATTACTGCATTTCAATATTTTAGTAAAAATATAATGACCATTATCGTACTTATCAATCCTGAAATATTTCCTGAGGACTAAATTTATTGATAAATTACCCAAATTTATATTAGTACATCAATCAAAACGATGATGAAAGGTTTTACCCTTAGGCTGTAAATTGTTGATTATAAAAATGCATTTTTCTTTGAAAATATAACTTTATGATGATAATATTAACTCAGAGAATGGATTCATGATTGTTCCATTAATCTTTCTTGTAATACTCTAATAAATATAACTTTGAATGTATTACAGGAAAGATTTTTTAAATTTCTTCTGTATATTTTGTTTAACCGAAATAAAGCCTAGTTACCTTCAATTGATTTTTTAAAATAAAAATAGTACTTTATTATGCCTTGATTATATTTTTCTGGCTAACAAACAGCTATATAATATATGTGTAGGACCATAAATCATCATTCATATTTATTTGTTGTGATTATGATATACATTTACTTATTATATACCAGTTTATTATGTGTCATAATATTCTTACAATAGTGATTGGACCATATTATACTTTTTTCAGTTAAAAAATTCCAAAGTAATTGCGTTAAAACAAAACATAAATAGACATTTGAGTCCAAAATTGTACAATTGAGAAGGCTAATGAAGACGTAATTAAATACTATAAAGGAAAAATTAGAAGGGAATTAACATGTAGTTACCGGGTGCAAAAAAAAAGATACCGATTTTCAAGGGCCAACCTCTATACCTCAACTGAGAAAAGAACTGAATCAAAATTTTATCGGATCATATTTTGATCAATGAATTCTTTTTCCTTTAATTCTCTTGTCATCCCCTAAGCGACTTAACCTGCCAAAACTCTGGAGCTACGTTCCGGATTTTTGCCATATTTGCAGCCCTTATATGGTTCGTTGGCCTTACGAGAGCCGAATTCGCCTTCTCCCTTCGTTCTTCCATCAAGCAGGAACGAGTAAGTGGTGGCGGAGTGGTTCCTATTATGCCCATGCGGGCCTTCACGGCAGACTGTCTCCCACAACAGTCTGGTTAACTGTCAAAATCCCTAAACTGTCAGCCTCTTTTAATTTCTGGCATTTTTCAATCACATTTGATTTTTAAATTGATGTTGAAGTACCAACCAAAGTACCAATAGTTATATCCTAATACAAAGCTAAATATAAAATGCATCTTTTTTTATTACTCTCATATCATTCTTTGCTTTACTTTGATCTTAAATGGATCAAAGGGAATAATAACAACGACGGAATCATTTATAATCATTTCCTTCAAAATCAACAGCAACAACAACAATATCTTACTAATCATGGCCCTCTAACTTTACAACAGGCACAACAAAAAAGCAAACAAATATTTGTTGATTCGAGGGGGTGGATACAAGTTATACAACAAACATCAATTTAGTAAAATAACAACAACAACAAGAAACGAGCTATTAGAAGGCAATGCTTTAAAAAGCTAATTGAATTAAAGGGGGTGAATAAACTTGATGAAGGTTCGTGGCGGTAAAAAGCCTTCAAACTTTTTATTTGCATGCAACAGGGTTGGAAACCTTACTTTTAATAAGCTGAGGGGTTTTCAATTTGCTTCTGATTTAGAGTGCTGCTGGGTATTCTATATCATTAAGTTGTATGGGCTAAATGAACTCCATAGAACTTGCTAAATAAATATTTGGATAACTGTATTTCTTTCTGTTTTCACTTCAAATACATTGCAAATATGTGTTCATAATTTCCTTGGTCAATTTGAATACAAATCTACTAAAGAAGAAATATATATTATGTTTGATTGTTTTAATTATGTATCCATTTTATGTATGTACATGATGGCATTTCAATTCTTCATTGATATTTGAACTAATTCATCAATTAATAAACGTATTAGCATGATTAGTGAATGATTATAAACATAATCTTTTTTCTATATGATTTTTACTCACAATATAATTTTATTCATTAAGATTTTAGGTTTTATAAACATGTCTTTATAGGTCAGAATTGAGTCCATTCACATGATCGGGTGTTTACTTTGAAAAATTGTAAGAAAAGCAAACTTTGTAAAGCTATCATACAATATCATTATTATGTTTCTTTTTTTTAACTATAGGGTTAATGGATTTACATATCCATTGGACTATGAAGTAGCATTTAACTCTGAAAATGAATCAATCGATTCTAGGATACTTTCTGTGACGTTGTTAGTCAAACTTGAATCTTTAATATTGAGAATTAAATACACCTTAAGTAAATTAGCTTATTTAAAAATGGATTATTTATTAAACTTATTTCGAACTTCTTCCTCGAATGTGATTGGAAAGGGTCTCGAATGAAAAAAAACCTAGTATGGATTTAAATATGTTTCCTCTGTTCACACGAGGCTACTGTGGAGAATCATTTAATAGCATTTGGAATTCTTAGCCCTATTATTTGTTCTATAAAAAGTAAATTTTTATTATAGAAATAAAACATACCAAAAAATCTGGAAAATGATTTTTTCATTATATCATTAGCATTCACGATAAATATTATTTCCAATGTCTCCAGCGTTAATAAATATGATATTTCTTATTGAGTTTAGGAGGACTAAATAAAGTGTTTCTAAATATCATATATCAACAGTACATGCAGTTGAAATTGCATTTTAATTGAACTCAATTATGATATGGTACAGTTTTGAAAAGTAGATTGATTGCTCTTTTACTGAGTTCAAGTTTAATTTTAACATCATGAAGAAAACCCTTTTATCCCAAAATAATATGATTGATAGTTTTTTTTCATGTAATTTTATATATAAATATATCTTCGTATAAAAATAGAAATCTAACGATAATAAGATATATCCTCAGAGTCCTTTTTAGTAATAGTTTGATGTATCTGCAAGGGGATTATGTATCACGTAATGATTTGATTTGTAGGAGATATATCAGATGTGAAAGATTCTTCTATCTAGAGTTCCTCACCAAGCCAATCAAAAATACACAATCTGCAAGACTTATATAAATTGGAATGTATAAAATAGGAAAATCATGTACTGATGAGTAAGTTGCAATAAATATTTAAAATGCTTAGACCTAAGGTAATCAGTTAAAAAAGAGCTTTTAAGGCCCAAAATCTGAAATGAAAACCTGCTAAATATAGAAGAAAATGAAAAAAGTTTCCACAGGCATCATCAAAGCCAACATGGTAACCTCATTTGGTTGTCAGTCCAAGAAAAAAGAAATAAATTCAAGTTGACAAATAAAGGATCCAAAGAATCTTTTAAAAACATTTTGAGTCTTGTATTTATGTATAGGGGGAAATATCTTGATGTTATTTGTCAAGAGTCCCCCTGAAAGGATATAAAATATCTTTAAACATTTTGAGTTGTTACATTGAAGGTTTTTTTATAAAATACTGAATGTGTTTAGTTAAATAAATTAAATTTCGTTAAAGAATGTTAGTTTTTATTCATCTAATCTATATCTATGCGATAATCTATTATATTTCATTGATTGAATATCTGTTTTTTGTGAGTGTTTTTGTAATCTTGTAAGAAAATTAGATTCCATCATTTAATGTAATATTTAGGTTATTCATAATAAATAAATCAAAGTATATTTATGTATTTCTGATTCATTTAGCATATAGTTATCACTAAAAATCGTTGAATATGGCTGATATGTGACAATGAGGTTTCTAAGCATTTATATTGATTGATGACGTCACAAAGGAAATGATATAACAAAGCATATAGATTCGACAAACGTAGTTTAAAAAACCCAGTCAATGCGATAAGTGATCCGTGGGATTTATGTATATATAGATAAAAATCATAGAGAACAAAGACCTTAATTTTGTTGCATAGTCTTATTTATGCTTATATATCTCTTTGAGTTTATATTTCTTTTCATTAAAAGTTAATTTAAGGAACTCTTTTCTGGTTTTATAATATACTAGCTTAAGTACCCGGCGTTTGCCCGGGTGACCAGTGACGTCATTTTCTCTCTGTATCCCTTAGTAAGAGAGGAGAGAGAGAGAGAGAGAAACAACTCGGGTATAAGGGATACCACACATATTATTTCCTTCAGGAAAGAAATGAAATCCGAGATTTATAAAATATACATTTGCTACTTAATCAAAAAGCAGAGTTTTTTTCTAGAGACACCAAACATATCAAATGAAACCTTGATATATCAGCTTTAATTCAATATTAAATTTAATCATATAAAATATGTCAGTCAGGAACAGTGTTTCCCTAAGTTAAATCCTTGATTTTTTTGTTTTGATAAAACATTTTTCTTACCAGATTTTGGATCCAAATAGCGAGAAATGATCGATGAAAACGGTTTGGATACGTCCAATTAAAAGTCCCTTTGGAATTTTTTGGCCACAAAAGTCCAAAAACTGATTTAATATCCTATTAGCTTTGACTCCGATCACTCTATGAAGTTATTTAATTAAGTTTTGTCTTTCTTTCATTAACGAATTATTATTTATTATTTTAACTCTCATTAATAATCTATATTGATGCATTTTCTAACCTTCACAATTGAGTGTTATAACCATGGTAAGGCCATATCATCAAACAAAAAGCCCAGAATAACCGATGAGATACTAAAAACGGGTCTTTACAACTCAAGACTTGAATCACTCAAGCTTCTAGCTCAGACAAAAAAGTTTTTAATGCCGAAAATTGATTGGGCTATTAAACAAAAACTATGAAAGATACATGACTTATGCATAAGAAGCTTAAGTACCCGGCGTTTGCCCGGGTGACCAGTAACGTCATTTTTGAGATCATTTTGGCTATGTTTTATGGGGTGGTCTACAATTTTTATTTTATGATAAAAGTTGATAGAATGCCTCCTCAATAAAAATACTCCGGAACATGCTTGAAGGCTTAATATATTCCAGGGCCATATGTTGCTTACATAAATATAAATAAAAGATCATGACAATGATTAAGATACATTTTTTCTATAAATATTCACTTCTTAAAATGATGTATTATATAAAAAGCTCCCATATCGTTTGAAGCCTTATTATATGCATTAACAACATTAGCATTTATAGATAGACCCTCAATAACATCAATACATAATACTTGTTGCGACAGTAATGACAAAAATATCCAAGATGATAAAGTTATTTTAAGGCAAGACCTTCTTCATGATTTGGAGGGAAAATCGGCATTTCCAACTTTGCACTGGAAACCATTTTCATGATGTTATCGTATTCATGAGTACATGTCAAATATTTTAATTCATAGAGCTTCTCCCTTCTCTTTCTTCATACTTCGGAGCGCGTTCAGCTGTGTCTCCTGTGAGAAAAGGGGGATGAGTTTGAAGTATTCAAACTGGTTAATAAGATTGGTGAACCCAAGGTTGGGGCAATACAAAAACAAACATGTAGCAGTGTGACTACTCAATGACGTCACTGGAGAACGATTATATCTATAGATATATATTTATCAATCAATCTCTCTATCTATCTATAAATAAATGTATATATATATATAATCGTGCTCCAGTGACGTCATTGAGTAGTTATACTGCTAGGATTACATGCTTTTTTTGTATTGCCCCGACCTTATTATACAGACCTTGGGTGAAACGGGGTGTTAATTTATGACGTCATATGGTGTCGGATATTTTTTTTTGCGAGGGCTTCATTTTGCATTTCATAATTTAAAAACCACTTATGCAGTAAAAAGTCTCCCTAGAGGTTACATTAGATTAATAAGTTAGAGCACCCCCTAGGGAGCAAAAAAGAACTAACATTATAGCCAACTCCTATGCTATATATATGTAGCATATATACTTATGAAATAATGCTTACAAATAAAACTTTTTTGTTTTTCATCCAATTTTAAAAATTTCTTCACATTTGCATTAGTCTCCCCAATTGGGAACAACTATATTAACAAATTTAAAAATAAAAAAAATGCCAAAAATCATGGACCCCTTAAGTTTTTTGAAAAAATCAGTTTTTTGGGTTTTCTTAAAAATATGAAACACTTGAGAATGATTTATTTTATAGTTTGTTGTCAGACTTTTTAAGCTCCTTCTTATGAACTTAAGTTGAAATCTTTGAGTTCACCAGGAGCGGAGAAAAAAACACTTTTCCTTTTGACAGTTTTTATGCCAAAACTCAAAAAATTCTAAACCAAAATTCATTTAAAAGAAACGAACTTATTAGAAATGCCAAACTCTATAGGTACTATTTTATAACTTGATGCGATCAACCCAACAGACAACCCACAGAAGGCCCCCAAAATTTAGGATTTCAAAAATATTCCGCTTCGTCCATGAAATTCGACCTAATATTCAATCCGGATTTGAGGCTCTTAATGACCTCGGATCCGGATACTGATAACATCAAAGTTGCTCCCTTTGTGAAGCTGAATATGATTGTGCAAAAATATATTGCGAAAACTGCAAATTAAAAAAATCCGGATCCCGGCCCAAATATGTCCCGGAAGCCGGACATTGACTTAACCAACCTAAGCTTATTTTGCAAGGCCTTCATTTCGTATGTTTTGTTTTGAACTTTTTTCGTATTAAAAAGTCCCCAGAGGTTTTCTTGAATTTCCCGACAGGCCGGTCCGGTTTTCCGGGAAATTTCTTTGGACCCGATTGGAAACCCTATTCTTGATATACTTTCAGAGTAGCTTTTTTTCGAAATGGGAAAGAATCAAAAGTTAAGGAAATGTCATAATCCGGGTCCGGGAGTTTCTAGATCCGGATTTTTTTTCCGGATCCAGGTTCTTTGGGTAGAGATGCAGATAACTTTTGGTGTGCGTTCTGTCTCTAAAACATCTCACTTACGAACTATGGACAACCAAATTTTCCAAGCCTTTTTTCAGGCCTTTGCAAGGCCGCTAGGCCTTAGTTTATTTATACCAAAAGATGCCTACGGCCAAAGCCCACAAAACATTTAATTACATCCCGAGCCTCCTAACCCTCAAAAATCCATGCAAACCGCAAAACCCTCTCACAGACACAAATCTGGTCTGATCAGAATCTAACCTAGCCCAGACCATCACAGTGTCAAGATGCATCTGTGTGCCAAATTTCATCAAAAGCTCCTGTAGTTTCGGCCGTGATAGCGGTCAAACACACGGACAAACTCCATTATATATTACTAGCCCATTGCCGCTCCGCGGCTGGTGCTAGGCCCTCGGGCGGGTGGGTGGCCTACGGCCACAGCATTATACATGGTAACATATCTTTGGATAATATGTTGAGGCAAGGTTGAACTTGCATCAAACAATGAAGTTTTTGAAGCTTATGATGAATTGAGACGTAATATTCAAAGGATTTGAGTATCTTTATGATCGGATCCGGTACTGAAAATCGGAAAGTTGCTCCTATGGTAAATTGAATATGTTGTGCAAAAAAATTGCGAAAACTTGCAAATTAAAAAAAAATCGGATTCCGGCCCAATTAATGTCCCGGGCCGGACCATTGACTTAACCACCCAAGCTTATTTTGCAAGGCCTTCATTTCGTATGTTTTGTTTTGAACTTTTTTTCGTATTAAAAAGTCGCCCCAGAGGTTTTCTTGAATTTCCAGACAGGCCGGTCCGGTTTTCCGGGAAATTTCTTTGGGACCCGATGTAAACCCTATTCTTGATGTACTTTCAGAGTAGCTTTTTTTTCGAAATGGGAAAGAATCAAAAGTTAAGGAAATGTCATAATCCGGGTCCGGGAGTGTCTGGATCCGGAATTTTTTTCCGGATCCAGGTTCTTTGGGCAGAGATGCAGATAACTTTTAGTTTGCGTTCTGTCTCTAAAACATCTCACTACGAACTATGGACAACCAAAGTTTTCCAAGCCTTTTTAAGGCCTTTGCAAGCCGCTAGGCCTTTAGTCTTGTTTATACTAAAAGATGCTAGGCTAAAGTCCACAAAACATTAATTACATCCCGAGCCTCCTAACCCTCAAAAAGCCATACAA
>CP045894.1:10825175-10865944 GCA_013387185.1 Caligus rogercresseyi
TTGTCAATCCCAGATTTGACTCTTTGGACTCTCAAAGACTACGTGCCACAATCATGGGACTCAGATCTCAGCGCTTCATATTGTCAAATCCTATGATTACTTAAAATAAAGGAGGCCGTTGGGACCCACTACAACTATAAAGTCATCTTTCACGACCGTTGCCATGTTTATTGAGTGCCAGTTTGGTGTCCAGGAGCGTAGAGGAATTGGCCGTAGGAGGATATGAAAAGGAAAAATTTACAATAATGTTTAAATAAAAAATATTTCATTGTATATCATGTACAAACATTACGCTTATTGAGATGATGAAAAATGTTTTTAAAAAAATCATATTTTAAAATTCCATACCGCTGATACAAGAATTTATACTTACTTCTTATCATAAGAAATACATGATTACTATGAATTGTATATAATACTCTATTGAGGAGGATAGACAAATGTCATAATAGTGATTCATGTAAAAAATAATATGCTTTGATATATGCAAGGTTATTGACTTATATTGATTATTTCAATGAACATATTCATACTAGATTTACCTAATGTAATAGAATAGAAAATTGTTGTTACTATATCCTATGTGTTTTTTTGTTTCTTATAATATATTAATACTATATACTATATGGTTTTTTATGTTCATAGATTTCAAGTTGCATTTTTGTATAGGTTTTTTTTTTCTAAAAGGGTGGAGGTTTTGTAGGATTATATATTATATATATATGTGTGTGTGTGTGTGTGTGTAAATATATATATATAGGTATATAGGTGTGTGTGTGTGTATATATGTGTATGTTATATATATATATGTACCTATATATACATAAATGAAACAATCTATTACATTCAGTCAGGGATTTTCAGATAGCCATAGTAAATAATATTTTTAATAATGATAGTTGAAGTTGAATATTTGTAAAAATATATGACAATAATTCAATGTATGACACTATAAAAACATTATTATTAGAATAATCTAAATAATACATCCATTCGAGAATATGAAAAGTTTTTTTAATTATTTTATTAAAAAAGTTTTTAGAGTGAACAAAAGATAAAGATTGCAAGCGTTATGTTCTACCTTCTATTCAGGAGCATTTTATATCTTTCCATGTCTACTTCCCCCCCCCCCCTCCTTGCACTTACTTTTGCACTTGAAAAACTCCCTTTATGAAAGAAAGGTTTTCTCATAACATCATCCTTAGTATCTCCCTAATTCGGAAACCATCACATATAGCAAGTGCAATTTTTCTCCTTCTTGCACTTGCACATCATGGGGGCATGAAATGATAATTTATGAAGTCCATTAGTCAATGTAATTTATGGGACATTGCAAGCAATAAAATAAGCAAGACTTAAACAAATATTATATGTATATATATATTTATGTGATATATAAATATATTTAATGAGGATGACTAAGATCGAATGGACCATTAAAGGCTTAGATTAATATTTTAAATTAACAAATTAGTGAAATTATACAATTTTGTTTAATCTTCCTTGCTGATATATAGGACTTCCAGGGGAACACCGAGACTACATAAGGTGTGCAAAACTCTTAGGCCGAGTGCCTTTTACTCCTTAAAAGTGTCAGCAGTGGATTTTAATCCCATTGAATTAGGGTTTAAAAATTTAACAGTGAGGAAAATGCCTCACGATAAAAAGCTTCTTGACAAAAATGTCGACGAGAAAAAGTATATATATATATACTTGCCTCCAATATCAGGACACTGGCGGTAAGCTTTCTACTATTTTAATTATCCTATGTCATTGTTATATTGTATTTAACTACCGAACCTCTATGTTTCAGAACAATGCGTGATCATCCTTCAACATGGAGTAAACGAGGGATTACCTTGAAAATTCCCGTGCTGGAAGAAAGAGGAACGTGGACAACTGTCGGAAGGATCATAAAATATTCTCCAAGACTTTCCCTCCATCACCTAACACAAACATCCTACATTCATCAGAAATAATGTAATAACATGAAAGTCTTTATTTGATATTTTTATGATATTGTACTAATATGTTTTACCCAAGAGCAAAAAAAAAAATACATTACAATGTTTATTAATGTTTTTTACGCATGTGCTTTGAGCCTTATATATTTTATTTTTATGTTTGTATAATTTTATGAGTTATAAATAACATGGTATAATATTTTATATAATTCGTGTCCAGTTTAATGTTAAATAAACGCTTAATAGAATTTTAATTATATCTACAAGGGAACTATACTAAAACTAAAAGGGAACGTAAATAGAACGTTGAGGGAACGTAAATAGAACGTTAGAAGAACGTAAATAGAACGTTGGGGGAACGTAAATAGAACGTTGAGGGAACGTAAATAGAACGTTAGGGGAACGTAAATAGAACGTTAGAAGAACGTAAATAGAACGTTGGGGGAACGTAAATAGAACGTTGAGGGAACGTAAATAGAACGTTAGGGGACGTAAATAGAACGTTAGGGAACGTAAATAGAAAGTTAGGAGAACGTAAATATAACCAACAGGGAACGTTCGGAGAACGTTAAAAAACCATCCATGCTAACGTAAAAATAACCTTCAGAGAACGAAACTAACGTTCAGGGAACGTTCTGCGAACCAAAAACTAACGTTCGGAGAACGTTCTCCGAAGTTATTTGGTTGCTTGGGCTTCCTCTTGACCCTGGTGACCTCGTTTACAAGATGGATCTTCCTGTACTTGAACGTCTTCATGGCCAGGTCAGCTTTGACCACCCTCCCGAATGTCCTAGCAGATACATCGTAATCCTGAGCAATTTATTCGTGGAGCGGGTGGGTTACGAAGTATCTTGCCGGCGACGGCCTTGGTCAGCCTTGGTGTCTTCACTGATCGCTTCTTTCCTTGTCCAGGCCTCCTTGGGGCTTGCCCGTCTCTTTGATAACTTTTTTGGTACGCCGGCTGAATGTAAGGCTTACCCAAGCATGTTCATGATAGTCTGGTGGGACTGGACAGAGTCCAAAAATTGAGGACAGCCGTTCGCTTGTTTTAAGGTCCATTTTGTCGTTTTTTTCAACAAAAAGTTGTGAAAACAACATAACAGATGTAAAAAGGCCCGTGTCACGTAACTTTATATCTTAACAAACCTCTCCGAGTTATATTAAGAAAGATATTGCACTTACAATCCGATGTTTCACTAATTCGGCCTAACCCTGATATTATATATATATGTATACTATATATATGTTGTTCTTATTTTCAAATGTTTGAAATGTTAGCGATTTTGAGCATTTCTGTTTCTTGGTGATAAAAGAAGACGACATACAAAGTTTGAAAAATATCTTTAAAAAAGTTGCAAACTTTTTCAGAATGACGAACGACAAACTTTGGCAAACGACAAACGATCATTTTCGCAAAACGTCAACAAGTCTGATTCATATATATAATATATATATAATATATATAGATATATATTATATATATATATATATATATATATATATAATATATATATATATAATATATATATATATAATATATATATATATATTAGGGTTGTTCTTATTTTTCAAATGTTTGAAATGTTAGCAACTTGTGGATTTTCTGTTTCTTGGTGATAAAAGAAGACGACATACAAAGTTTGAACAAAATCGGTCAACATTACGAGGTCGCGCAACGAGGTCAAAGTTTTAAAAATTTAGTAAAAATATAGTTTTCCGCAAATTTCTTCAAAATGGTGGACGTTACAGACTTCAATAATAATTATTAATTTAAAGGAAATCTAATTACTACCAGACGTATGTTTGATGTTTTTTAATAAAACAAAGTTTTCAGTAAAAACAAAGCAATAAAGGGAGTGAGTATTGTTAGCTTATTTCATAGCTTTTTTGTATCAATTAACTTCACTCGCCTGTAGAAGATGACTTGTTCGCTTCAGAGTAAAATAGTACTTTTAAGTTTAGTAAACTTAGATGATAAATCCAAAAATGACCTTGGTTGCATTCTATCAATTCAGAATTCAGTACAATCTGAGTTTACATCATATGATTCAGAGCCTGTATTGACCTATAAGAAATCGATTATGAAAAAAATTAATAATAATGTGTTTCTTAGATGTGCGTCAAGGTATCCTCTCAAAATTTTACTTTGTCTCTGACGCATTTATAATCCATTATATGCGTCATTTTGTACGCGAGATAGGCTTTTTTTAATGTACATATAACTCTCTACTTATTAAATGACATGATTTAGTATACCAAAATATTAAAGCTGGTTAACCAAGCTTTCATTTGATATATTTGGTGTTCTAAAAATCGCTATACTTTAAGAGATATAAGCAAATACGTACACTCCCCCAAAAATTGATCTTTTGATATGAGAATATACGATTACCATCTGGTAACTCTGTTAGTGTTACCTGGATAGAAAGAGAAAGAGAAGGGAGGGAGTATTTTTTATACAAAAAAAATAAACATCATCCCTTTTTGATTTTTTTTTTTTTTTTGGCCCAGCCCGGCTTGAAAAATATAAGTCCTGGCGAAAAAAGTGTCCCGGTCGTTTCCAGATATATATATATATATATTTATTTATATATAGATATAGATACTTTCATGGCACACAATATTATAATCCTCAGTATTTAATTAGTAAACCCCTTTTGCAATATCTTTAAAAAAGGGTGTAAATATTTTCTAACACATTTAATTCATTATTCCTCAGTAAATTATGGTTTTCTTGTTGAGCAAGATAAGGCCTACAAGACAACCATATATGCTCCCTTCATGCACTTTTAATGCCTTAGGGAATTTAAAAAAAAGTTAATTAAGCTCTTGGATGACATATCATATCTGCTTGGTAAACCTGCATCCTCATATCATCATCATTATATGCCTCATTGTAATCAAGGATATGCAAATGCATAACTACAGGCATTATATATTACGTACTGGATTTCTCGAGGCATATTAAAAAACAAGGTATGACCATATTACCAAGATTTCGCTTTGCCAGAATTTTTTTAACTAATTCCCACGGCAAGCGGGAAGAATGGCATTAGTAATATCCATTGAGATATAAAGATATAGAGAGCTTATCCCTTCAATAGCAGAGAAACATCGTCGTTCAGCTGTATTCTGTGTGTCCACTATAAACAAAGTAATTGACCTACGTCGTCGTAAGTTGATCATAGAGATATATTATATCTCTGTAAAGTGAAGTTGATCCAGATAGCTGAAACTCAGAAGATATCGAAAGAGCACGTTGGACATATCGTGCATTAATATTTGGACATGTGAAAGCTCTGTGCAAAGTGGGTACTGCGAGAGCTCACAATTGACCAAAAAACAACAACGAATTGATTATTGTGAGCAGTGTTTGAAGCTGTTCAATCGTAATCAATCCGAATTCTTACGTCGATGAGTGACAATGGATGAAAACATGGCTCCATCACTTTACTCCCGAGTCCAATCGACAGTCAGCTGAGTGGACTGCATATGATGAACCGAATCCAAAGAGAGGAAAAACGCAACAGTCAGCTGGGAAGGTTATGGCGTCTGTATTTTGGGATGCACACGGTATAATATTCATTGACTATCTTAAAAGGGGAAAACAATCAACAGCGATTATTATTTTATTTTTTATCCCCACTACAGAGAGAAAACTAAAAAAAACGAACATAGTACCTAAAATAAAGTTTGCAAACATCCACATGGAAAAACAGATTTAAAAAAACAGACATACAAAAAGTATTAAAAGGACAGTGATATTTAAAAAATTACATCAAAAACATCCTAAAAGATCAAATTCATTTAAAGCAAACGGTGACAATTGAATTGCTTAACTTTATTTTCATAAAATATGCATATGCAATCAAGGTCTGAAACTTGGCTATTGCTTTGGAGGCGGTTCTGAGTATCTTCGACTGGGGATGAAAACCGTAGAGCTTCTCATCCCGCGTTGATTGCCTCCCCACACGCTCATCAATGTCTTTTCCATTCCTTCAAAAAGCCTGCTGATCTCTTTACAGTCTCTGAAGACATGGGTAATTGTTTTTTCTTCTTCTTTCCGCACATCACACACTTTGTTTCCTCACCTAAATAATAAAGTCCAAAACAGATCCTGTATTTGAAGTAAGCCTGTTTGGATGTTAGGATCGGATCAAATATGGACGTCATGACGCATTTTTTATTTTCTTGGAACATAAACATTGGGACCTTTAGTTTATGTGTGAGGTCAAACGGAGGGTGGTGCATCCTTCGTAACTCATCCTTTAAATATAATTTGGGACGTTCAAAACCTCTGCTAGTGGAAGAATGTTCTTCTGGACTTGAAATTCCGTCTGAAAGACTTCTGGAGAAGATAAATCCCGGGGTGGGTTGAGTCCTCCAGGACAAGGACATCGTTGATTCTTTCGAGACCCAAGTCCTTCCTCAGCTTGCTTGAGACGGCTACTTTGATCAGCGGATTTTCCTCGATTGGACCAGAGGCTCCCAATGTTAACCAGTAAGTGTTGAGCACCTCCTTTGATGGGCTTAGTTCCTTCCAAGGAGAGGCTTGTGGAGGGTTGAGAAGATTCCCCCGCATGACTTGAGATACATTTTTTTCAGGGGAAGTCCACCAGTTTGACCCGCTTATACCAAGAAAAAAAAAACTCTCCTGTGGAGTTCGATGTTGACCATTCCAGGTCCACCTCTTGCCTTGGGGACGAAGAGTCGGTGATGTCCGATGTATTTGGGAGTCCCAACAAATTATATTCCTTTCCTTTCCACGCGGACGCGGCCGTCGGATCGAAGTGATTGCATCGCAGGACATTATTTTTTTTGGGAGTAGAGTGGTATTCCAATCACGATTTTGTCTAATTTGTCCATTTTATGTCGTTTCAATCAACAGCAATTATTATATAGCCTTGTTGGAGCGTTTGAATGATGAAATTGTTGAAAAACGGCCCCATTGAAGTTCACCAAGACAATGCACCGTGTCACAAGTCAATGAAAACAATGGCTAAATTAAATAAATTGGGCTACGAATAGCTTCCCCATCCACCGTACTCTCCAGATCTGGCCCCCAGCGACTATTCCTGTTTACATACCTGAAGAGAATGCTCGCTGGCAAGAAATTTAAGGACTATGATGGTGTAATCGCCGAGACAGAAGCCAACTTGTCGGATACAATGAAAGATTACTATAAAAGTGGAATCGAAAAATTGAAAGATCGCTATAATTGCTTTATCGCCCTCGAAGGCAACTATGTTGAATAATAAAATTGAATTTTGTCAAGAAAATGTTTTCTTCTTAGTTAGTATCGGGACTTATCAGCCGACCTGTTATATACTTTGAAATTATGATGTTTAAATGTGTACATTTGTTAATACTGAATGTCCGTTGCTAAGTTCCAAAAATGACATCAATATATGAAAAAAATGATTGCCGGCATTTAATTTTCTGCTTTGTTTACACGAACTGAAGCATACAGGTAGGACCAGACAATATCACTGATAGGCTTAAATGATAATATCAATTAAATAACTCTTTATAGCAAACCATAGTACAATAAATAGAATATAAATTAAATATGAATGCGATAATCAACTTTTATTGGTCATCAAGGTTCATGTAGCCCAAAGACTGGCTTTGAACAAATTACTTAATTAATTGTAATGGGCAGCTTTAGCTTCATGATAGGTCCTTATGTGATAGGCCAAGGATCAAGTGAACCCATAGTGCCACGTTTTAAAAGTAATAGTATACCTTTCTACTAGGTTGCAGGTCAATTCATTGGTTGCATTTTATTTAAATATGCTTTCAAATTATCTCAAATCGTTAGTCTTTATTGCAAATACTCAATAAACTCTCTTATATTTATACGTGGACCATGAAATAGGCTTCGATTGACTAATTTCAATATATTATTTCGATTTATATTGAAAAGCTTACAACTCAATCAAAACACATAAAAGAAGAAAAAAAAAGATTTTATTCTTATACGATTTGTGTTTCGAGAGATCATTAATATGTATAAAAAGGGTTTTTTAAATTCAATTTTTCAAATTTTTCAAGCTATGAAGCAAATCAATACTCACCTGAAAATTGATGCATAATAGGTCATAGTTATCTTGCTTTGTAGTGAAGGACATATATAATTTTTCTGCAGTTTCTATCGAAAATTGAATATGTCAAATTTTATATATAGAAATAACTGTAGAAAAAATGTCTGCATCCATAGCAGAATCGGTTAAATGAGCATTGCAAGAAAAAATGTAATAAAATAACATTTAAATCTTGAAAGCATAAGAAGGCCCTTTTAATAAGCCACATTTGTTAGTCTATATTAGGTACCATCAAATATTACTGATCCAACTGTTATGTACAAAACTAATAGATTGATCCTTCAAGAACCCAAAAAGCTAATTTGATTTAAAAGCTGATTTTTTGCACTAAATTGGAATAAAACATAAAAATATCTAATGTTGTCTGTCCAGGAAGTATTTTAATTCCAACTTTTTTTATTCGAGTTGTAACTATTATTAACTAAACTACAAATATCCCACTTATAAATATGCAAGTTTTTGTCATTAAAAAATTTATTAGGAGAGACATGAAGTCAATATATATAATTGACTATTAAGTCTTGTTGCGTATTTTATTCAAAAACTTGTCATAACTAAGGAGTCGATTAAAAGTTTATTTTTTTAAATAAAGAAGTCGTTTATTGATAATTATTTTTCTTTTTGGCAACAATCACTTGTAAGAAGTGAAGAGTTTTGAAAGAGTCTTTATTAGTTGGACGCTCGAAAGAAAATAGAACATTTAATATTTATATTGTATAAACATACTTTTTATTAAACTATAGTACCAAAATAACAAGTAAAAGTACGACTTCTTGATATTTGCGCGTTTGAATAAAATTTATACGGAAAAATTGGGGGTGTTGAGTAATATTTTTGAGGTGTAGGTGGTTGCTGATAAAATATGTATTTATAAAAACCGTTTATTTGATATCTGTATCCCTAAACATTTTGTTATATATAGACAAACTTTGCTATGGATTAGTTGCGAAGGTAATATTTGGTCAAAATAGACATTAACAGAAAATCCCGGGCAACGCCAGGATGCATCGCTAGTTTGTGTACGTATAATGATTATACATTAGTAAAGATATAGGAATATATTTCAATGAACAAACACGCAGAAAAATGAACTTAATATGAAAAAAAAGTCGGAAAATATAAAAAATCTATAATAATTCAGATATTCTAATTTATGAGCTCACTATTCTTAACAGCTCGAGTCAGTTATTTAAAACGCACATTTTCATCTTTACTTGAAAGGTCTAGATATATATTCAGAGATAAGAATGACTCTCACATTATTAATACTGAAGGCTTATATTTCAACTATTTTAATCGATTGTTTAACGAATTTAAAACCAATTATTTTTTTATTCAGGACATCCAACTGTTATTATTATTTTATCTATTTTATTCAAGGAAAAAAGTATCAACGGGTTTTTATTTATACAAAATGTAATTTGATAATTTACATAAAAGTCAGTTTAAATATTATTTGATATATAATGTGTATACGTAAATATATTCAATTATTTGGTTTTACTACTCTTTTGGTGAACGCAGGGAAGTGTTACAGGGATTAATTTTAAGCATAAAATAGTTTGTACAGCAGGGTAAGTAGAGCTTTAATAATAATAATATATAAATATGCAAAATTTTAATTTATATGCATAATAATAATTGGATACTAATATTTAATTATTTTGGTGCTAAAGGGATTCCAAAATATTCCATACAAATACATGCAGATAGACAGCTAAGCAAATACAAGTAACAAGCTAGTGTTTATGAATAAATAAAAACAGCAAACAGGGCATAAGTATAGGCTGACTCTCAGTCAAATTATAAAGCGAAACAATGAATGTAATGTTTAAAAAGGATTCGTTAAGAAAGTTGTATCACTAAGACGCCCAAGGCATTGAATAGACGTCTTGGGCTTATTACCTCCGCCGAAGGAGGTATTGTTACCTCCGCCGAAGGAGGTATTGTTTTCAGTGGCGTTTGTTGGTTTGTTTATTTGTTTTTCAGCAGGATAACTCAAAAAGTACTGAACGGATTCGAATGAAACTTTGTGGAGTTGTTGGAAATGCCAAATGGAACAAGTGATTAAATTTTGGCATCTTTAAGAGCTTTTTAATATGCAAATGAGCAAAATACTACTAATAATAATAATGAAATGGGGTCTCTATTCAGGGAGTAGGAAAGAACAAACGCTAAAAAATATTCATTGACGTATTATTGTTCATATATCAGCTCAGGACTATGTTAACCCAGTGACGTAGCTTAAACTTCTTCCGTCTTCCCATCTCTGAGTGCTTTTTTAATATGCAAAATGAGCTAACAGAGAGGAAACAATGATTAGAGATAGAAAATCGGGCGTGTGAAAGGGAGAATGTTTGAATAGGAATGTTGTGGGGATCAGCGGAGGTACACACTCTCTGAGTGTATATATGCCTCTAGTTTTCACTGGCGTTGGTTTGTTGGTTTGTTTGTCAGCAGGATAACTCAAAAGTACGGAACGGATTCGGATGAAACTTTGTGAAGTTGTTGGAAATGCCAAAAGGAACAAGTGATTAAATTTTGGCCTATCTGAGTGCTTATTTAAGATGCAAAATATTTTACACTGTAGTATAATATTTGATAGCCGAAAAAAAAAATTATAACCGTTAATAATAATAAAAGATGCAAAATGAGCTAAATACTAATAAATATTTCAAGTTAGCCTACTCTGCCATTAGATGTCGCTGTGCTGTGAAATCGGGTGCCGGGAGCGTCTTCCTCTCGGAATTTCCGTCGAGGAAAACCCTCCCCCGTCCCTCTACGCCGCCCCAGTCGTGAAAAATCTGCCTCGGAAGGCTCATAAGGACCCCGTGACGGCGGAGGTTTGCACTCTCTGATTGTATATATGCCTCTAGTTTATTCTTTGATCGTAAGGTTTTGAAGTTTTTTAGTTTATATTTAATAATATTAAAATATGTGGATGTCGTCTATATTTTTAAGATTGTTGATACTTGTTTCTATATAAACAATTAAATTTATTTAAGTAAATAAAAAAGTTGATGTTCTAATATAATTCAAAAAAGTTAGTTTAATGAACGAATATAAAATGAATAATTTTTTGATGTTTTAGCAATATTTATGAATATTTTGTTGTTATATTTTATTTTTTGAAGGCAACTCAGGGGAGGAATAATTTTAAATTAAAATGTTTATTGCTGTGATACACAAAATTATTTTCCCTAAATATTTTATTATTTTGTTGTATCTTATATCATAAATATTTTAAGCCTCAATAATAATAATAAATGAATAACCGAATATAATCTTGTTTCTCTATAAACTCGTTGGTCATCAAACTGGATCTATAAAGTAATAGTAATCAAATTGTGATGGATTAATATCAGGGCTTCTTTTGCAAAAAATAATTTATTAATTTATAAGCAGACTTGTTGACGTTCACGAAAAATCGACATTAATTTGTCGTTCATCAAAAGATATCGTTCGTCATTTGTTTGGCACCAAAAAGGAACGACAAAGGATAATAATTTCTTGGGTCGTTCATTGTTCGTCGTTCGCGAAAGATTACAAATGAACGACAAATTAAAAAGTCTGTTATTTAGTAATATTAAATTACTCCCCAGATTTAACGTTGAAATCTTTGTTGAACTGGCAACATGATAAATATTGACAACGCAACCTCTCAAAATAAAGACAGGATCCAAATATTGTAGTCCTACTTCATTTTTCAGTAACTTTTTATTTATTTCTTAGTAAATAAATGAGATAAAATATATTTGAAGATCTTAAAAAGTACATTACTCCTTATTATATGTATTCATTTTTTTTGTAAGAACCATAATACCTTGTTCATTACGTAGATTATAAAGTACAATATTAGCATACAGACTTTAAAAAGTGATGCAACTAATAATATATAATTACAATCTGGATAAGTGCTGAAAAGTATGAAGTAAGTTTTTCCCTTTAAAAGTAGGGCTCAGTAATAATGGAATGTATTCAAGTTTTTGGGAAACACATCAATCCCCTTTCTATATTCCAACGTGTTCCTAAATGAACTAAAACACTAACACAAATAACAAAAGCAAGAGCAAACCATGTGTAAATCGAACATTAATAAAGATAAAAGACGAAATAAACATATAAACAAAACAAATAACATAAGAGAACGTGAATAAAACATTTAGATTGTATATACATAATTATAATTTCCATGCGCATACTTTTTTTTGACATGAATCTTGAAAATGATATTTTTCATTGACAGGACTTTATGCGATTAGTTTGAATATGAAGGATTGCAAGAATCAACAATTAACATGAAATACTGGTGCTGGCCAAGAAAATGTCACAAGTTGATGCTACTCGTAAGCATATAAGTGGAACTGATGCCATTATCTTTATTTTTTAACTATTTAAACTTGTGCATTCCAGTTAACGTTTTTTAATGATAATCTGCTCAAAATAACAATGATTTTATCCTAATAATAATATTAAATAGATTAACAATTTTACTTTATTTCTTTTATTTTATATAATATTTCATCATCATAGTGCCGAGACACATAATTATGACAATAGATTTTTTTATTCCTAAAAAATATCATTTTATTGAGCGTGAAAGACGGTATTAAACATAATTATTTAACACAATTACTTGATTATGTGATTTTTTTCTTTACAATAGTCTGTATATGTATTTTTGCCTCTATGTTCATCTCTATATAAATAAGTATTCATACGTTATAATTTGATAATCGAATCTAGGACCTTTTCAATGAGACCTTTCACTATCTGGAAGCAAACCTGTGGCCACAACATTGGAAGGTGAGAAGTCTTCTACTCAGCTAACTTTGCTCCTTTTTAAATTATATTAATATTTTGTAAGAATGTACAAAATGATTTAAACATATAAATACTTCATCCTTATTTATATTTATCTCAAACCATATAAAAATCAATATTTTTCGGCTATATAAGAACACAGCCTGAGATACATTATAGCCGAGTTCACAATTGTATAGATCGTAAAGACAATGTAACCATTGCTGAATTGAACAGTTAATTAAAATAACATGCATTTGTGTATCATAATATTTATAATATACAGATAAATAAATATATTTGCAAAAAAACATGCAATTATATTTTGTAAGTGTATATTTCTTATATACATATAAAATATACAACTAAAAGATCTTAGTATTATGTTAATTACATATATTTTAAGACTGTGGGTTTTTTCTCTTCAAATAATGGGTCATTTATTTTTAAAAAATCATACATATATTATATATACGTTAATAAATATATAAAAAATAGAAAGAGGAATTGTTATAATATAATAATATATAAACATATTCGTTTAAAATTATCCCTCTAAAACAAGACTCATCACATCATTAAAACATCATAATCTAAATTATATAATAAAAATACATTTTTTTAAACTGTATAAAAGTTTACTCTTTTATTGCAGAGCTCCCTCAATGATTTTATTTTTAGGACCTCTTATATTTTCTAACAATTAGTCTGAAACGGTAGGACCACTGTGGAAAGACTAAGAATATTTATATATATACAAAAGTAATAATTGTATTCTGAATAAATATATTTCAATGCAATAAAATACAACATTTTGATAGTTGATAAATTATTCTTGATAATGAAATATGTTTTAATTTATATAAAGTATTCATAATACAAAATTTTACCCTATTGTTTAAACTGTCAAAACATATTATGAACACATATATTTTTTTAAGAAACAGTCTTAATGATCATACTAGTAAGAATAAAGACATATTAACCATCCGTGTCCGCTAATCACCGCTGATTAATATTAGACTTTTTAAATGTTTTAATAAATGCTAATGAAGTGTATTTAATTGATACTTTTATTCGATATTTTAAATAAGTCAATATTATAACCCATTTGTTTTAAGTCATTATCGTTGTAAAATTTGTTTTTGTGCATCACCAATGCTAAAATTTAAAACCATAATGATTATTTTTAATGCATTACCCTAAGTTTTTATGTATTTATATATACTATGTAATAAAGAACTTTGATGAAAATAAACAAAAATAAAAACAATTTTAAAACATTTCAAATGATTGCTTTACTTTATAATTTTAATTGTGGATTATATATGTATATATATATATGTTATGTGTGATTTTAGGCATTGTAATTTAATTTGTCTCTTCTTACGATAAGGTTATAATTGTCTGCATATGATATTTTCAGTTTTGTTCTTCTACCATTGTACTAATTTAGATTATAATATCTATTAATGTATTTTACACAATTACTTTCGTATTTGTTGAGAACTGTTAATAATAATAAAAATTAAAATAAGCTAGAGGACTCAGAGAGTGCAAACCTCCGCCGACCCCCACCAAATGAATCACTTGGTCTTTTGTCATTGACAATAGATGTCGCTGTGCTGTGCTCTCCTCTTGAGAGCACAGCACAGCGACATCTATTGGCAGAGTAGCTAACTTAAAAATATTTATTAGTATTTAGCTCATTTTGCATTTTAAATAAGCTCAGAGATGCCAAAATTTAATCACTTGTTCCTTTGACATTTGCAACAACTCCACAAAGTTTCATTTGAATCCGTTCCGCACTTTTTGAGTTATCCTGCTGACAAACAACAAACAAAACAAACAAACCGCCAGTGAAAACAATACCTCCTTCGGCGGAGGTAACTATATTCTTAAGATCCTTGGATTATAATAATAAAAGTAACCAAAAAAAATTTGTGCCCATTTGGTTCGATGGAATTGCATCTGATAGGATATATATATAAGCATATAGCATTAGTATTAGTCTATCGAACCTAGCATGTTATCAATGAGTTATACAAAAAATGGCCATCCCATCTCGGGATTCAAACCTGCACCCCAACATCGAGAGTTGAACACACTTTAACGCACATGGCTATCGCACTCCCTTATTTTTCCTTTTTTTTGCCTATATGGTTCGATAGAATTGCAGTATCCGGATATTAATAAGCATTATAACAATAAAGTTAGTCACTCGAACCTAGAATCTTATCAATGAGGTGGCCCAAAAATGACCATCCCCTCTAGGGATTCGAATCTGCGTCCCCAACATTTAGAGCGGAGCATGCCTTAACGCCACAGCTATCGCACTACCTTTTTTATTTATTTGCCTATAGGTACGTTTCGAAAGGATTGCACCCGTCTGGATGTAAATAAATATTATAGGATCAAAATTAGTCTATCAAACCTAGGATCTTATCAATGAAGTAGACCAAAAATGGCCATCCCCTCTAGGGATTCGAACCTGCGCCCCCAACATTTGCCTTAACGCACACGGCTATCACACTCCCTTATTATATCAACAAGACTTTTTTTAAATTTACTCACAAAATTGTAATGCTTATACAAAAATAGATGACGCAAAAAGCAGGTTCATTCAAGAATATATATGACAGGAGCATTCCATCATTGGCTTTATTTACATATGGTAGGCACTATCTCTGTTCATAATAATGTACAACAACAGAGACAATAATGGATGAGAGGGCATTGTATTTCTCAGAGGATTTTTTATATATTTTAAGTAGACATCCTAGGGGGTATTATAGAAACTTAATATTGAGATATCAAACTACCACCTCCTGCGAAAGTTGCGTCATAAGAACTAAATGATCGTAGAAAAATGGATTTTGGTTTGACTCCTTACATTTAAAATAAAGAATGAATATACAATTTAATTTTATGTGCCAAATTTACTGCATGAAAAATAAGATGTGAAAAATAAACATATTTAAAAATAACTTAGAAACATCAACATGAGTACCCTAAAAAATGGTTGGTGCGTCAGCACTTATATTCATTTATTGGCACTGAATATTATTTGGCGAAAATTTGCCAAAATAACAAACTCAATAATTGATCATATCTAATTTGTTTTAAACTAAAGTTTTTCAAAATAAGCAATAATAAAAAAGTTTTGCTCCATAACGAAACCTTTGAACGCAATTTGGGGGGGGGGGGTAAGGGGGGGTCAAACCAAAATCCATTTTTCTACGATCATTTAGTTTCTTATGACGCAACTTTCGCAGGGGTTTGGTAGTTTGATATCTCAATATTAGGTTTCTATAATACCCCCTAACACATCCATCGATTTCTGTTTGTATGTACATGTGTGTGTGTGTGTGTTTGGTTTGTAGATAGTACTCTAAGTAATAATCAATATATGTAATAATAATAATTCTTAACGCAGTAATGGAGCAAATGAATGTCAATATTAGCTTATCGCCTTTCTTCTCTCGGGCATTCAAGCATTTAAAATCTTGTAACCTTGGTAAACATGCATACTTGAAAGGATATGAAGTTAGGATTAATTAGCTCATATGTGCTTGAGATATTTATAGACCGAATTTTATGTGAAGCTAATATTTACTTTTGTATTTCTTTAAATTTAAGGTCTTTAATTAAATTATATATCATGAAAATAGTATATATAATATACAAGGTGATACAAGTTTTATAAACGAATATAATTTATGCTGTAAAATGTATTTTTTTTCTTTTATATCTTTGTCGTATTTCGTTTAAAATTGTGCTAATGAGAATAAAATATAAATAAAATAATGAAAAATATAGATAGCATTTTTGTTATATATTTTTTTCATGGCACTATTTTATATAAATTACAACAAAAAAAATATAAAAGGAAAAAACAATAAATTTTTATATAAGTAGTATAAAAATATATATCAGATAAGCTCTTAACATAAAATTCATATTATACAATACCTCCCTAATATGTGACCTAACTTATAAAAAATATTATTAAGATTTCCTATTTGGTTCGAACGAATTGCAGTAGAGTCGAGCCTGTGCCTTCGACATCCATTGAGCTAACTTGCTCCCCTTCGAACTGTATTTAAGTCAGTTGTAAATGCTATTCTTTAAATAAGAGAGCCCTGTTAACAAGCAGATTTACTTCGAGCCTTGTTTTTTGTTTTGTAGATTTTTTTCTTGAGCAGTAGCGTTACTCATTTCTAATTTTGTAACTAACATGTATGAAAAGTAAATAAAACTTTTTTTAGCTCTAGAGGGCAAGACTTGTGCAAGTATAAAACAAGTGATAAGGGTATTAGTAAGTTCAGTGTTTTAAAATAACTCAAATAATAATACCCACTTTATTAAAACCTTGTGCCTCGAACTACAATGGATACAAATATAAAGGATCAATAGGATATAATTATTACCTCCGCCGAAGGAGGTATTGTTTTCACTGGTGTTGGTTTGTTGGTTTGTCAGCAGGATAACTCAAAAAGTACGGAACGGATTCGGATGAAATTTTGTGTAGTTGTTGAAAATGCCAAAAGAAACAAGTGATTTATTTTGGCATCTCTGAGTGCAGAATTAAGATGCAAAATGAGCTAAATACTAATAAATAATTTCAAGTTAGCCTACTCTGCCAATAGATGTCGCTGTGCTGTAAAATCGGGTGCCGGAGCGTCTTCTTCTCAAAATTTCCGTCGATAGGAACCCTCCCCTGTCCCTCTACGCCTCCCCAGTCGTGAAAAATTCGCCTCGGAAGGCTCATAAGGACCTCGTGACGGCGGAGGTTTGCACTCTCTGAGTGTATATATGCCTCTAGTATTTTATATAAAGATTTGATTCTCATTACATTTCTCAGTTTTTGTTTGTATGACTAATTTAATTGTATTGTTTTATACTATATAAAATATTAATATTTTTGGACTCTTCATCAATTGTTTTCGGGTAAATTTAAAGAAAGGGCAAAACGAGGAGGACTTTTCCTCTTCATATGTTTTGGTCTTTAAAAAGGCGAAATTTTATGCTCATTTTATTTTATAGATACTTTTTCGATTCCAAGTTATATATTTCAATATATTGAAGTGATATGCTCATATAAGTTAGGTGATTGGTATTATAGATAACTGTTCGACACAGGAGGTTAAGAGTTATGAGATATCAACTTCAACAACCTATAAGAGGGATTGTGAGCTATCGGTTCGAATGCATATACGAAGCTTTGCTTCGAAACGCATGACACTATGTATTTTTATTAGAGTGCGGGGTTGATTGAATATACTTGTTGTTTTTAAGCCTAACAGACCAAGGAGTGGTCATAAAAAATTGATTCTGACACCCTTTTTCTTTCAATTGAATTTGTTCGAATATCTATAACATATTTCACTAGATATAACACAGTAAAGATTCTGAATAAATGAGATTTTTGTATAATATTTACTTCTTTCCATGATACACAGTAAATAGCAGTAGAACAGGAGCATAAAAAAAGTGGAACAAGAAACTGTGTAAAGTAATAATAGGAGGAAGAAAACAACTACTACATCCCTCCATTATGATAAATGTTCATATTACATATGTGGTACATACAAATAATAATTGTCTTACAAAGAGTCCCTCAAAATGGGTCATGTTTGTGAAGGAGTACTTCTTTGTATCCTAGACAAAGTATTTAAAGGGTATACCTTCTTTCAACTGAAGTATTCCTTTGTGCGAATAACAATTGAGAAAGGAAAGAATAAGATTGCCATTCGTTTAAATATTATATGCTATAAATACAGATTTGCATGAAGTACTTCGGATTCTGCTGCAATTTTATTTAACGTCGACTTTGATTACCTATGAAAGCCCTTATATCTGGAACAAAAAACATTGGTCACAAAGATCTACGGCGCTTGTGTTTTATTGGGTTTTTTTGTTTCTTCATTTACGTAGCAAATAAACTATATAGATTTTAAAAAATAACTATTATGTTTCTTTTACTAATATATATATATATACAGCAAAGGAGATATAAAGAAAATAGATACAATATAATAGAACACGCGTATTTAGAATCAATATCCTCAAATGTATATTTCTATTGTTAATGTCATGCAATTATTTTTATGGAAGACTAATATTATGGTCCATCAAATAGTATATCATAGTACTGTTTAAATATTTGTAGCTAAACTTATTTATTTTCATACCATTCAATCAACAAACCGAGCTTCCTGAAGGTTCCGAAAGGTCATTTCTCGTTTTTAGAAGTGACCTGAACGTGAAACCCCGGGTTTTCAAGCTTTAAAGGGACACAAAACCCTTATTATTTACATGAACAATCCATTACATGCATCAAATGATATGAATCAGTTCACTTTGCTCGAGACTGCTCAAATCAATATGTGACTTCTTTAAAACGCCTCAAGCAGGCCTGTTAAGGAAAAAATAGTTGTGAATCAGAATTCAAAAAATCCACCTTAGATTATATATATTGATTGTCATGAGCCCTCAGGCTCTATGGCAAATAATGAAGATTGAATTGAGCTGTGTTGATAACGTGGAAGAAGATTGAGGATCTAAAGTCGAGGAAGGGAACAATTAAAACGAAGGAACCATTTGGAACATGAACCACTCTACAAATATCGGAAAAAAGATCTGCCGAACACATTTCTCACAGTTTAGGAGAAAATAACGCTAATAGTAATAATGCACAGAAGAAAAGCAAAACTCTCACATCGATAAATGAAAAATGATTCTACAAAGAACAAGATCTCAAGAGGAATAGCCTGACGGCTCTCAAGGCAAAGAAAAGGATTCATTTAAACATCAAAAGCTATTACAGTAATGGCTGTTTGAATAATATGTACTGCCAATATGTAGGATACGAAAATTATTTCCCCAAAATTAGGAGAGGAAAGAATTGAAGAACGAGGAATGCAATGATAAAAATATTTTTATTTTTGCAGTCAGACAAAGTTGGTTTATTTTCCCTCCTGTTCAAACCTTTCATGACCTTATTACCTCCCTCTACAGTTCACTGTATTTTTCACAGGTAGTAAATCTATACTTTGAGAGATCACAATGGTTTCTAAGTCTGTGTGTGTCAGCGATAATTCATATGGAAGCGATTGGCAAAAGGTAAGATTGCAAACTCAATCACCTAAAAATTCTCTTCAACGTTTAAACGAGAAACCTCACGACTTCTTCTTTATCATATGGATGTGTTACTATGACCCACGATAGTATTAGAAGATTTAAATGTCGATTTAGAAATGGTTACCCCCAAACAAATAGCTTCGAGATAGTTATCGGCCAAATGGGATTGGTGGATATAATGAGAGAACATTTCTATTCGTGGAGAAAGGGAAAACAGTTTTCAAGGATATATAATGCATTTCTATCCGCACAGGTATACTATTTTTGTAAAAGTGCATTTAATACATTGAATCTGTCAACTGATAATATATGGTCGTCGTGGAGCTCCGAACGTCTCCTTTTAAACCTTTTAATATTCCCAATGGCTTGTCAAACGAGGAGTTCCAAAGAAATTATAAAACGACTTATAATAGGATTTAACGCCAAATATTCTATACAGCATTTAAACAGATTCAATTCAATCATCAAAAAGATGTGTATAAACTATTTGGGCTGCTAAAGGGACAAAAACTAATAAGGACTCACTGATATGATGAGGCTATCATTTAGGAGGATTCTCTATTTGTGAGAAGATTACCAACAGATACATACTATCAAAGCATATGGATTTAAAAAAGTTGCAGAGGAAGAAATGGAAATTAAGAAGATTGGTTGCCCTTTTTGAAGAATTTTTTAAAGTATAAGAATGCTCTATTATGATGAAAGATCTTGATCAGAGATGACTCCTTCTCATTAATTATGACAATCCAAGAACACATTTCTATATCCACTTTAAAACATAAGAACGCACTAGTATGAATATGCATATAATAATAAAGAAGGTTATAAAGAATGATTAAAATAAATGCAGGTAGGAGGACTTTTTTCTTCTTCTTTTGATCAGACCATCCAGACGGATTGAATGATTTGGAAAACGGCGGAGCCCACGACGACAAAGAGGAAGAGTGCGAGGAGTTCCACACTCACGGGTAGGGATTCTCCTTCCTTGAAGACTTGGAGACATGCCACCTCTTCATAATGTTCTTGGCATTCTTCTCGTTGGACTTGCGGATCCGGGGAGTAGTCGGCATCTTGAGGAAGAGTAGGAGGACTTGAGACACTTGTTGACGTCGAAAAACAAAAATGAATGCCCTTTATGAAGAATTAAAAACCTGGAAATTAAGAGAAAATTAGTTTCCAAAGAATCGAAGTAATTATTTCAGAAAAACACTTTCCAATCCCAATGTAATTATTTGAACCTTTCATAATATGTACCCAGAGGTGCTAGGTGGAATTGGATATTCTTGGCAAACTATTCAAGCACATTTAACATACTTTTTGTGACTGTCCCTTCCTAAAAATTGAGTTTAAGACTACCGACCCCCCAGACTATCATCCCCCCCCCCCGGACTAGCGCCCCCTGACAATCAGCCCCGGGCCTTTACTCCTCGTGCCATTCACCTCCCGTTACTAATATTTCTTATCTCTGAAAGTCCATTTATGAAGTTAACATGTTTTCTTTATGACAAAATTGAATTATATTTAAAACCTATGTTCCTAATATTGGGCATATATTTTATGACAGATATTAGAAACATGATTTTCAGACACTAATGCAAAAGAAAACATAGTCAACTTCATCAGTGGACTTTAAGGAATAAGAAATATTATTAACAAGGGGTAAATGGCACGGGTGTGATTGTCTGAGGGTGTTAGTCCTGAGTGTGATTGTCTGGGGTGCTAGTCCTGATACGAAAAATTATCAAGGAGTTCATCATGCTCAATTAAGCTAACATTACCAGCTTTAAGCACAAAGACATGAAGGGACACATTTTGTTCGGCATTCCTTCCATAGAAAACAAGATCAAGATGAAACTATGGCCGTTGGTGCGGCTCTTCAGATCTGCAAGGCATTTATTGGCCAACCCCTGACACAAGGAAAATCTGTCCATGCAAAAACCTTAGAACAATTATGATATCTGCAGCAGCAAGATATACTGCGCTCTCGCTGAAGATCCAACACCAATGATTGTACTTGGAATTAAGGATACGACATGGTGAGATGTTTCCCCTCAGCTTCACCTCGTCTTGCGAGGATTCTCGCCAAAATAATCTCCAATTTCAAAAAGCTTAATAATTCCAATGAACAATATTTTTCTAAGTTTTGATATACGTTTTATATATTTACGTCCGTTTTGCTATAATTTTATGTTTAATCCGTTTACTGTATTTTTTGTATCGCTTCTTATTATGTTCTATATGATTTGATGTTTAATGATCTTCAATAAAATTATAATCAATATAATTTTCAACCACAATGTTTTTTATACTTGTTTCAACACGGTACCAATTTCCTTTTTAATATATGTATATATATATATATATCAAGAAACAACCGGGACACTTCTTTTTCGCCGGGACTTAAATTTTTATTCTGAAAGTGACAACGTTTTTTTATAAAAGAAGTTTTTCCTAAAATTAAAAACATTTTCTACAAAAGTGATGACATTTTTTTTTCAAAACATTTTCTAAAATAACGTCATCACTTTTTTAGGAAATGTTGTTCTTTTTAGGAATTTTTTTTCTAAAAAAGACGTCGTCATTTTTAGAATGACAAAGGAACGAAAATATGCTGAAGTCCCGGCCGGGCTTCAAAATTTAAGTCCCGGCCCAGCTCGGGTCCCAGCATAAATAAGTGTCCTGGTCGTTTCCTGATATATACAGAGAGTACACGTATAATCCGGACTAACTTTGATCGGTTATGTCGTCTTTGTTTTTTGAGATATTGCAACGCACATATGTACGTTACTGCGCTTGCATCTTATCTATCTACTAAAAAACAGATTGAAAATCAGTCAACATTTAGCCATGGAAGAGGAGAAAAGGCATGCGATATTCGCTTCCTTCCGTACCGGGAGGAGTCCAAAGGAGGTGATAGAGTTCTTCAACTACCCCAAGTCGACCGTCTACGACCAGTGGAAGGCTTAGAACTCTTTCAAAAGGAATTATGCTCATCGCAAAAAGCGTTCTCGGTCCCTGAGGGCCACCAGAACCGACAAGTTTGTCGCCGAGGTGAAGAGGAAGATCAACGAGGACAGCAACAAGTCCTACGCCAAGTTGGCCGCCGATATGGGCTGCTCCAAGCAGACCATCGCCAACACCATCAACAAGGACCTGGGCTACAGTTCGTACAAGAATAGGCACAGGATGATCTTGACGGAGGGAGACCCAGGTGTGGCTGTTGGAGAACCTCCCCTATCACTGGAGCCCGGACTTGTGGCCCCCAGCTCCCCTGACTGCAACCCCCTCGACTATTTCTTCTGGGGCATGGTCGAGAACAACACTTTCGACTCCCTCAGGGCCGCCTTCGTGGAGGAGTTCGCCAATATGAAGAAGGAAGTCGTCGCCAAGGCCTGCGGCCGCTTCAGGCACCGCCTCGAGATGGTCGTCGCCGCTGATGGGGGCTATATTGAAAATAAATATCTATATATGTGTCCTTTCATTTAACAAAAAATTGCTGAAAAATATTGATAAATAAATAAGTTTCAACATTTCAAATTTTGTTTTATTTATTGTTGGATTATGTAGTGATATATGTATATATATATATATATATATATATATATATATATATATACAGGGTGGGGCAAACTAATTTCCTTTTTCCCAAAGGCAATAAAACAAGCTGTGTAATTCAGAAAGGTTTTATTTTTGTTTCATAATGAAAGCACATCTTTAAAGTTTTATTTTACATAGTTTTAAAAATCACACCACTTAGATGACATCCTCCAGAATCGATACACTGGACAAACCTATTTTTGGTACTTTCCATTACCCTCACCAGCGTATCGGCGGGTATATTGGTTATTTCCTCTCTGATATTGGCCTTCAAATCTGCCAGGTTTGTTGTGCGGTTGACATAAACTCGGGATTTCAAGTAACCTCACAAAAAAAATCACAAGGGGATAAGTCGGGTGAACGGGCTGGCCATTCCAAATCGCCTCTTCTTGAAATCAGCGCCCCGGAAAGTGTTCTCGCAAAACATTCATTGAAGCCCTTGAGGTGTGCGCCGTTGCTCCGTCCTGTTGAAGAAGTTAAGATCTTCATGGAGAATTCGCCTCACTGAGCGAGCTGATAGTGCAAGAGCGGATGCATGTTTGCGGGCAGAACGTTGTGGAGATTGCAAAATTGAAGTCCTCACAGCCTCGATGTTTTCAGGTGTTCTGACGCGCCTAGCTATACGAATTCTTTGTTGTGTTGTACTCCCGGTTTCTCTGAACGTTTTGACCCATGCAATGATTGACTTCCGGTCCGGAACAGGGCCTCTAGGTGCAACATTAAAATGAGTGCGAAAAGAGCTCTGGGTTGCAATCACAGACTGATGGTTGGAAAAATACGCCTCCACGGCAAACGCACGCTCCTCTCTGTTCCAACGCATGATAGTGACAGACTGTATTTCCAAGAAAACTTTACGCCTGCCTCTTTGAAATGAGCCCACGCTCACTTCTCCACTACAACTACACACCAAATGCCACAAATTTAAAAAAGGAAGTTAGTTTACACCACCCTATATATATATATATATATATATATATATATATATATATATATATATATATATATATATATGTATATGTGTGTGTGTGTTAGTGTGTGTATGTGGTTGTATGTGTTATATATCCTAAAGAACAAAGAATCTTAAAAACTTTGATGAAGAGAAACAAAAATAATTATCCCCATTTCATATGTAAACATCTCATTGTTAAATGTAGTAAAATTATATGTTGATTTAAATATGTTTAGTACTTGTAACAGGGCCCATGAGACAGCTTTTTCAATTATCAAGTTATTTTTATTTTGTTTAAAAAAATTATATTTTTATTATTGCCATGATTATCATTGTAGTTTCTCCATTATTTTTGTAAATACCTAGAAATGAATAGAAAGGGGTAATAATCCCCCTTTAACCCATTGAAGCAGTACTTTTAGGCATACTGCTTCTGTGTATGTATGTGTGTGTGTAAGGCTTCCATGCATGTCTTAGAAAAGGAGGATTATACGTGATCAAAAACTTTAATATCATAAGTTTAAACAATGGGAAAATGCACAGAGAGGCTTCCTTTTAGTTCCCATTTAACTTTGCAATGATTTGATCTTATTTTCTAATAAGAACGCTGTTAAATGTATGTGTTTTAGGACTTTGAGAACCATAGTGGAAATGGGTATGGTTCTGACATTAGAACGGCTGCAAAATACACAAGCAACAGATATTTAAATCAATTGAGTACGTTTATGAAAAAAAAAATTCAAAATTAAGAGTATAAAAGCATTGAGGGCCATTCCCGATGCTTAATATCAGTCAAGGCCTTTTAAAAATATTGGTATATATACACATTAGACTACGAAGGAGCCCATAGTGACCCATAGAAGGGATTACGCGTCTCAATGTTGATGGTGCAGGTTCGAATCCCGAGAGGGAAGGTTATTTTCGATCAACCTTCTCATTGATAAGATCATATGGTTCGATGGAACTGATTTACACGCTATTTATATCCTGTCGGATGCTATTCTGTCGAACCAAATAGTTGGAAAAAGGGTCCATATACAGTGTGTTCCATCAGAAATGGAATTTTTAAATTGCGAATTAGAAATACTTAAAATTCGTCAAATTCCCTTTTAGATACATCATTTAAAGGAAAAGAATGGATTTTTACGATTTAAAAAAATTATTGTCCTAAATCATAAGAGGCACATCTGAAACCTTAAAAAGTTGCTGGAAATGACCCCCTCCAGCCTGAAGACAGAACGACGCACGCTTCAGGACATTCTTGCAAACGTTTTTGATCGTCTCCTGGCTATATCCTTTGTATGAGAGACTCAATGGAATATGTTTTTTTCTTATAAACTCGAGTTTGTGCTGTAGCCCAGAAGTGGAAGTCCAAAGGGTTGAGATCTGGACTGTGAGCTGGCCAGGGATTTTCCGTCCTTCTGCTGACGACTTGGCCTCGAAACTTTTCATTTAGAAATTCTAAAGCTGCATTTGTGCAATGTGGTGGAGCGCCATCTTACATCCACCAAAGTGAAGAACGAGTTGCAGAATGGCGCAGCCTGGGCCAAACTATGTCCTGGAGCAATCTGAGATATGAAACACCATTAACCGACGACAAATTGCCATCATCTTCAAGGAATGCATGAACGATTGGAACCATTCCATTAATAATGGCAACGAAGATCATTACCTTAACATCATTCCTATCATTTGTTTCGCAGATATTTCGAGGATTTTCATTTGTCCACACTCCGTCGTTTTTTCGATGTGGTTTTTGATGGAGGCAAAAGAACTTCTCGTCAGTCCAAATGATTCTATCGACAATGTTGGTTGGTTGCTGCAGAATCTACTGACAAAACTGCCTTCTCTGCGCTTTGTGGTTATCAGTTAATGGTTGAACTGAAGTGTAATGATAAAAACGGAATCGAAGATCATGTCTTACGATCCTCCACAACGTTGTTTTGGTGAGTGAAATTTTATGAGAAGCTTTTCTGAGTGAGCAACTGGGGTTTCCTTCAAAGAAACTCTTTACCTCCTGAACCACTGCTTCTGTTCTTTTTGATTTTGTTTTCATTTGTTTTTTCTTGTGGATGGAACCAGTCTTATTGAAATGATCAAGAACTCTTATGAAATGGATCAGCTGGTAAGATTTCGCAGCCCTCCCACTGATCTTGAAGTGAATTAAACATTCTTGGGGTACTGTGGAAGGAGAAGGTGTTTTGCCAAACTGCAGGATGATCCGTTTCTTCTCAAGTTCAGAAAACATTTTTCAGGTTGACAATCAATGGAAATTTTTATATATTGATAAAAATCCCCTCTTATGAACAAATGGCGTATCAATCATACGATTTGAATTATTTTAAATACTTCTAATTCGCAATTTAAAAGTTCCATTTCTGATGGAACACACTGTATGTATGAACGCTTTAAATAATTATAAGCGATTACAAATACAAAATAACGTTGTTTTGATCCTCTCGGCATTAAAATAATATCAAAGCTTCCCTCTCCTCCCTCTATAACAGGTCGGCTGTTAAGTTCCAAGACTAACTGAGAAGAAAACATTTTCTTGACAAAATTCGATTTTATTATTCAACATAGTTGCCTTTGAGGGCGATACAGCGATTATAGCATCTTTCAATTTTTCGATTCCACTTTTATCGTAATCTTTCGTTTTATCAGAAAAATAGGCTTCTGTCTCGGCGATTACTCCATCATTGTCCTTAATTTCTTACCAGCAAGCATTCTCTTCAGGTCTGCAAACAGGAAATAGTCGCTGGGGGCCAGATCTGGAGAGTAGGGTGGATGGGGAAACTATTCGTAGCCCAATTTATTTAATTTAGCCATTGTTTTCATTGACTTGTGACACGGTGCATTGTCTTGGTGAAACAACACTTTTTTCTTCTTCAAATGGGGCCGTTTTTCAACAATTTCATCATTTAAACGCTCCAACAAGGCTATATAATAATCGCTGTTGATTGTTTTCCCCTATTCAAGATAGTCAATGAATATTATACCGTGTGCATCCCAAATACAGACACCATAACCTTCCTAGCTTACTGTTGCGTTTTTCCTCGCTTTGGATTCGGTTCATCATATGCAGTCCTCTCAGCTGACTGTCGATTGGACTCGGGAGTGAAGTGATGGAGCCATGTTTCATCCATTGTCACATATCGACGCAAAAATTCGGATTGATTACGATTGAACAGCTCCAAACACTACTCAGAATCATCATTTGTTGTTGTTTTTGGTCGATTGTGAGCTCTTGCGGCACCCACTTTGCACAGATCTTTCGCATGTCCAAATATTCATGCACGATATGCCCAACGCGCTCTTCCGATATCTTCAGAGTCTCAGCTATCTGGATCAACTTCACTTTACGGTCATTTAAATCATTTTGTGGATTATTTTTATGCTTTCTGGTGTAACCACCTCTTTTTGCGTCCACTGCGTTTATCATCATTCGTGCTCACACGACCACGTTTGAATTCAGCAAACCATCTACAGATGGTTGCTTTCGATGGAGCAGAGTCCGGATAACATTCTTCAAGCCAAGTTTTAGTTTCGGCGGTATTTTGTCCCATCAAAATAATGTTTTATTAACACACGAAATTCGTCTTTTTCCAATTTTTTCACAATAACAAAAGTAGCTTCACTTAAAACGCAATATCTCACAAACTAGTTGTCAAACAGCTGTTTATGCATGCATGTTATGAAGGTTGGTACTAGCTGACAGTCATATGAAAACAAATCCACTGGCACCATCTATGTGTTAGTCTCGGGACTTATCAGCCGACCTTGTAGTAGGTAAGCAATCTATATAGTTATGGCACTCTATGACACAAAAACGTGTATCATCATATTAAATCATATGTAATATGAACAAACCTGCACTTCGACCACTTACCTAGCTATTGGAAATTATCGTTAAATAAATAAAAAGGTGCCGTTCAATTTCCTTGGGTTTAGACGCCCTAAGCCAACTCCAAACCCAGTAGTTATTTTTTGTTCAACGTTAAGAAAATTATTTGTGGATTCATGTTAAAAGAAATACACTCACACTAGATTTAGCTTTCAACTGTCACTCGTCCATAGCGGTCACTCGTCCATGCTAATATGTTTAGCAAGTGCGTCGTATAACGCACTACAGATGATAACACAATTCCCTTTAAATTATCATTCCCCACATCTCTGTTATATATTATACAATTTGAAATTCGTACCTTTGCATTTAGGAAGTAAAAATCAATTGTATAGTTTTTTGGGATTGGGATCAGGATTTCTTTGTATACTCAAAGAGTATCCCTCCTGTCTATTGAATACTTTTTCCATTCCTCTCAGATTAGAAATCAATTTCAACATAATTGTATTTCGCTTTTCAGGAATATTCGTGTGGAAATTAAATTAAAAGTGTATTACTAGTATTATTCGATAAATCTTGAAATCAGCTAATGGTCATAGAAAAATCATAGCTATCAATAGTATAAAAACACAATAAATACCCGTATAATGTTATTACTAATACCAACCTTTTCTCCGCAAGGAATCAAAGCTCCGGGGATAATCTCTATTATCAAAATGTAAATAAAAGAAATTAAGAAAATTTATCAATTGTTTTTACGATTGCAAGTTTTTATACGATGTCAATTAACTTTTAATATATGTAACAATATTCTTAAGTTTTCTTTATACATATTATGCCCACCCACAAATTTTTAGTTTCATATTTTTATTACTCCCCGTTGTCCTTTATTGTTGAATTTTTATATGTACTATTGCATTGAATAAAGTTTGCCTCTGCGCCAAGAAAAAAAAATAACCTATTCTCAAACTCGTTAGAGCCTTTGTGCATTATATATTGCTCACAATTCAGATTTAACTGATTGTAAAGGAACTGGCGGGCTCTCATATTGTGTGAGTACTTCATATCCTTCAACGCTACCAGGTAAACCTTTCAAATTGCCATTTATATCTAAAGACCAGCATGGAAGCAATAAAAAAAGAAATACAAAAATAATTACAGGATTTAATATATCTTCTCTTTACTCTGAATATTTGTGGAACTTCTTTCTATGCATAGCTTACATCAAATGCAATTTATATTGTTAATTAACTTGTGAGTACTTAGTTAGTACCCATTCATTTTTACTTATTTTAATATTATACTTTTGAGCTTTATAATTTAATGAAAAGTTTTATAGTCATCTTTGGAATGGACTATTTCTTTATTGTGTAGCAAATATGTCTGCAATGAACAGATAAAAATTAGTGTACAATATACAGAGAGTAATAATTTCTTAGTTTTATTAATAATTTAGTTCGGTTACGCATTTACTCAATTCGAAAGGAAATGCAGTTAATCTAAAGACATCGTTGGCAACGATATATATATATATATATATATATATATATATATACTTTTTTTTTTATATATATATGAATGTTTGTGTTTTGCCCATTCCACTCATTATTTAACAAATTTATACACATATTGAGTAATTAATCAGCATTTTTACATACAAAAGGACATACGGAAATTTATTTACATGGTTTTATATATTGATGACTTTGAGTTTTATTCAGTTCAGTCTATCGACACATGGGTCATAACCGGTTCATATTGGCAAATTACTCTTCAGTTTTGTTCTTTCATTTTATAAGTAAGGCTGCAATTAATTTCAGCATAACCAAACTACATAAACTGCCTATCTAGTATAAAGAGATACTTAAAACGAAATCGATTTTTGTAGAAGCAAATATCAATAAATTTATTTAATGTTTTCCGAGCTGTGAACTTGTAATATGTAGAGAGCGGGAAAAAATGTGATGATTTTTGCGAAAAAATGTTTTTTAATGTTACCCAAAATTAGCAAAAGTGTAAAAAAAGGTTAAAAATATTGAAAAAATGTTAAAAAATGTTAATTATGTAGACTCCAAATTTGATTTAATGTGAATTTATTATTTCATAAGACAGTGACATACAATGATATCTGCCAAATTTTTCTCGGTGAGGTTTTGGCGACGGTCGGATAAAACATTTTTCAACCTCAAAAATGATATCTCCACATTTACCGAGGTAATAGGACAGTATTTTAGAATAGCTCCATCCATTGGGCTCATCCCATCTGGAAGAGCAGCTCCAGGTTTGCCTAGCAACACATCTCGTACCTGTCTCAATGCTGGCAGGGCAGGATTTTTCTTTACAACGTAATCGAATTTAATTTCAAAAACCTCTCTGGCGTCACCTGGAATCTTGCGGTTCTTTTCCTCAGCATCTTCAAAAATTTCGAGTCCATCTTCAAGTGTAATTTCTGTGGTCTCCAGGCTGGTAATTGAATCTTGCAAAAACGATAAATAACTTGCAATAAATGTTAAGTCAACTAAGATGCTTTTCATTTAAAGAATCTGCTGACTATAGGATATGCATTTGACATCCTCAAGGTCAAATATATCCACGACTGCTTTGACTTGCTGACCATTCCAAACAGCTGTGCAGATCCAGGTTCCAAATCTGGCAGAGCTGGGATTCGGTATCGCCGATTAAGTAGATTTTATTATATATCTACCTAATACCGAATAGCGATCGGTGGGGTAGATAAGAAAGAAAGATAAATTTATTTATGTATCTGCTCTGTGACTTCTTCATATGCATTTAGTTGTTGTTGTTGTATGCTTTTATTACGGAGCTAATATAACTCTAGCCTATCATGGCTACTAAAAAATATATATCTTTATATACAAACAAATGATTATACAATTATAAAATATTATTTAAAAAGAACAATATATATATATATATATATGTATATATACATATATATTTAATTTTAATAATTAAATTAAACTTAATCCTCTTCAAGGGACACCTTCATAGCCTTCCAAGCGGATATGACAGCCTGCTTCACTAAAATATCATTTACAGATGGAAGATGTGACCTGTCGAGAAGGTCAACCACACGCAACCGATCTGCTCTTCGAACTCCCAGCAAGATGCGTGCGAGATTGTTGATGGCAAGTTGTGAATCTGAGCCTGCCTTTGTCATTGTAGGGTTGTGAGGTATTTCAGCAGCGGAGGAGAATTTTACACTTCTAGTCGCCCAATCAGACGTCTGAAGTTTCCCAATAACTATAACTCTAGATATCTTGGCCAGCAGTGACCTTTGCGATACCGTGGTGCAGAGCCGGCGGATAACTCCGATTCTTTTCCTGACATTCTAAATAATTTTTTCGTGGTGGGGCCCAAATGTCAGGTTCCTGCTAACAGTTACGGATAAAAGACCCTAAGGTCTCGTCCACACTCCCACATATACTCAGCTGCGTCAGTCGCGATAATTTTTGCCAAAAGCTTGCTTCTACTGAAGATCAATCATTCTGAGAGTATCATTGACGATCCTAGCCATGTTGTTTGAGTCAGAAGTGGGGACGAATGAGCATTTCACCACAAATGGAACATAAAAGGAGTGTTTATCTAAACGCCCAATTAGATGCATAACTCTTCCTTTTTATTTGGGTAAAACGTTGATTGACCAAAAGCCTTATACTTATTGAAAAGGCGTCATAAATTTAGGTGTGCATTATTTCCCTCCAAAAATCAACTTAAGAATATAATTAATTGAAAAATTATAAAATGATGAAAGAGGTGATTCAAATAAGTTCAACAATTTTTCTTAAAAACAAAAAAGTGTTTATTTCAGGGATATTATGAAGAAAAATGTGTTTTTTCTTAAATTTCTAAATAATGTTTTTATCTTGAAAAAATGGAACAAATGTGAAAAAATATTTTTTATGTCATTCACATTTTTTTTCCGCTCTCTAGTAATATGTTGATCACTAATACGTTGTCATTAACAGAATGAACCTTAGCCAATCTATGTTGTGCCGCTTATAGGAAGCTCAATTAGTGTACTTGCATTAATTATACTTGTTTTATGCACAAAAGTTATTATAGACTTATGTATATTTTATGACACCCAAAACACTGTACGGATTAAGCGTAATAATAATAATATTAGAAGTATTAATAACAACATAAAAAGTTAAGAGTGTGTTATGGGATTCACCCTTCTTTGCATTTAATATCGTGATAAAAGCTATTTTTATTTTTATAGGCATATTGACACATACTTGTCACTGCGGGATTTTCAAATAAGAATGATAGAAAATGGCTCAATTATTTTGCACGTTCACAAGCAGTTTCTCCTTACAAGGATCTTATATTATCATATATATATATATATATATATATATATATATATATATATATATATATATATATATATATATATATATATATATATGTATGTATATGATAGAAACATAATCTTTTGCTTTGATAGTTACGGGGTTTTGGCAGACATTTTCACTATTTGGGATCTGAATTACAATTTAACCGTAGTGTCCTCACATATACAGCCTTAAATTTATTTGCGTAAATACAATTATCAGTTCGTTACTATTTAATGAATAATATCTTCTTTTTTTTTATTTTTTGTTATTCCACAGTTCATAAAAATATATACAAGCATTAAAAAACCAGAATGTATATAAAAAGATGTTAATGCGTAAAAACATAATTAAACATTTTAGTTTAAAATTTTAACATCAAATATGAACGAACACTAAAATACAATTATAATTAAACAACTTGACAATCTAAAACAAAACATAAATTAACGATAAAAACGGTCTATTTTAAATGCTTGAAATGGCGTAAAAGTTTTTTAATAATTTTTCCATAAGGCAGGGAACACGAAGGGAAGTAGCGAATTACATCACCAGCCCAACTCCACTTTCCATCGGTGACAGAGGGGATCTTGAGGTCCAACGCCGCGTATCTTGCCGCAGCCGCTAGAATAATTGCCCTTACCTCCCACGGACTGATAGGAGAGTGAGATGCTAACCTCTTAGCTATAAGAGCTTTGGCATTTAAGAGAGTGCTGTTTATTGCTCTAGATTTTGCAGAGAGAGATCTGCCAAGACCAAAGAGGACGATGGCTTTGCAAAAATTGTTTGTATCTGGGGTATGAAGTCCTTTGACATTCAAACTGATGAATTGTTTTAGGATGGATACTGAATGACAATCTACAAAGGCATGCAAAGTAGTGTTATAAATTTTACCACAATCTTTGCATGGAAGTATAAAACGAGTGAGATCAGCGGATATCTGCAGCTGAGCCGTAAACTTTGTCCCCTCAGCAATCCCTATAAGAGATTTAAGAATCCTAGTTTTCCAACAAACTGGAAGTTTGAGGAGGTCAACGTATTTTTGACAAATGTTCAAACTTTCTTCAGAACCGGAACGAATGGGAGAAGTCATTTTAAGGTACCAGGGTCTGAGTACCTGATAATCGAGAGCAGCTCTTGATAAAGGAAATAAAAACCTGCCATCACGAAAAGGACCCACAGGAGTCACATCGTGTAATGATAATATGTTATTTTTATGGCCATCTCCTCGAGGACTTCGGGACAATTCAGTTTCCTGAAGAAATATTTTTTGCCCGAATTGCACTTGATTATATCGGTAATGCAGTTTCCTTCAAACACAGGAACATTTCTCCATAAAATTCTTTGGGCACAGCCCCAGACCTGTGAAAGAGAACTGGTTTGACGATTTGTTAGCTCAGACCCAAACAAAATCCAAGTGCAAACATTGCTCAATGAAACCGATCTGCGCCACTCTACAAGAGGGTTTTGGAATAAATTTCGGAAGAGTTTTAAGTACATGTTGGGAATTATAAGGGAAAGTTGTACTATGTTCCCCCTAAGTGGATTCTCTTTCTTTTTAAGGCTTTAATGTAAGAACTATGAAATAATGATCCAAGCCACTTATCTTCGTTCATGATTGCCTTTTCGGCAAAAAAGGGGGAGGAGAATGCTCTATACAACACCAAAGGAATAACCTTTGAGTTGTACAAATCAATTCTCTTTTGAAGGTTGAAGAATCTCCACATTTTGGTTTTTTGAAGAACTAGACGGTTTAAGCTGTTCCAGTTCCTTTCATCAATACCCCACCTATTCCAATGAATGCCCAAAATCTCTATTCTCGACTTTACTAAACAAGAGTGAATCCTAAGATCCTGAGATGGAAACCAAGAACCAATGGGGAGAATTGCAGTTTTAGCTCTGTTAACGGAAAGTCCAGAGATTTTTTCGAACTTAGTGAAAATTTTTAAAATAATTTCAATTCTTTTCACCAGTTGAGGCTCAGAGTTGGCTTCTACTGAAATGGTAATATCATCAGCATATATATCCAAAATATGAGGCGAACCCTCGATATTAATGCCAAAGCCTCCAAATTTTTTAAGATTTTCAGGGCGAACTCTTCAATTGCTGCGATGAATAACAAAGGAGCCGATGGACAGCCCTGCCTACAACCTCTTCCTATTGTTATCGGACTACTTTCCAGGCCGTCCAAGGACAGGGATGAGGAACCATTAAACAATAGTGCTCGCACGGGATTGAAGAACTTCCGAGGCAGAAGTCTCCGTACTGCTCTCAGGACTTGGCTATGATATATCGAGTCAAACGCTTTTGAGAAGTCTACAGCAATAATTGCTGCGAATTTACCTCTCTTTTTTGTAGAGTCAATGCAGGCTTGGGCATTGCGGGAAATATCATAGATTTGGCGATCCTTGAGAAAACCCTTTTGGTGACAACCAATTTTTCTATTTAGAATTGTCTGCATTTGTTGAGCAAGGACGCCTGATAAAATACGGTATGTTTGATTTAAAATCGTGATAGGCCTCCAATGGCTAAAGTCCGTTCCATCCCCCTTTTTAGGAATCAAGACGATTCGTCCTTTGGTCAAAGAAAACGGTAGCCTGCCTTTTCCTTCCATTTGGGCACCATTTTCCTTCCATTTGGGCACCAAATAATATCTTGATTGTATTGCAACATGGATTCGGAAGAGTAAGGGATATCCATAGGGATAGAGAAAATGTAATATCGGGCTGCCGAGAAAAAACAAGGCCATTATTCTTTTTGGAGCCCACAAGAGGAGTTGTAATTCTTTACCACATCACAAGGCAATTGAGTGTGCTTTATTAAATATTAAATCATTGATCGGGAAGAAATTACCAACGAACAGTCCCATACACGAAGAGGAGTTAAGATCCATAATAATAGGAGCAGCTGTGCGTTACTCGGCAGTCAGAATCAAAACCCCTCAAGTGGCATCTTCCTCCTGGATTTGGGCTGGCGATATCATCAAATCCATTCCATCAACTTCAGCACATTATCTAAGCCTCATTTGATCAATTTCTAGAAGATATTAACGTCTTATGTCCAGAACGGCATTATTATTTTTACCTTTGAACATCGTCTTATTTCCCTTGATAAAAGTTATTTTATTTCTATCCAGAATGATTAACCTTAAAATTGATTTATGTATTGTTTTTACGCAAGTACTTAGATTTATATTTTTATTTAGAATCGTATTGTCTTATGTGTATTTTATTTACACTGTTGGTTGATGATGATAAATACAAAGTCTTAACCGAAAAAAATATAAAAATATAATATTGTTGAAAGGTGACTAGTTGAAAGAAAAGGAGTGCGGGAAACAAATTATGTCGTTACACTTTATAATAATTATTATTCCCTCCGCCGAAGGAGGTATTGTTTTCAGTGGCGTTGGTTTGTTGGTTTGTTAGTTTGTTGGTTTGTTGGTTTGTTAGTTTGTTGGTTTGTTTGTCAGCAGGATAACTCAAAAAGTACGGAACGGATTCGGATGAAACTTTGTAGAGTTGTTGGAAATGCCAAAAGAAACAAGTGATTAAATTTTGGCATCTCTGAGTGCTTATTTAAGATGCAAAATGAGCTAAATACTAAAAATATTAATAATGAAATGGGGTCTCTATTCAGGGAGTCGGAAAGAACAAACGCTTAAAAAATATTCATTTACGAAATATTGTACATTTATCAGCTAATGACTACGTCACTGGGTGCTTAAATTTATTTCTCTTTCCGTCTTTCTCTTAATATTAATATTAAATAAAATATAACGCTAATATTAAGAGCATGATGGAGAATAGAAAGGAGTTTTGACATCCAGTGACGTATTTCTGAATTGACGAATATCTAGTATGACGTCAAGGGATGTTTTTAGGATGGCTCTCTCCTCACTCATTATTCACCAAACACACCTATTTATGTAGACATATATGATTGGATTGTAATTCCGTTAAGTGATTCATTTGGTGGGGATCGGCGGAGGTTTGCACTCTCTGAGTGTATACATGCCTCTAGTTATTAATATTATTATTATAATATATATATGAAAATATTTTTTTTCTCTAATTTTTATGAATTGGAAGCAGGAAGGTTAGTTTTTTGAGCAATTTAATGCATTATTTATGTTTTTTAATTTATTTCTATTTCATACAATTATACAACTAACAATATATAAAATTTCCTGAATAGTATTTTATTATAATTTAGAAAAATAGGGATTGCAAAATATGATTTTACCAGTAGCTGCTGTGTATTAGTAAGAATAAAATTATTTCAATGGGGGATATAAAGTTGTTTTTCGCCTTTTATTGCCCATAATGAAAAAAGCGATAAGCAAATAGTGAAAATGCATTAAATAAACCATAAGCTTTGATTTAATTCTTAAATGAATTTGCCTGTCAGGAGTTGGTTGAAGTTGAGAAGCATTTCATAAATCATGAAGGGTATGAATGAATAGAAATGCATGTTTTCAAGGCGTACATTATGGATCAATAGTTTCTTTGTTCCTTTATACTTGTGATGCATTTTAATAACTTTTTGTGAGAAAATATGTAGAGCCACATCATAATACTTCAAGGATAGTTTTTTTTTTTTTTTGTTCATGTCAAATCTAATCCAAAAAAAAAAAAATTTTATTGAAACTAATATGTACCATCACCTAAGTTATTAACTTCTTTATATAAATAAGGGACTTCGAATATATTATTTACTAATCTATAATGTCAACAATGTTAAACGATATATTCTGTTGATCAACCAAACAGAGTTATGCACAAAAATAATCTAATATTGAATATAAACTATAATGTCTTTAAATACTTTTTTTATACAACTGTACCGAAGAGATTTTATTTTTTGTTATTTTGTATGTATTTTGCTGTACATTTTACATTTTATTAAAGCCTTAAGGAATCGAAAAAAGAAACGAATATGATTGGCTTGCTTCCGTTTAACTACTTTTTTCATTTTAGAAATATGTATCCTCTATTTATAATATTTCCCCCTCTCAATAGTGGGATTGAGATTTTTTTATTCGAAAGTAGAATGCCTTAAAAAGGGCATATTTTTAATATCCTTTGTCTATAGGTTTTTGATATCATATCATTGGTTTAGACCAACTTTTTGACTTGCGGGCCACTATGGGTTATAAAATTTGAAAAAGAGGTTACAGCAATACATCGACTGTCCACTTTTCTTTTCTTTGGTCCGCTCATTTTTTACAGAAGGGCTCAAATGGCAATGAAAAAATTCAAGAGAGAAATATAGAGTAAGGCGTGGCCAAAGTGTCCGTGCGCCATCTATTGGTGAAACGCAGTATTATAGGTACAAAACGTCATGAAGGATTCATGAAGCTTTATTATTTTATTTACTTGACAAGCTCGGCGGGCCGGATTAAATTGTCTAACGGGGCGTATACGGCCCGCAGGCCTTAGTTTGCCCATGTCTGGTTTAAACACACATCATATATGATTAATTCTCAAAAATAGAACTTTGCATAAGCTCATAAATAATTACTAATACCATTGAAACACAAAAAATACTAATTGATCATCAAGATAGAATGGTTTTAAAGGGATGATTTAGAGAAGATATGATTATACAAGGGACACAAATTAATACATAATCAGAGATGTATAAAAACAATAAAATAGCCCTAACAATATAATTTATTATCCTTTCCGGCCGAAACAAAAGAGAAATATTGCAAGAAAAACGGCTATATTCAATTGGAAGCACCAAACCTCCATCTATTTTTTGCTTCAATGGGTTCCAAATGATGCTGTTGGACGAGTTGTAAATATCTGTTGCTTTTGACCGTTCTTTTTTCATGTACACCAACTGATTATATTATTTTGCTATTATTTCTGATAAAATAGTCATAAATGCAAGCAGCAAAAAAGGAAGAGCGAAACAGTTTCTACCCTTGATCTTCTCGTCATGATTGTTTTCATTTTTTTCATTTAGTAAGAGGAAAAAAGGTTTATATAAACTTAAAAAAATCAGGACGGAAAAAAAGAAGACTTGTTTAATTCATTCTATTTCAATCTAACACGTGCAGTTGGGATCCACGGATACATTTCAGAGATTGTTCATTACTATTCTATTTCGTCCCATATAGATGTAAGTTCACGCTAGCTAACTATCATAATTATCAATGTCTGAGGCCCAGAGTGCAGAAAGAATGAGTGAAGGCAAAGAAGAAGAGATCTGCTAGGAGGGATCAATGCGCAAATGTGGTAGATTTTGCAATGAAACGTGGGGCTCGAGGTAAGAAGAGATCATGAGGCTCCTCAAGTCCCATAAAGCACCGTTTCGACCATCATCAAAGAGGCGAGGAAGATTCTAGCAGGTCTCAGCGCAACCCAAATGTGACCAGAAGAAAGAGGACCCGAAGCTTGGCTGCCCTCAAGAGGTCCTTCAAAATTGAGGATCGCTCCTGGTAGTCTGTTGTAGTGAGTTGTAGTAATGTAGGCCAAGTCATGCCTCATCAGGGACGGAGTCAAGCCTGGATGGACACTGTGGCCTCTAAAAGGATTATGTGTTTCGTGTAGATGTAGTCCTGGAGGTTGGATAAGGACATGATACCACATGAGTCGAATTGTCTCTTGCTCGAGTAAAATTGTTTTCCAGAACCTCTCCTTAATGATCGTAGTGACTTTGAACTAATACTAAATTAACCTGCATGGAACTATACATAATGAACTTATAGATACTGACTAGTTTCTATCTCTTTTTAAATTGATCAAAAAAATGTAGCTTCTGAAAGTAGGCTCCTTATGGAACTCCATAACAATAGATGTAGAGATTTTATATATTATTCATACTATTTCATTTCTTGTGGTAAATTTTCCATCTTCAAGTGTCGATAATACTAACGTTCTTATTACTTTCAGATATACAAGATGCCCAAACTAATAGATTCGCTCAGCTTCATCACGAACTCGGTTGACGATCATTGGAGAATCGGAGGACAATAACGTGGCAATAAATAAAGCAAAAACTTTCCAGGATGCAGAGATCATTCCTCAGCTAGCAATCATCAAAGACAGCATTCAATAATGGTGAAGACAATCAAGGCTTTGCTATACATATATGCTTCCTTTGGTCGATACTTCAAACTACACTTTCTGCCTCCCATAATTCAAATGTTACAACAGAAGAAAATTAACGGAGGTTCACATTGAAGACGTCTATCAAGTTGTTTGAATGACTAACTTATGATTTTGATAAATCAACATTGTCCATGCCTTCATCAATTTTGATTTTTTGCTTAGTTTATTTTCAAGTTGGGATAATTCTATTAACCCATATTAATTAAGAAGCTTCTCTGACATTCATTTATTTATGTTTCGAAATATTTGGTTAGAACATTGTATGCTTGATATGTATTTATAATTGGGTCAAATGAATATCATATACACATTTACAAAAAATACAAAATACAATTTTTGTTATGTTACTCACATTTTCAAAAAAACAATCACAGGTTCAAATATGTATAAAAATATTACAACGTTTCCATATTAAAATCATAATCCGTTATTTTGAGAAATTATAGGGTAGGGAGGACATCTATGGTTCTTAATTTTAATAAATTATTCATCTGTACATCCAATCCAAATATTATTACTTTCAATATAATATAAAGAATATATGAGAAATAAAATTAATCAAAGTTCTTAAGATTGATCCTGATCCTTTAAGACTTTCATGTAAGTAGATACCTCACTATTTTAGTGTGTTTAATAAGGCTTTCGTTTTAGCATTACTAGTTAAAGTATTGTTTTTCATCATTTCATATTTTACATTAAAGTATTCGTAAACTTAAAAGTAAAAAGGGGAAGTATTTGGTATATTGAAATAATGAAAAAGTAAAAAAACTACAATGTGGTTATATCATATGATTATTTATCATGGCTATTTTAGTTCAAAAAGAAAAGCCAGTTGAACCTTAAACCTATTTATGTCTCATTGATATGAATAAGGGACTTTACT
>CP045894.1:10866044-10888489 GCA_013387185.1 Caligus rogercresseyi
AGCGTGCTGGTTATTAACGATATTTAAGCAGTATGAAGAAAAGTCTAAACGATTTTCTTCCAAGAGTCTCAACGCATCTTGTAGTGAACATTTTAAATCCAATCGTTGTATTTTATTTTTGATTTGATTTGGAAATAGGGATTTATCCTTTGGCTTCATCAACAGTTCATGCAACCACAATTTTTGATTCGTCTAAGTGGATGCATCAAACGTCTGTATTTTATTATCCTGGGTTGGCTCCGGCCATTTATCTCTGCAAGGAGTTTTTTTCGATAGTTCTCTCTTTATATGAGCACTTTGTTTCCAGAAATCACTTTAGATGTCGAAACGTCAAAGACCTTATCGGTACCCTTCCCTCTACACTCATATATGGTCACTCCATATTTGCCTTTTATTTTTTCATCAAATATTTCTGACCATTGAGTCCCCGACTCGAGAATTCACTTGAAGCAGGAAAACGACAGTCTCTTCCAAAAGTTCTCAAAGTGTAATCCTCTTCCATGTAATTAATATCCGTCTGCCATTCTTGAAAATTTTTGTCGCAACATTTTAATTTTTGAAACAAGTTCACGGCAGAAGGTGGTGGTGCTCCTTGAAAGGTGAGTTACTCCAGGAAGGATAAATTTATTCCAAACAATATTCTTGCAGGTATGTTTGAATCTAATAGTTCGAAGTTCTTTAGACCATTCAACTCCAAAGCGCTTGGCAATTCGACATGATCTACGACTTACTAACGTTTACCTCGAGTCCAGATATATTTGCAAACTTTTCAAGTATATCGAAAGTCGCCTCCATTAATTTTTTGATATCTTCCTGATTCTCTGAGGAAAGCATAGTAGTCTAATTTTAAACTAAAATGTTTATTATGTAGTATTTTGATACACAATTATATCGCCTTTTTTACTTTGCATCTCAGGTTACAATTCAAATAAAGACCTGTTATATATATATATATATCATTTCAAATTTACTTATATTCTTGAAAATATATATATATATATATTTCAAGGAAATGCATAAATATGAAATTATCATATAAAACGAACAGAAAATGCATTTAAATGGATGTAAAATAAATTTAATAATGTTTATTTATGTACAAAAAACACATTTTTCATATACATGTATATTTATGTATATTGTACTCAACAAAGAAAGAAACAAATAAGATTTTATATTCGATAGACTAAATCTAACGTTATAATGCTTATTTATATCCATTCGGATAGAATTATATCGAACAAAATAGTCATAAAACGACTCTACTTTCTTAGGAAAATACATATATTATAAAAAGTGATATATGGAGCATTAGTTTGTCAAAATCCATTGTTATGAATAATTACTTCCTTTTTCTAATTTGAAGGCGTTAAGGATTTCACCAAAACTATTTTTTACCATGTGCAAAAACACGAAGATTTTTAGGTGCACACTTTACATAATTATTCGAGAAAGTTCTTTATGTGAAAGAAAATTAATGGAGCTGATATTTTTGCAATTGCCATTAAAAATCATCGAATATAGAATTTTATGCTGTATATTCAAATAAATTTATGCGAATTGAAGGGACTTCTGTCAAAATGTTTTTTTTTGTATTAAAATATTCAACTACTTAGAAGCCTTTATATTGCTCAAAACATTGTATTGCATAGTTTTAGGAAGATTGAGAATGTAAGATATTAATCTCTCTGTTCGCCATCTTAGATATCCGGAGGGGGGACTTTAGTACATTTTTAGAAAAAACATAAGACATATCATCAATGGTATTGCTGACCGCTACTATACATTTGAGGTCAAAAAATTAATAAGGAAATGAGGCGGAGACCTCATTAGATATTACCCATACAGTTGAAAAGTCAGTTGAAAATATATTAATGGAGTTTTAGAATGCACCGTCGTTCTATATTGAATACAAAATATATTTTTTAGGTGGACAGTAACTTTGTAATGGAATGTTAATTGACGTTTTGTACGTAACTTTTGAGATTTATTTGTTATCTATTATAACAATATATATTTTTTGTGTACTTTGTATTTCACACTGTATTTTTTAACACTAACCTGATATATTTATTTAAGCCATAAAAAATAATAATAATAAATTGTTAGTACGACAAATGATTGCATTTAAATTTACACATGGTTTTAGTAAATATAAGTCTTCATTTCTTATTTATTACAAAATTAAAATATCAGCAAAGCTCAAGTTACACCAAAAATCAATTTCAATGAAATTATAAATTGAATATGATGAAATATGTATGTATATCACTATTTTTCATCTAAAAAGGAAATTATAAAAATGAAAGATTATAATCTGGATGAAGTACATAGGATCATATATATATAATATTATATATATATATGTTTGTGTGTGTTTGTGTGTATATTCAACGTTCTATATATGATAAGTAGGGATCGGAAAAAATATTAAAAGAAAACACCAAAATATTTAAATATTTATTTACTAAAAATGACAAAATATAAAAAAAAACATCAAAATATTTAAATATTTATTTAATAAAATAACAAAATTTAAAAAAAACACTGGAATATTTCAATATTTTTGTACTAAAAATGACAAAATATTTACTGACAACGACAATATATTTATTCTGCGTTACCGGAAAATACTACAAAGTTTACTCACATTCAAACTATCTACAGGCATTATGAGCTGAAAAAAAATCTAGTCATACAAAAAGAAAATCTCACCGATAAAAGCAATGGCTCACCAAATTTTTTGCAAGATTTTCTGATGTGAGCCGGCGGCGGTTGTCGGAGAGAAGAGTCTTATACATAAAGAAGGAGCGTTCAACATCGACACTTTTGACAGGTGCAAATTTGTATTCAGCCGCTGTTTGTGGGGACATGCCGTTGGGGATAACTTCTTTGCCTTCTGAGATCACGGACTCAATAGAGCGTAGAACAGCGATATCGGGATTGCAGGCATAGACAGATTTATACTTTTCTTTTATTGTTTCACCTTTTATGCCTTGTAAGCTGGAAATAGCAGCCTCAGCCGTAGAGACGGATGCAAAAGATTTTGTTAGGCTCGATCCTTGTCTCTCAAGATCTTGAATGACTCGTGGAAGGAAGTGTAAATTAGCAGCAATGTATGATAGGCTGGCCTCATTTCATCATCGCCAATAATAAATTGACATCTTTTGATGGCCTCCGATCATGTGGGTTAAATTATTCGATCACAGTCTTCACTGCGTCAAGGTTCTCAGCATAGAACAATGCGGCGTTCACCCATATTCCCCAACGGGTTGTTTTGGATCGGGAGGCAGTGGAAGATTTGGGATGAAATTTTTCCATGCTAGAATCCGTGATGGAGCTTCAGGAACACTTTCTTAGTAACTGAGATCAATTCGTTCACTTTCGTAAAATGTTTCCGAACACATTCAACGATTGGATGAAAAGCGTGGGCGAGACATGTCACATGAAGAAGATTAGGATAGAAAATTTTCAGTTGTCCACACATTTCAGTATGTAAGCAGCAGCATCAGAGAGCATCAATTTGAAGTTTTCAACCTTAACTTCCAAAATATTCATTACAACATCATTTACGGCACGAGATACTGTCACAGCATTGGTTCTTTCCAATATCATCGAGTGTGCCAGTTCGGCTCGATTGGATGAATCTGCAGCAAGTTTTCCGACAACCATGTTTAGAATGTATCGTCCTTCTACGTCCGTAGTTTCATCAATGGCTAGCCAGATGGGTTGATCTTGAATATTAACTTTAATTTTGGTGAGTACATCGAGATAGATGTCCAGGTAAGTCTTTCTCAGAGTGCTTTCGTCAGGAATAGATACAGCACAATGCTCTTCCAGAAATTGACGAAACATGGGAACCTGCAATTTGTGCCATAGGATGTTAGCATCCAATAAAGCTTGCCAGAGTTTTTTGTTGAGATTAACGACTTGGTTTCTTGGCGCTTCTCTCAAAATGTCTTCAAGCTGTGCTTGAGAGCTGCTCCTTTTCGTCTTGAGTTGCATATTCTTCTTGTGTTTTGCGGACTCAATATGTTGTTTCACTTGACCTTTCTGTTGAGATTCGAAGCTGGATTCACAATGGTGGCAAAAAGCAGTCTTCATGTCGACAAACTTGATATCATCGTTGTTTAGGCTATGCTGTTGAAGCCACGGGTGTTGTAAACTGCTTCTTCCTGACATCTCTGCTGGAGAAATGTTTTCTCGCCTCTACAGTCAAAATCTTTGCAAAGGTTACAAATCCAAATATGAAATAAGAAATACATTGCAATACAAAACTCCTGGCGCATTAGAATATATTTGGATAACAACTGTCTGACTTTTGCTCGCAGAGCTAACGTGAGAGGTTGAAGTCTCCACAAAAAAAAGGATGAATACTGTATATTGTCAGGTTTTCCTCCAGCGTGAAACTGGAGACAAAGTTGATAAAATATTTTATACCCATGTAAAATTGGTATTCAAAACAAATACGTGCACAATGAGTATAACATGATTAATAAATAAACTTTTTGAAATGAATTTAAATAATATTTTTTTAATACTAAAATTGCTTATTAGTTTAAAAGTTAGATAAATATATCGCAAAATATTTAAAATATTATGAAAAACAGAAATATATTAAAACAACATAAAAAACAGGAAAATATTTAAAACAACTTAAAAAACTGGAAAATATTTAATAAAAAAAATCCATACCCTAATGATAAGATTACGTCACTATAACAAAAGAAAAAAAAAACATCCATTTTTTTCGATATGAATTTTTCTTGTTGATTATATTTTTTGCAAAACAGATATTTATAAAAGGTAGCTATATGATATTTGATGTATTTTTGGAAGTATTAACAGAGACAGAAGTATATATGAACTGCATTTATCCTTCACATGTATTTTCGTCAATTCTATTAGATAATATTTTCTTATATTTTTTTGCAGAGTATCACAGACACTTTGTTTTCTTCAATTGAAAGGCAGTACAAGTCTGCCCATGGCCAGCGATAGAGTATTTTCACAGGAACAAATTTTACACAGCGTAAAAACGCACGCCTTATATACACATGCATAAACATGAGGGGGGGAGAGAGAGTCAAGAGTGACGTCACCATCAAAAACCGTTAAATAATAGAACCCCCATGATCATAGTTGGGAATCTATTTTTTGGGGTGCTATGAAAGCATTCTTTGCCTAGACTTCAAACTTGTGGAAGATCCCTCGATCCCTTCCTCCATCCCTCCTTCTATCTAACCCGGGTGAGCGAAGGGACGTCTTGATTCCGGATAAATGCCTTGGACACCAAGAAACGAGTCTCCTCCCTCCCAGTAAGAGACACCTTCCCCTCACCTCGACTGCGTGAATGGGAGTCTAAACTTCGTCAAAGGAGTCCTTCCTACATCTTCGGTAGAGAGCTCCCTGTCACTTGTCTTCGTGAATGGAGCTTAAACCCTCGTTCTTCGTTAGAGAGCTTCCAGGTTCCAATGTTTTCAGGTTCTTAACTCAACTGCAATGAGTAGATGATTACATTTTCTACGTTTGCTAACATTAACTTTTATATCAGGTAAAGGATGATAACACAGGCCAACAAAAATCAACAAAAAAATTTAGGTCGGACTAATTTTCACTAATTCTTATAGAGTTTTATCCACTGATTCCGAATATGGTATTCATTTTTCAAAGTTAGTGATAAATTCAGAGCTAAATGGATTTCAAATTTTTCAGCACTTTTTCGATTCAGAGCCATTATTGACATACAAGGACTGAAGTATAGACAAAATAAATAGCAATGATTTGATAGAGCTTAGATCAAAGTACTCATTTCAATTTTTACTTCGTCTCTGGCACATTTAAACTTTAAAATATATGTCATTTTGTACGAAAAATGAAGGGTTTTTCTTAGAGACTCACTGTTCCTCACTGCTCCTCACTCAAAGGTCTTACATGATTAAAAATTGATATGAATATGAAGAAAAAATATCAAGCTTTAATTTGATATGCTTAATATTCCATAAAATGCCTTATTTTAATCAAAATTAGCAAATGAATATTTTTTAAATCCTCTCCATTTTGCCCTTTTTTAGAGAAATTCATAAGTCACCCAGTGAGATAGAAACAGAGAGAGAAACTGACGTCACAACGTATGTAAACAATAAAGAGTAATTTTCCTTCTTTCATTGGAATTTGAGTGTTTTTTCCCGGAAATCTTCCGAGGATCCAGGATTCCTAATGAGTGGCCTGCCGGCTGTGCCGTCGTACACAACATTTGTGAGAAGAATTCATCGTGACACAGCCTCGGATCAAGCATGGAGCAAGGAGTGGAAGCTTAGGAGGACATGACTCCCCAGAGGGTGCTTAGCCTATTCTCTTTGCATCAAAGAGGATGATGAGTCGGAGACAGACAGACCCTCAAGGACATTACCCCCCCTCCTCTCTCTTCCTTAAGGCTGGTTGGCTGGCTCATTCCGTCTGCTCAAAGAAGATGACGTGTCGGGCACCCCGGAGGGAGGGAGGAATGGACTCCCGTGAGAGAGAGAGAGAGAGTCATTGCCTTTGTCCTGTCTACCTACTAGCCTATTCTATCGGGGAGTCTCCTTTTCAAGTGAATCCATCGTTTTTTGCAGCAGAAAAATGAATTACTTACGTTTTCGTTTGCAAAATTCACCTTTTATTAACTATGCAAAAGATACAGCGGGACGACCTCCCTTCCAGTCACCCACCCACGTCCTTCAAACTCATAGCCGCCGCCCCGAGGAGCCCAAGAGTGTACTTCCAAGATAAAAACAAGACATCCAACAACACAATCCTTTCAACAGCCACAAATCACAATGATACACATAATTCATTTATGAAACGCGCAGTTGTCTGCCCACCGATCCGTCGCCGTCCTTTATTCCGGGGGGGGGGGGGGTCCACCTGCCCTACATCCTCTCATACTGAAACAGAGCACCATTTCAACAGTAGCCGCCGGGCATGCCATGAAGATACCACACAAGCGACCCTGCATGGACCTGGGGAGAGACTCCCATCCCCCACACACTCTAGAAGGCGGACCAAACACCACCACGCCCTCGCCTGCATTGGCCTCACTCTTCACGTCACTCTAAATCCATTCTTGGGAACTAAGCAAAGACTTTCCAACACTCTCAGGTGGAAGCCATCTCCCCCATGGGGCCCGAGTCCTCTACGGAGCGCTATGGCATCCGCTCCACCAAGGACGACCTCCTCCAGATGATTTAAAAGTGGACAGGGACATCGCAAAGGCCGAGTCACAAATCGTCAATCTAACCCTTCCCAATAAGCATTCCATTTACATTATGCCCTCCGGGAACAACGCCTGGGCACCCGACGGGCCATCTGCTAGAGACAGACATCAAGCAACTTTAAGAACAGAAGCTGGAGAACTAGAAGATGCATTCCTACGCTGTAATTGTGACAGGATTTTGGAAAGTTCTTTACACTACGTGTTGTCCACCCAGCCGCCCGCAGGACCTAGCCTTAGCCACGGAGCTGAAATGAGCTAGTCTTTAAAGAAATAGCAATCGTACAAGAACTGTTACAATTATCTTCAAATCATTGGGACAGCAAATTTAAAACCTGATTGTCGCTCATTGAACTTGTTTTGATATGTAAGGTGCATGAAAATAAAAAGGAATTAATTACATTGTAAACATTCTTTTAACTTATAGATTGTTGCCTAGATTTCAACAACTTATTTAGTGGTTTTGCACTGCTGAATCCCAAATGCCTTCGGATCTGGATGGCAGTATGGTGAAGATTTGATCAAATTATATCCCAAAGTTTCTACTAAATATATTATCAATGTTAAAAATAATTATTAAATCGTATGAAGCATTAAAAATGATTTTTTGATAGAACTTTTACATTTGTATACTTTGTTTGTCATGATAGCCCTCATTTGCTTTCCTTTTAGATGTTCTAATCGGTTGTTATTAATTTTTAATATGTGCTGAAAGGCTTATCAGGCGGGGAATTTTTTTAAACTAAAATGCTCAATGATGTCAAAGTACGTAATTCCTCTTCTACGTTTTATATGTACATATATTATGTGATGTAATTTTTTGAGCCTGAATAAAAAAACAATAAATTACTCAGTAAACTATTTATTTTTTAATTCTTGATAGTGGCTTAGATTTCAACAACTTATTTAGAAGTTTTGCACTGCTTAATCAGGAAATGATATCCGTTTATCTTCATCAGGTCAGGTTTTAATGCTAAATTGATTTTAAAGAGCCATTTTGTGACAAAAATTCATAACATTTTTGTTTATTATCAGCTGACTTTTCATGTGTATCGTCCTATATTTTTAAAATAAGAAAAAATGATATTTCAACAACATATATTAATTATCTGATTGTATATTTTAAACTGAATTATGTCCATTAAAAATTATAAATACGTGTAAATTGCATGTTGCCATTTTTTAGCACCGGGATAAAATAAGTATGATAATAATTTAGTTGAGTTAAATAATTTAAGTGTTCCTATAAAATATAAGAATAGATAATATTTTTGAATCGAACTAGATCATTTAATTCCTTTTGGGAAAATGGATGTGGAGTATCATCTTCAAAAACCATTTCTTCTTCTTCAGGTTCTTCAAAACTTGAGGCATCTTCGTCACTAATGTTAGGAAGTTCTTCGAAGATAGGCACTGGAATTTCTTCACTGTGGGCTACAGGACGGCGTGCTGATAGAACATCAGGATATTTGAGGCTGTCCCGCTTCTTTCTGTTCATCCCACTCAAATCAATAGCGCAAAAGTAGCAGTCTGTGATATGGTTTGTTGGCTCCTTACAAACCATGGGAATTCCAAAGTTCAGACTTTTCTTGCCATTTGTCCATCGACGTAGAGTTTCGGTGCATGCCCGCTGTATCTTTTGCATAGTTAATAAAAGGTGAATTTTGCAAACGAAAACGTAAGTAATTCATTTTTCTGCTGCAAAAAACGATGGATTCACTTGAAAAGGAGACTCCCCGATAGAATAGGCTAGTAGGTAGACAGGACAAAGGCAATGACTCTCTCTCTCTCTCACGGGAGTCCATTCCTCCCTCCCTCCGGGGTGCCCGACACGTCATCTTCTTTGAGCAGACGGAATGAGCCAGCCAACCAGCCTTAAGGAAGAAGAGAGAGGAGGGGGGGGGTAATGTCCTTGAGGGTCTGTCTGTCTCCGACTCATCATCCTCTTTGATGCAAAGAGAATAGGCTAAGCACCCTCTGGGGAGTCATGTCCTCCTAAGCTTCCACTCCTTGCTCCATGCTTGATCCGAGGCTGTGTCACGATGAATTCTTCTCACAAATGTTGTGTACGACGGCACAGCCGGCAGGCCACTCATTAGGAATCCTGGATCCTCGGAAGATTTCCGGGAAAAAACACTCAAATTCCAATGAAAGAAGGAAAATTACTCTTTATTGTTTACATACGTTGTGACGTCAGTTTCTCTCTCTGTTTCTATCTCACTGGGTGACTTATGAATTTCTCTAAAAAAGGGCAAAATGGAGAGGATTTAAAAAATATTCATTTGCTAATTTTGATTAAAATAAGGCATTTTATGGAATATTAAGCATATCAAATTAAAGCTTGATATTTTTTCTTCATATTCATATCAATTTTTAATCATGTAAGACCTTTGAGTGAGGAGCAGTGAGGAACAGTGAGTCTCTAAGAAAAACCCTTCATTTTTCGTACAAAATGACATATATTTTAAAGTTTAAATGTGCCAGAGACGAAGTAAAAATTGAAATGAGTACTTTGATCTAAGCTCTATCAAATCATTGCTATTTATTTTGTCTATACTTCAGTCCTTGTATGTCAATAATGGCTCTGAATCGAAAAAGTGCTGAAAAATTTGAAATCCATTTAGCTCTGAATTTATCACTAACTTTGAAAAATGAATACCATATTCGGAATCAGTGGATAAAACTCTATAAGAATTAGTGAAAATTAGTCCGACCTAAATTTGGCTGTTGGCCAGTGTAATCAATAAAGTATTAAAGTAAAAAGTAGAATAAATTTTTGTACGTATTTCATTAATTTATTGTCATAGTTTTATTATTTTTTAAACGTTATATCTCTTAAAAAGCCAAGACTACATACAATTTTCTATTGTAATAGATATTCCTATGTCTTTGGAGTTTAAATAACTTGTTCCGTATAAGGACATAAAAAACGTACTCTAATGTATATTGAAAAAAAATATATATATGAAAAAAATTGTGGAGACTTTAAAAAAATGAAGACACATGCAGTTTAATAATATTAAAAATTCACTTCAATAAAATAAGACTTTTAGAACAAAGTAATGTAAAAGTGAGTTTTCATGATTTAACTTGTATATTGTGTCATTCTTAAAATTTTAAATGTCTTACTTTATTTCATTCTCTTATGCTAGTTCATGTTCTGCAAGTGAATTGATCCAAAAGCCAACTAAAGGCATTATGAATATATTGTTTACGTGCTATTCACAATACTTAATTATATTTTTAATGGCTTTCCTTTTTAAAAATCCTTTAAGTATAAATAAAACCAAGGAAATGCGGTGAATAGAAAGACCAAAACCTAGTATCTAACAGTCTATTGGTTGAGATTTTCAGGAGCTTTCATAGGGTATGACAGGAGGGGAATTGCTATTTGCTCATGTGTCTTAGTAATAAATGTTTATGTCAAAGCTACGCTGTATATACATATTTATATCTCTTAAACAGGTTTGTTAGGATATGTCAACATATCTTTCAGTAAACAAATCCTATTTATAAGTTTTTTATATGTCTAAGTTTTGTAAACAGAGAGACATGAAATGGAGGAGTAATTTGAAAGACTGAAAGCAAGCAGGTATACTCTAGTTTGAAATATTTTGGGCTGTAATCAACGTAGTTGATACATTCTTTTTCAAAATATATAATAGTCAAATACATTTTTTACAGATTATATATTTTTTTACATTCTTCTATGATCATTTAGAAAATAATTTACTTTATATTGAATGCTTTCTCCTTACTAAATATAAATCGAGGTAGAAAGTGATTAACTAGAATTTCAAGGTAATAACCAAGCCTATGTTTTATCACCTTAGAGCAATAGTAATTATAGCAAGGTTTTAATTTAAAAAATATATATCTCATGGACAAAGACTTGTTAAAATTAAATTAATAAACTTATTCATATAAACAAATCAAAATATGAAAAAACATAAATTAATGTATTTTTAATGGTATGTTTATAAGGAAGTGACTGATTATTTTAACAATCTTCATGGCGAACACAATTTAATAATATTTCCAGTTGGTGGTTTCGTAATTGATGGTCATTTGGTAAATATATATTAATTTGTATTAAACATTATGATTGGTCCAGGTGTCCTTTGTCTATTTTGTTCTTGTAGTGTTATGTTGTTTATTGTATTTTTATGATACGCTTCTTTTTAGTTTTTTATTATGTATTAAATCAGAGATTTTTGAAAAGCGGCAAAATAAAGAATGGGGATTGAAGTCTCCCTCTAAAAAGATCGAGATACAGCCCACTTGGTTAAGGGACAGTACCTGCCTCTAAAGGGGAGGAACTTTTTATCATTATTATTTATAATTTAAAACTGTAAACGCATGAAAGTAAATATGTACATAAATACAATGATTTTAAAGTGTAGAAACTGCATAAATAAACATAGTGTAAAACTACCCTACCAAAAAGGCCAATACACTCATTTTAAAACTTCATTGCTTTTTGATATCCAATCGGATGCAATTCTATAGATTCAAATAGACCAATAAATACTTTAATCCCCATATTTTCCTGTTTTGAATGGATTAATCATCTTTGTGAAGGTAAGATATTCATATGTATTATAATTGTATAAATATGGAGTTCCTTCCTAACTTTCAAGGTGATAACACGTCATTCACGCCCTCCTAGAAAATAATATTTTTTCTATAAGTTACAAGTGATTACTGGCCTTTATGGCACTAAAAAGTGTTGTGAATGTTGCCAACGTCCTTCCTAAGATCAAAGCTTGTCTTCAGCTGCTCCAATCCTGGACTTCCGTCGATTGAAAGCTCTCTTTGGCCCTCCAGTTAAGGATACGTCATCTTGTAATTATTCTCCTGAGATAGGGGGGGGGGGGGGGGTAAATGGCCTAAAATGAAAAAATGGAAATGATTACGCCCACTTCAGTGATGGTGCATTGGGTCATTTGAGAGATATTTGTATTGGAAGTTGGTACCTATCATGAAATAAACCCCCCACACCACTCAAACTAACTAAATGGACATGATTTTTGCCCCTTTTTTTTCCCTTTTATCATTTAAAAATAATAATATCTTATGAGAACACTTTGGTCAAGGGCTGCATGTGGGTCAAGATAGCCCATTTCCTCTGCCTATCTTATCAATTCACAAAGAGACCACTGAGGACATAGCAATGCAAGTGGATATGGGGTTCGAAATACTGGCGTCGGTCAGAGGAGTCAGTGTGGAGGATGTTTATAACTTGTAGATGCACATATGACTGACAGCACAGAGCACAACAAAGGCTTTTCAAAACTGTTGGCAGAGATGTACAACCTGGAAACACCAGCAGGGCAGATCTTTTGTGGCACCCACACTACACTGGGCTTCAGCAGTGCCATGAATAAAGTGATGCGGTTGGTGGAGGCCGATATGAAGATGGAGCAAGTGCTACAGAGTTTCATGGTGGACCTGGATGTAGACAGCAAGAATGCCAGTGTGGCTGGACAGGCACTGGACATGTGCCTCAAGTTGGTGGCTCCTGAGTATTCCCACAAACCCTGGAACCGCTACAGGGAATTCCTCCTCTTCCTTGAGCAAAGGCAGGTTTCCAGTGTGCTGTTTTCCTACAAAGACAGCAGGTTTGGATGTCTCTCCAGGGCAGCAACAGTCCTAATATACCACTTTAACCATCTGACAGAGTTCCTGAGCCAGAACCCTCACATAAACAACCGCCTGGCCTGCCTCGTCAGAGAAGTGATGGAGCTTCCCTATCTCAAAGTGGTCCTTGTGGCGTTCGCTTGCCTGGGTGTACACTTGGTGGAGCCCTTCTATGCCAGAACCATAGAGAAAGATGCTACCCATACTCAGCTCAGGGAGTTCTACAAAGGACTGCATACAGGCTTGGGGCAGCCTATCAGCGACAACTACACAACGTTCACAACACCTGAGTATCCTGTAGTGTCTGACAAGCTTTTCAGTAGCGTAAAGAAGACTTACACGGAAGAGGTCCTGAACTCAGTGTCAGACGTGGCTGCCGAACACTTGGATGAAGTGAAGAAGCTGACAGATCTCATGCTACCCCATCTGAAGACTGTCCTGGCCAGGCAGAGGAGGGACTATGGGATAGATGAGGAGACCTTCCCAATGGACTACCCTGTCAGTGAACAGGCTAGTAACATTGATGGCACCCCTGTGCACAACATTGGAATGGAGAGACAATGTGGCAAAGTGGATTACAGACTGAAGAAGCTAGGCACACTGAATGCAGTGAGTAGGTCAATCATTTTACAAAAGAGCCAGGAGCTGAGGAATGGACAGGTTCCATCCTTCAGAGGATTCAAGGCAGCAGCCCAGGCGAAAAGAGAGGTCGAGCTCAACTGGACTGAACGCATGAAGGAAAAATTTGAGAGAGGGGCAGAAGAAAAGCAGGAAATGGCGCAAAGAAAGGAGAGGAGGAGATTAAACATGCTGGACACACTGAAATCCTTTGGTGGCCCCTTCACTGACAGTGGAGAAGTTGAAAAGTTCCTTGTGGATGAAAGTCTGAACAACAATGCAAAGCAGCAGAGAATGAAGGTTGAGGTTCAGTTTGCCAGAGAAAGCACCACACTTCTGCCTAAAGTCGATCCTATCTTCAGAATCCAGGTGACACTGCCCAGTGGGAAGAGGAGGATGAAAACAGCACAGGAGTTTGGAGATGCTCTCATGGCGTACCTAGGCAAGAGGAGTGACCGAACCACACTGGAATATGCAAAATTCCAAGAAAGTCTTGAAAGGCTAAGAGAAATATAAGATGCTACTTAAAACTGTTCAAGTTCAAAGTTCAAGTTCTTTCCATGTCTATGTGATGATTAAACTGTTTTGTATTTGAAATAAAAAAAATGCAAATGAGTTCAGTGTTTTAGTCTTGGCAAACTGAGGGCTGAACAGCTTTAAAAAACGCTCATTTGTGTTCTTTTTCTATTTTAAAGAGGGATGAAGGATTATTTTCAAGATACAGAGTCCCTTTGAGGTGTAACAGTAGTTCTATTATTAGTGTTTATTAAATATCAAATGGGTTTGAAAGCATTGTTTCAACACTATATAGGCAAACAGTAAGAATAGCATATGCATTCCAGGCGAAATTGCAGAAAAGGTCATTTTTTTGGTTCTTTTTTTCATTTTCAAGGGGTGGGGGGTTATTTTCAAGATACAGAGTTAATTTTGGTGTCAAAGTTCTTGTATTTATAGTGTTAATCATATCCCAAATGGGCGTTGTGAAATTTTGAACTTGATGATTATCCCCCCCCCCCCCTACTTGAGATGAACATTTCATCATAAAATCAAGCGGAACATTACATTATTTATATTCGCCCAACCTCGATTTATTTCATTAATTGAAGTCTTCCTTTACGTGAAGATGATTGAAGAAAGAAATTCAGGGACCTTAAACAAGCAAGCTTTGCTCTTGCCTGGAAATAAAGAAAATGCCGGTGACCTGAAATGGACAACGGTGAATTACAAGAGGTTACGAGCCCATCCTACAGTTAAAAATAATACATCAAAAGGACCTGAAGACAAAAATAAAACTAGTCTTCAATCCCATATCACTAGTAAACACAATAATATGAAAAGACAGAGGGAAGGCAATTCGAATGAAACCCCTCCTTCTAAAAGACAGCAAAAGCAGGAGGCTTTGCAATCAGAAGCTCCTAATACAAAACCGAAAAAAAGGTTTCTTTATGCAGAAATTGCTAAAGAAGCCACAGAGATTGTCATCGTCAGGAAGAATATTTCCATGATCGACTGGAACAGAACAATAAAAGTACTTGACACCGACTATGTTGTCGATTGAGCGGGACAGCTGGGCAATTCGTGTCCTGCTACGAAGGCCGTCGCTATACAAATCAACAAGCAGTGATTTATGTAAGTGACAAAACCTCAAGCCAGCACGTCCGAAAAGTTATATCGGAAAAGACACCTCTCTTGCCAGTCTCATGGGAAGAACTGGAGAAAATTAGAGAGGAAAAAAATTGCAAGACCCTTACTGGCTTCATAAGAGGAGTCACAGGGGAAATGGTTGATGAAATACTCGCCAAGGTCATTGCAATGCAATGTTAATAAGATCCGAGGCAAAGTTGATGTCATCAAATCTGACATCCACAGCTCGGAAAAGTGCTATATATTAAAGTTAACAAAGAGGCATTTGAAAGCCTAAAATCAATAAACTTTACAATAAATATTGCTTCCGCTGGTAAAGTTCGCTTTGAAGACCCTCGGTGCGACTATCCAGAAAGCGGAAGAAGAACATGAGGAAGACATGTCTGTAAAAGACCCGAACCACGAGGAAACAGTGGGTAAAATAAACTACAAAAACCCCTCAACTAAAAACGTCGAGATTGTCAACGTCATTCAACCGAAGACCCAGCAAGTGACCAAGCTTAGTGGAGATACTACTGAGGACTGCGTCACAGATGAATTGGGCAAACAACGTGAAATTTTCCAAGGAACTACTCAAGTGCCAGTTGGCTCCGGGGAATATCCTTCAAATCAATTTACAGACGATTATTTAAAAACTAAACACCATAAGAAAAAATCCAAGCCAAGGAAACAATCTACAATAGATATGTTTTTCAACAGGGTTGCTGATGACCTTGTAGGGGGCAAGGTTGATTACAGTCAGGATGTTAAAAGTTCCGTAGGTATAAGTTTATTTATTTCTTTGTAGTGTGTGATTTATTATTGTTATTGTTAGTTCTTCCTCTGAAATACAGATGAATAAAACAAGGTCGGATTCCTTCCTATTCTAAAATCCAGATCTAAGGATCTTCTACGCAGGAATCCTACATTGGTGACCCCGACATACGCAGCCAATACCTTCACTACTCTCAATGGACTCAAAAGACATGAGCCATATGGCAGAGCTCGCGGCTCATACTACTGCAGCCATGCTCCAACAGTTGGGCCTCGCAGGTCAGGGAGGTCTCGCCACGGCCGTCGCAGAGCCTGCCACGGCAGCTATAAACGCCGTGAATAAAGTCTCCGTGCAGGTCCCACCGTTCTGGAGCAAGGACCCGGATCTTTGGTTCGCTAAAGTGGAGGCCCAGTTTGCTACGGCCAATGTGACTGCAAGTTCCACTAAATTCAATCACATCCTCAAGTCCCTCGACCAGGACACGGTCAGGGAGATCCGGGAAGTCGTCAGGAACCCGCGGAGGGGACACGAGTATGAGGATATTAAGGCCGAACTGTTAGAGATCTTCGGTCAGTCCCAAGCATCTAAGGATGCAGAGCTCTTCGGCCTCAGCGGCTTGGGTGACCGCAAACCCACCTCCGTCCTGCGCCACATCCGAGGCCTCGCCACGGACAAGGAAATGCTGATCAGGGCTTTCTTTCTGGTGCAACTACCAGCGGACATCCGAAAGATCCTAGCTGTCCAGGAATTCCATAGCGTTGAAGCCATGGCCAAGGCAGCCGACAAATCTACGAGAACCGCTCCTCCCAGCAAATCTCTGTTGTGTCCTACCAGCCCCAGGACAACCCCTCAACAGAAGGTGACACAGAGCCAGTAATGGCGGTCGTCAAGTCCTGTCCTGCAGCCAGCAATTCAAGGATGACCAACCCAACAGTACGACACAACGTTAAGGACAAAAATAGAATTGTGTCTTTCACAATAGGTACGGCTCGGAAGCGCGTTCCTGCAAAGGTGGCAGCTGCATCTTTGCCAGCCTCATCCCTTCCTCGTCCGCAGTCTCGGAGGCATCGGGAAACGGACAGGCCAGGAGGTAATGGGCGCGGCACCTGTCCTGGCCATCGGCAAACACGCGTTCACCCTCGGCGATCGGATCTCCGGCCGCTCTTTCCTCGTTGACACCGGAGCTGAAGTCTCTGTCCTCCCACCTGAACCTAATCAGCGACGGCAGCAACCTTTGTCCGCGCTACTAGCAGCCAACGGCACCCAGATCAAGTGCTGGGGCCAAAAGACTATCCAACTGGCATTCGGCCCTGTGGGAAATCAAAAACATTTTTCCTGGCGCTTCCACGTAGCCGACGTGTCGCGGCCTATCCTCGGTGCGGATTTCTTCGCTCATTTCGGTCTAATGATCGACCTGGCCCTCAGGCGCGTCCTCACAGAGGATGGTAAGATTTTACCCACCGCCCTCGACAGGCCAGCCCCCCGCGCCGTAGCAGGCATCCACCGTGACGACCACTACAGTACCCTCCTCTCCGAGTTCCATGATATCACCGTTCCGAATTTCCGAGCCCCCACGGTCAAGCACCAGGTGGAGCACCACGTCGAGACCACCGGCCCACCCGTTGCCTGCCGTGCCCGCCGCCTCGACCAACAGAAGTTGGCCGACGCTAAACGAGAGTTTAAAAAATGATGGACATGGGTATCCTCCGCCCCTCAAAGTCTCCATACGCCTCCGCCTTGCACATGGTCAAGAAGAAGGATGGTTCTTGGCGTCCTTGCGGCGATTTCCGCCGCCTCAATACCCAGACCGTAGATGACAGGTATCCGCTGCCTCACATCCACGATCTCACATCCAGACTCGCCGGGGCAAAGATCTTCTCCAAGGTCGACCTGGTCCGAGGCTATCATCAGATCCCCATGGCAAAGTCCAGCATCCAAAAGACGGCCGTGATCACGCCCTTCGGGCTTTTTGAGTTTGTAAGGATGCCATTTGGCATGAAGAATGCGGCCCAGGTTTTCCAGAGGCTAATGGACCAAGTACTCGGTGGTCTTTCTTTCGCCTTCGTCTACCTTGATGATGTCCTCATCGCCAGCAGCAACTCACAGGAGCACGACACACACCTGCGCCAGGTGTTCACCCTTCTCAACAAACACGGGCTGGTCATCAACCGGGACAAGTGCGAATTCGGCAAGGCCTCGATCGACTTCCTCGGTTACACCATATCGGCCTCCGGTATCCGTCCTCCACAGGCATCCGTCGACGCCATCACGGAATATCCTGTCCCTTCAGACAGGCCGGCTCTACAGCGTTATCTCGGCATGTTAAACTATTTCCACCGGTTCATGCCCGGCATCGCCTCCATCCTCGCCCCATTGCATAATGCAAGCGCGGGCAAGGGCAGAGTCATCCACTGGACGTCAGAATGCGACACGGCCTTCCACGTTTCCAAGGCAGCTCTCAGCAGTGCGGTTATGCTGCACCACCAGGAACCCAGTGGCGATCTGGCCCTTACGGTCGACGCTTCCGACGTCGGCACCGGCGCAGCCCTGGAGCAGCTACAGCAGGGTATTTGGCGCCCTTTAGCTTTTACCTCAGTGAAGCTCAGCGCGGCCCAGCAGAAGTACAGTGCTTTCGACAGAGAACTCCTGGCTATTCACACGGCCATCGTAAAGTTCCGTCACGCCGTGGAAGGCAGGCCCTTTGTGGTTTTCACAGACCACAAACCACTAACCACTGCTCTCACCGTGGCAACCCCCAACAGGACGGCCAGGCAAGAGCGCCAACTCTCGTTCATTTCAGAGTTCACGACGGATATTCGACATGTCGCCGGCAAGGCCAACACCACCGCGGATGCCCTGTCCCGTGCCCCAGTTGAACCTCCTGCTGTCTTCAGCCTCCAGCCGGGGGACACTAACCTGGTAGACATGGCCACCCTAGCCATAGCTCAGCGTGACAATCCTCAGGAGCTGGAGATCACTCAAGAAAATATAACATTCCTAGACTGGCGCAAATGCACCATTGACGGGCACGACCTCCTGTGCGATGTCTCCACAGGAATGGCAAGACCTTTCGTCCCAGCTTCCGCCGTCCAACGCGTCTTTGAGGCCGCCCATGGCCTCGGCCATCTTGGTGCCCGGCCAACAACGCGACTCATAAGCCGCCACTTCGTCTGGCACGGCATGAAGTCAGACATCCGTGACCGCTGTCGCTCCTGCCACTCGTGCCAAGCCTCTAAAGTCGGCCGCCACACCAAACCTGTCACCCGATCCAAGCCAATGCCCGCTGGTCGTTTCCTCACCGTTCACGTGGACATCGTGGGACCATTACCCGAGTCCCAGGGCCACAAGTATCTCCTCACCGCGGTAGATAGATTCTCCCGCTGGCCGGAAGCGTTTCCCCTACGCGGCATCACAGCCCTCGAATGTGCCCAGGCCCTCATCCGAGGCTGGGCATCCCGGTACTCAGCCCCCATTGAGTTGGTCACGGACCGTGGGACACAATTTACATCAAACCTCTGGAAGGAAGTGTCCAAAACACTCGGCTGTCGCCTCTTTCCCACTACGGCTTTCCATCCACAAGCCAACGGCCTCGTAGAGAGATTTCACCGCACCCTCAAAGCCTCCCTCAGAGCCAGGCTGGCAGGACCGAACTGGATGGATGAGCTACCATGGGTCATGTTGGCATTGCGGGCCACCCACAAGGACGACCTGGACGCGACCCCGGCCGAACTCCTCTATGGAGAGAACCTTCGTCTACCCGGTTTTCCCCCTTCCTCGGTCGACGCCGCACGCCTCGACAATGCAACGGTAGGTTTCGCCAGCCAACTTCGAGACCAGGTCGCCAAACTTCAGCCCAAACAACCAGCCACCCACGCGGGAGGCATCAAGGAAGCAAACTCCTACATCCCCACCGCCCTCAAGAAGGCCACCCACGTTTACGTCCGCCTCGACCGCGTCCGCCGCCCCCTCGAGAGACCCTACGAGGGTCCTTTCCCAGTGGTCAAGCTCAGCCCTAGCACAGTCACTATCTCCAGGCGAGGCTGTCAGGACACCATTGCATTGGAACGGGTTAAACCAGCTTTCATGTCCACACCGACCACCGCACCAGTCATACTCCCCGCTGTCGCGCCGTCTGTGGTGACGCCGAGCAATACTACGACAACTACCACCCGAGCGGGTCGGGTCGTGCGTCTCCCCACTCGCTACGAGAGTTATGCACAAGCAGTCCATCAATCCTGACTGAAAATACCTCGCCGTCCACTCCATCGCGTATCATCAGGACTTCCGCCCTGCCTGCCACTGGGGGGGGGGGGGGTACTGTAGGGGGCAAGGTTGATTACAGTCAGGATGTTAAAAGTTCCGTAGGTATAAGTTTATTTATTTCTTTGTAGTGTGTGATTTATTATTGTTATTGTTAGTTCTTCCTCTGAAATACAGATGAATAAAACAAGGTCGGATTCCTTCTATTCTAAAATCCAGATCTAAGGATCTTCTACGCAGGAATCCTACAACCTAAAGAAGAAAAACAAAAAAGTTATAATAATTCATCAGCTTATAAGTTCATTTTATCTATATATTTTATATTTATTTCAGTTGCTTGAATATTAGGAAGGAGCTCCACATTACTGTAGTAACACAGATACCCCATTGTGTGGTCGAGCTCTTTACTTTAGTTTGTATTTATATATACTTATGGGTACATCTATTGTAATACTTACAGTAATAAACTTTTAACTATGAAATTGTATAAATATAAAAAAAACAGTGTAAAGTTGTCTAAATCGGAGGTTTGACGAGAATATGAATGGTTACTAAAATATATATGTTTGCAAATAATGACTTCTCTTAACGACTATAAAGCGCAAGGAGACACAGAAGAAAGAAAAATCATAACAAGACAGTCACAAAAGATAGGGAGAAGTTACAACAATGGTGAATGGAAATAAAGGTGCAATAAAGACGTTTTAAAGACCATTCACAACAAATAAATATGGGAGGGGAAAATAGTATTCAAGGGGTATATAAATGGCTTTCATAATGCCTTGCTATCGTTTATTTTATCCATAAAGGTATTCTAACAAATTGTTAGGATTATCAAGAGCTTGAATATTGCCAATAATTATAATCGAAGGATTGTATTCTTTTTAATATTAATTACAGCAAATTTAATGCAAAGCTTATCACTTATTGTTACAAACTACCTAAAAAATAACTTAGTTATTTGATAGAAATATACATACAAATTAAGTGATATCAAGTATAAAGTCTTGTCAAATTGTTGTAAGGAAGACGAATGAAAACATGTATTTTTGTAGCTCTAACATTTGTATGGAATGGCATATTTTTAATAGACGACTAGCACATTTTTTAAATTGTATTCACAGGATATCTCACTATGGTTAAGTTAGTATAAATACCCTATTTCGATTTAAGACTGTCGAAAACATATAAAATAATTATATCAAATAAATTTATACATGTATGCCACAATTTAACAACGATAAAATAAGTGTAAAGACTTTAGATTAAATTAAGATAGTTACTTAATTTGATGCCATTATTTGAAAAAAATTATTACGATAAATTCCACACACACCCGACAAAAGTAGTTCTAATCATTCCAACTTACTCTACTGTTTGCTAGACCTCTCTTCCCCTTTTCCTAATTGATGTAAAGATTATTAAGTAAGTAAGTAGTCGACGTGAGATTCGTGGATTGTTGAAGTTGATAAAGTTAGTTTCACCGCATTAACTATAGGCAGCTTCATGCAAGAAGTTCTTGAGTGCGTGTGAGCTGTTCCCCCTTAGCCATACATTCATCAAAACTTTTTAGAGATAAAAAACAGTGAAATGGAGGAATAAAAAAAGAAACTTGGATACTCTTGTTTAATTTACATAATGTTATTTACTCTGGAGTCAAGAGTAATAAAATAAAGAGTTCCCTTCCTAGGCGGATATGCATGTATTTCCCCCGAGAAGAAGAAAAAAACAACGTACATATAGGTTTTATAAAAATTATTAATACGTTGTCATGGTTTGAGGGGTGAGAGGAACTTAGCATGAAATGGAATGTCATCAGAAATTGGAATGTTGCCAAGGGTTACTGTTACATTGGATGTCAAGTTCCAGTTTTTTCATATGGCTGGATCGGGATGAAGCCAAAGAATGGAAACATCAATTTAGTAATATAGTACCGCAATTAAAACAATCATAAAGGAGTCATTGGCTAAATAAAGACGGGCTCAACTCTCAATGTCAAATAAAAAGACTGAAGATTTACTTGTTTGAAGAAAAAAAACAATGCTTCATTATAATAAAATTCAATTTGCACTTTTATAGGCGAATTGAATGCTTTGGTGATATTGGTATTAGCATTGTTCTATCAAACATTGAACAAATTATTATATATATATTATAAATACGCGATGTTTCGATCCTAACAACCCTCTACCAATAACAACAGGAATTTTTATTAGAACAATCTGAAAACATACTTTTAGTGTAAGACCAACTACAATATTTTTTTTCCTCTTCAGC
>CP045894.1:10888589-10989939 GCA_013387185.1 Caligus rogercresseyi
TGAAATACGTACAAAAATTATTCGACGTTTTAATTTAAGACCTTTATTGATTACACTGGCCAACAGCCAAATTTAGGTCGGACTAATTTTCACTAATTCTTATAGAGTTTTATCCACTGATTCCGAATATGGTATTCATTTTTCAAAGTTAGTGATAAATTCAGAGCTAAATGGATTTCAAATTTTTCAGCACTTTTTCGATTCAGAGCCATTATTGACATACAAGGACTGAAGTATAGACAAAATAAATAGCAATGATTTGATAGAGCTTAGATCAAAGTACTCATTTCAATTTTTACTTCGTCTCTGGCACATTTAAACTTTAAAATATATGTCATTTTGTACGAAAAATGAAGGGTTTTTCTTAGAGACTCACTGTTCCTCACTGCTCCTCACTCAAAGGTCTTACATGATTAAAAATTGATATGAATATGAAGAAAAAAATATCAAGCTTTAATTTGATATGCTTAATATTCCATAAAATGCCTTATTTTAATCAAAATTAGCAAATGAATATTTTTTAAATCCTCTCCATTTTGCCCTTTTTTAGAGAAATTCATAAGTCACCCAGTGAGATAGAAACAGAGAGAGAAACTGACGTCACAACGTATGTAAACAATAAAGAGTAATTTTCCTTCTTTCATTGGAATTTGAGTGTTTTTCCCGGAAATCTTCCGAGGATCCAGGATTCCTAATGAGTGGCCTGCCGGCTGTGCCGTCGTACACAACATTTGTGAGAAGAATTCATCGTGACACAGCCTCGGATCAAGCATGGAGCAAGGAGTGGAAGCTTAGGAGGACATGACTCCCCAGAGGGTGCTTAGCCTATTCTCTTTGCATCAAAGAGGATGATGAGTCGGAGACAGAGACAGACCCTCAAGGACATTACCCCCCTCCTCCTCTCTCTTCCTTAAGGCTGGTTGGCTGGCTCATTCCGTCTGCTCAAAGAAGATGACGTGTCGGGCACCCCGGAGGGAGGGAGGAATGGACTCCCGTGAAGAGAGAGAGAGAGTCATTGCCTTTGTCCTGTCTACCTACTAGCCTATTCTATCGGGGAGTCTCCTTTTCAAGTGAATCCATCGTTTTTTGCAGCAGAAAAATGAATTACTTACGTTTTCGTTTGCAAAATTCACCTTTTATTAACTATGCAAAAGATACAGCGGGCATGCACCGAAACTCTACGTCGATGGACAAATGGCAAGAAAAGTCTGAACTTTGGAATTCCCATGGTTTGTAAGGAGCCAACAAACCATATCACAGACTGCTACTTTTGCGCTATTGATTGAGTGGGATGAACAGAAAGAAGCGGGACAGCCTCAAATATCCTGATGTTCTATCAGCACGCCGTCCTGTAGCCCACAGTGAAGAAATTCCAGTGCCTATCTTCGAAGAACTTCCTAACATTAGTGACGAAGATGCCTCAAGTTTTGAAGAACCTGAAGAAGAAGAAATGGTTTTTGAAGATGATACTCCACATCCATTTCCCCAAAGGAATTAAATGATCTAGTTCGATTCAAAAATATTATCTATTCTTATATTTTATAGGAACACTTAAATTATTTAACTCAACTAAATTATTATCATACTTATTTTATCCCGGTGCTAAAAAATGGCAACATGCAATTTACACGTATTTATAATTTTTAATGGACATAATTCAGTTTAAAATATACAATCAGATAATTAATATATGTTGTTGAAATCATTTTTTCTTATTTTAAAATATAGGACGATACACATGAAAAGTCAGCTGATAATAAACAAAAATGTTATGAATTTTTGTCACAAAATGGCTCTTTAAAATCAATTTAGCATTAAAACCTGACCTGATGAAGATAAACGGATATCATTTCCTGATTAAGCAGTGCAAAACTTCTAAATAAGTTGTTGAAATCTAAGCCACTATCAAGAATTAAAAAATAAATAGTTTACTGAGTAATTTATTGTTTTTTTTATTCAGGCTCAAAAAATTACATCACATAATATATGTACATATAAAACGTAGAAGAGGAATTACGTACTTTGACATCATTGAGCATTTTAGTTTAAAAAAATTCCCCGCCTGATAAGCCTTTCAGCACATATTAAAAATTAATAACAACCGATTAGAACATCTAAAAGGAAAGCAAATGAGGGCTATCATGACAAACAAAGTATACAAATGTAAAAGTTCTATCAAAAAATCATTTTTAATGCTTCATACGATTTAATAATTATTTTTAACATTGATATATATTTAGTAGAAACTTTGGGATATAATTTGATCAAATCTTCACCATACTGCCATCCAGATCCGAAGGCATTTGGGATTCAGCAGTGCAAAACCACTAAATAGTTGTTGAAATCTAGGCAACAATCTATAAGTTAAAAGAATGTTTACAATGTAATTAATTCCTTTTTATTTTCATGCACCTTACATATCAAAACAAGTTCAATGAGCGACAATCAGGTTTTAAATTTGCTGTCCCAATGATTAGAAGATAATTGTAACAGTTCTTGTACGATTGCTATTTCTTTAAAGACTAGCTCATTTCAGCTCCGTGGCTAAGGCTAGGTCCTGCGGGCGGCTGGGTGGACAACACGTAGTGTAAAGAACTTTCCAAAATCCTGTCACAATTACAGCGTAGGAATGCATCTTCTAGTTCTCCAGCTTCTGTTCTTAAAGTTGCTTGATGTCTGTCTCTAGCAGATGGCCCGTCGGGTGCCCAGGCGTTGTTCCCGGAGGGCATAATGTAAATGGAATGCTTATTGGGAAGGGTTAGATTGACGATTTGTGACTCGGCCTTTGCGATGTCCCTGTCCACTTTTAAATCATCTGGAGGAGGTCGTCCTTGGTGGAGCGGATGCCTTAGCGCTCCGTAGAGGACTCGGCCCATGGGGGAGATGGCTTCCACCTGAGAGTGTTGGAAAGTCTTTGCTTAGTTCCCAAGAATGGGTTTAGAGTGACGTGAAGAGTGAGGCCAATGCAGGCGAGGGCGTGGTGGTGTTTGGTCCGCCTTCTAGAGTGTGTGGGGGATGGGAGTCTCTCCCCAGGTCCATGCAGGGTCGCTTGTGTGGTATCTTCATGGCATGCCCGGCGGCTACTGTTGAAATGGTGCTCTGTTTCAGTATGAGAGGATGTAGGGCAGGTGGACCCCCCCCCCCGGAATAAAGGACGGCGACGGATCGGTGGGCAGACAACTGCGCGTTTCATAAATGAATTATGTGTATCATTGTGATTTGTGGCTGTTGAAAGGATTGTGTTGTTGGATGTCTTGTTTTATCTTGGAAGTACACTCTTGGGCTCCTCGGGGCGGCGGCTATGAGTTTGAAGGACGTGGGTGGGTGACTGGAAGGGAGGTCGTCCCGCTGTATCTTTTGCATAGTTAATAAAAGGTGAATTTTGCAAACGAAAACGTAAGTAATTCATTTTTCTGCTGCAAAAAACGATGGATTCACTTGAAAAGGAGACTCCCCGATAGAATAGGCTAGTAGGTAGACAGGACAAAGGCAATGACTCTCTCTCTCTCTCTCACGGGAGTCCATTCCTCCCTCCCTCCGGGGTGCCCGACACGTCATCTTCTGTGAGCAGACGGAATGAGCCAGCCAACCAGCCTTAAGGAAGAGAGAGGAGGGGGGGGTAATGTCCTTGAGGGTCTGTCTGTCTCCGACTCATCATCCTCTTTGATGCAAAGAGAATAGGCTAAGCACCCTCTGGGGAGTCATGTCCTCCTAAGCTTCCACTCCTTGCTCCATGCTTGATCCGAGGCTGTGTCACGATGAATTCTTCTCACAAATGTTGTGTACGACGGCACAGCCGGCAGGCCACTCATTAGGAATCCTGGATCCTCGGAAGATTTCGGGAAAAACACTCAAATTCCAATGAAAGAAGGAAAATTACTCTTTATTGTTTACATACGTCGTGACGTCAGTTTCTCTCTGTTTCTATCTCACTGGGTGACTTATGAATTTCTCTAAAAAAGGGCAAAATGGAGAGGATTTAAAAAATATTCATTTGCTAATTTTGATTAAAATAAGGCATTTTATGGAATATTAAGCATATCAAATTAAAGCTTGATATTTTTTCTTCATATTCATATCAATTTTTAATCATGTAAGACCTTTGAGTGAGGAGCAGTGAGGAACAGTGAGTCTCTAAGAAAAACCCTTCATTTTTCGTACAAAATGACATATATTTTAAAGTTTAAATGTGCCAGAGACGAAGTTAAAATTGAAATGAGTACTTTGATCTAAGCTCTATCAAATCATTGCTATTTATTTTGTCTATACTTCAGTCCTTGTATGTCAATAATGGCTCTGAATCGAAAAAGTGCTGAAAATTTTGAAATCCATTTAGCTCTGAATTTATCACTAACTTTGAAAAATGAATACCATATTCGGAATCAGTGGATAAAACTCTATAAGAATTAGTGAAAATTAGTCCGACCTAAATTTTTTTGTTGATTTTTGTTGGCCTGTGTTATCATAGGACTCTTAATGATATAAAAGTTATGTTAGCAAACGTAGAAAATGTAATCATCTACTCAATTGCAGTTGAGTTAAGAACCTGAAAACATGGAACCTGGAAGCTCTCTAACGAAGACGAGGGGTTAAGCTCCATCACGAAGACAAGTGACGGGAGCTCTCTAACGAAGATGAGGGAAGGAACTCCTTTGACGAAGGGGTAGGACTCCATTCACGCAGTCGAGGTGAGGGGAATGTGTCTCTTACTGGGAGGGAGGAGACTCGTTTCTTGGTGTCCAAGGCATTTATCCCGGAATCAAGACCGTCCCATTCGCCCCGGGTAGATAGAAGGAGGGATGGAGGAAGGGATCGAGGGATCTCCCACAAGTTTGAAGTCTAGGCAAAGAATGCTTTCATAGCACCCCAAAAAATAGATTCCCAACTATGATCAGTGGGGGTTCTATTATTTAACGGTTGTTGATGGTGACGTCACTCTTGACTCTCTCTCCCCCCCTCATGTTTATGCATGTGTATATAAGGCGTGCGTTTTACGCTGTGTAAAATTTGTTCCTGTGAAAATAGCTCTATCGCTGGCCATGGGCAGACTTGTACTGCCTTTCAATTGAAGAAAACAAAATGTCTGTGATACTCTGCAAAAAAATATAAGAAATATTATCTAATAGAATTGACGAAAATACATGTGAAGGATAAATGCAGTTCATATATAACTTCTGTCTCTGTTAATACTTCCAAAAATACATCAAATATCATATAGCTACCTTTTATAAATATCTGTTTTGCAAAAATATAATCAACGAGAAAAATTCATATCGAAAAAAATGGATGTTTTTTTTCTTTTTGTTATAGTGACGTATCATAAATCTAAAATATTTTTTTATATCGGTTTTTTTTTTTAAATATTTTCCAGTTTTTTAAGTTGTTTTAAATATTTTCCTGTTTTTTATGTTGTTTTAAATATTTTTCTGTTTTTAATAATATTTTAAATATTTTGCGATATTTATCTAACTTTTAAACTAATAAGCAATTTTAGTATTAAAAAAAATATTTAAAATTCATTTCAAAAAGTTTATTTATTAATGATGTTATGCTCATTGTGCACGTATTTTTGTTTTGAATACCAATTTTACATGGGTATAAAATATTTTATCAACTTTTGTCTCCAGTTTCACGCTGGAGGAAAACCTGACAATATACAGTATTCATCCTTTTTTGTGGAGACTTCAACCTCTCACGTTAGCTCTGCGAGCAAAAGTCAGACAGTTGTTATCCAAATATATTCTAATTGCGCCAGGAGTTTTGTATTGCAATGTATTTCTTATTTCATATTTGGATTTGTAACCTTTGCAAAGATTTTGACTGTAGAGGCGAGAAAACATTTCTCCAGCAGAGATGTCAGGAAGCAGTTTACAACACAAGTGGCTTCAACAGCATAGCCTAAACAACGATGATATCAAGTTTGTCGACATGAAGACTGCTTTTTGCCACCATTGTGAATCCAGCTTCGAATCTCAACAGAAAGGTCAAGTGAAACAACATATTGAGTCCGCAAAACACAAGAAGAATATGCAACTCAAGACGAAAAGGAGCAGCTCTCAAGCACAGCTTGAAGACATTTTTGAGAGAAGCGCCAAGAAGACCAAGTCGTTTAATCTCAACAAAAAACTCTGGCAAGCTTTATTGGATGCTAACATCCTATGGCACAAATTGCAGGTTCCCATGTTTCGTCAATTTCTGGAAGAGCATTGTGCTGTATCTATTCCTGACGAAAGCACTCTGAGAAAGACTTACCTGGACATATGCTATCTCGATGTACTCACCAAAATTAAAGTTAATATTCAAGATCAACCCATCTGGCTAGCCATTGATGAAACTACGGACGTAGAAGGACGATACATTCTAAACATGGTTGTCGGAAAACTTGCTGCAGATTCATCCAATCGAGCCGAACTGGCACACTCGATGATATTGGAAAGAACCAATGCTGTGACAGTATCTCGTGCCGTAAATGATGTTGTAATGAATATTTTGGAAGTTAAGGTTGAAAACTTCAAATTGATGCTCTCTGATGCTGCTGCTTACATACTGAAATGTGGTGGACAACTGAAAATTTTCTATCCTAATCTTCTTCATGTGACATGTCTCGCCCACGCTTTTCATCCAATCGTTGAATGTGTTCGGAAACATTTTACGAAAGTGAACGAATTGATCTCAGTTACTAAGAAAGTGTTCCTGAAGGCTCCATCACGGATTCTAGCATGGAAAAATTTCATCCCAAATCTTCCACTGCCTCCCGATCCAAAACTAACCCGTTGGGGAATATGGGTGAACGCCGCATTGTTCTATGCTGAGAACCTTGACGCAGTGAAGACTGTGATCGAATAATTTAACCCACATGATTCGGAGGCCATCAAAAGATGTCAATTTATTATTGGCGATGATGAAATGAGGCCAGGCCTATCATACATTGCTGCTAATTTACACTTCCTTCCACGAGTCATTCAAGATCTTGAGAGACAAGGATCGAGCCTAACAAAATCTTTTGCATCCGTCTCTACGGCTGAGGCTGCTATTTCCAGCTTACAAGGCATAAAAGGTGAAACAATAAAAGAAAAGTATAAATCTGTCTATGCCTGCAATCCCGATATCGCTGTTCTACGCTCTATTGAGTCCGTGATCTCAGAAGGCAAAGAAGTTATCCCCAACGGCATGTCCCCACAAACAGCGGCTGAATACAAATTTGCACCTGTCACAAGTGTCGATGTTGAACGCTCCTTCTTTATGTATAAGACTCTTCTCTCCGACAACCGCCGCCGGCTCACATCAGAAAATCTTGCAAAAAATTTGGTGAGCCATTGCTTTTATCGGTGAGATTTTCTTTTTGTATGACTAGATTTTTTTACAGCTCATAATGCCTGTAGATAGTTTGAATGTGAGTAAACTTTGTAGTATGTTCCGGTAACGCAGAATAAATATATTGTCGTTGTCAGTAAATATTTTGTCATTTTTAGTACAAAAATATTGAAATATTCCAGTGTTTCTTTTAAAATTTTGTTATTTTATTAAATAAATATTTAATATTTTGATGTTTTTTTTTTTATATTTTGTCATTTTTAGTAAATAAATATTTAAATATTTTGGTGTTTTCTTTTAAATATTTTCCGATCCCTACTTATCATATATAGAACGTTGAATATACACACAAACACACACATATATATATATATATATATATATATATATATATATGATCCTATGTACATTCATCCAGATTATAATCTTTCATTTTATAATTTCCTTTTTAGATTGAAAAATAGTGATATACATACATATTTCATCATATTCAATTTATAATTTCATTGAAATTGATTTTTGGTGTAACTTGAGCTTTGCTGATATTTTAATTTTGTAATAAATAAGAAATGAAGACTTATATTTTACTAAAACCATGTGTAAATTTAAATGCAATCATTTGTCGTACTAACAATTTATTATTATTAATTTTTATGGCTTAAATAAATATATCAGGTTAGTGTTAAAAAATACAGTGTGAAATACAAAGTACACAAAAAATATATATTGTTATAATAGATAACAAATAAATCTCAAAAGTTACGTACAAAACGTCAATTAACATTCCATTACAAAGTTACTGTCCACCTAAAAAATATATTTTGTATTCAATATAGAACGACGGTGCATTCTTAAAACTCCATTAATATATTTTCAACTGACTTTTCAACTGTATGGGTAATATCTAATGAGGTCTCCGCCTCATTTCCTTATTAATTTTTTGACCTCAAATGTATAGTAGCGGTCAGCAATACCATTGATGATATGTCTTATGTTTTTTCTAAAAATGTACTAAAGTCCCCCCTCCGGATATCTAAGATGGCGAACAGAGAGATTAATATCTTACATTCTCAATCTTCCTAAAACTATGCAAATACAATGTTTTGAGCAATATAAAGGCTTCTAAGTAGTTGAATATTTTAATACAAAAAAAAACATTTTGACAGAAGTCCCTTCAATTCGCATAAATTTATTTGAATATACAGCATAAAATTCTATATTCGATGATTTTTAATGGCAATTGCAAAAATATCAGCTCCATTAATTTTCTTTCACATAAAGAACTTTCTCGAATAATTATGTAAAGTGTGCACCTAAAAATCTTCGTGTTTTTGCACATGGTAAAAAATAGTTTTGGTGAAATCCTTAACGCCTTCAATTAGAAAAAGGAAGTAATTATTCATAACAATGGATTTTGACAAACTAATGCTCCATATATCACTTTTTATAATATATGTATTTTCCTAAGAAAGTAGAGTCGTTTTATGACTATTTTGTTCGATATAATTCTATCCGAATGGATATAAATAAGCATTATAACGTTAGATTTAGTCTATCGAATATAAAATCTTATTTGTTTCTTTCTTTGTTGAGTACAATATACATAAATATACATGTATATGAAAAATGTGTTTTTTGTACATAAATAAACATTATTAAATTTATTTTACATCCATTTAAATGCATTTTCTGTTCGTTTTATATGATAATTTCATATTTATGCATTTCCTTGAAATATATATATATATATAATTTTCAAGAATATAAGTAAATTTGAAATGATATATATATATATATAACAGGTCTTTATTTGAATTGTAACCTGAGATGCAAAGTAAAAAAGGCGATATAATTGTGTATCAAAATACTACATAAATAAACATTTTAGTTTAAAATTAGACTACTATGCTTTCCTCAGAGAATCAGGAAGATATCAAAAAATTAATGGAGGCGACTTTCGATATACTTGAAAAGTTTGCAAATATATCTGGACTCGAGGTAAACGTTAGTAAGTCGTAGATCATGTCGAATTGCACAAGCGCTTTGGAGTTGAATGGTCTAAAGAACTTCGAACTATTAGATTCAAACATACCTGCAAGAATATTCGTTTGGAATAAATTTATCCTTCCTGGAGTAACTCACCTTTCAAGGAGCACCACCACCTTCTGCCGTGAACTTGTTTCAAAAATTAAAATGTTGCGACAAAATTAGTTTTCAAGAATGGCAGACGGAGATTAATTACATGGAAGAGGATTACACTTTGAGAACTTTTGGAAGAGACTGTCGTTTTCCTGCTTCAAGTGAATTCTCGAGTCGGGGACTCAATGGTCAGAAATATTTGATGAAAAAATAAAAGGCAAATATGGAGTGACCATATATGAGTGTAGAGGGAAGGGTACCGATAAGGTCTTTGACGTTTCGACATCTATAAGTGATTTCTGGAAACAAAGTGCTCATATAAAGAGAGAACTATCGAAAAAAACTCCTTGCAGAGATAAAATGGCCGGAGCCAACCCAGGATAATAAAATACAGACGTTTGATGCATCCACTTAGACGAATCAAAAATTGTGGTTGCATGAACTGTTGATGAAGCCAAAGGATAAATCCCTATTTCCAAATCAAATCAAAAATAAAATACAACGATTGGATTTAAAATGTTCACTACAAGATGCGTTGAGACTCTTGGAAGAAAATCGTTTAGACTTTTCTTCATACTGGTTTAAATATCGGTTAATAACCAGCACGCTACCATTCGGCAGTATTTATTGAAAGACGGAGGATGAGAGAGTGTGTTTTTATTGCAATTCATTTGAAGCCTCAACTCATTTTTCAATGCCAAACTATAAGGAGCGTTTGGTATATATTGATAGAAGTTTTGTTTTAAAAGTTGAAATTTTTGAGAGTGGAAAAATTCAGTTTTATCTACTCAGGCCCGAGTAAAGAGATAGTAAATCCAATTGTTTCAAAGATACAAGGAGTTTTATATAAGTTTCGATCTACTAAACTCCCGTTAGTTTTAGCTAATTTGATAATAATACCGTTGAAGAATTTGTTTGAAAATGTATATACGTAGCTTTGATATTTCATGATGAATTTATGATTTTTGGTTTTTCGAAAAAAGCACATTAATAAATAAAAATTATAGTTTAAAATTAGATTATGTACCTGCCAAACAAAATTTAACTATTAAAATGATTGTAACATCGGTTTTCACTTATTCTAACTCTATCATGTATATACTTCGCTTTTTCTGCAGCCTTCGATCTTTTGGAAGTCGATATACTTCTGGCTAAACTATAATGGATGGCGGGGCCCACCAAAAGCTGATTCTCAGCTACCTAACAGGAGGGCGACAGCAGGTGAATTGGAAAGGCCAACGGTCCAGTTTCCTAAACATAGAGTAATGCGTCAGACAGGGTTTGGTGCTTGGCCCCCTACTTTTCATTCTTCTCACGGCTGACCTACCTGATTACCTGAGAGGAGCTGTCAACCCAGAAAATTCAGCTTGAAGTACTGCTATATGCCGACGATACTTATATTGTCATCTCGGCTCTATCCTGGGAACAGATCGACTTTGCTATGAGCTCGGTATGGAAGGCCTTGTAAGCGTATTAAAATATCAATGGACTCCACCTAAACATTAGAAAAATCTAAACTGTACGTCTGGGTGCCCCAGAAACTCCTTCGACCGCTACACTCGACCTTCTGGGTGTAACTGTTAGCAGGAACCTGACATTTGGGCCCCACCACGAATGTTTTTTCAGGATGTCAGGAAAATAATCGGAGTCATCCGCCGGCTCTGCACCACGGTATCGCGAAAGCCACTACTGACCGAGATAACTACAGCCATAGTTATCGGGAAACTTCAGACGTCTGCTTGGGTGACTAGAAGTGCAAAGTTCTCGTCCGCTGCTGAAACCCCTCACACCCCTACAATGGCAAAGGCAAGCTCAGATGCGCAACTTGCCATCAACGATCTCGCACGCATCTTGCTGGAGTTCGAAGAGCAGATCGGTTGCATGTTGCCGATGTTCTCGACAGGTCACATCTTCCATCTGTAAATGAGATCTTAGTGAAGCAGGCTGCCATATCCGCTTGGAAGGCTATGCACATGGACAGGTATCAATTGGAGAGGATTCTCGAGGGTTCCGATGAGCGCACCCGTAGTGCTTCAATATGCCTTAAGAAACCCGTTTCTACCAACTACATCGCTGCTGCAAACCTTTCAAAGGCCTGGAGCCTGTCACAGCCATAAAGAGAGGTATGCACCATAAGAAGTGCTAGGAGGATGGCAACACAATTACAGGGCTGTCTAGATCCTTATAGTTCCTTAAGTTTAATCTAATTATAAAAATTTATTATATTTTTTTATTGTTCTTTTTAATTAATATTTTATTATTGTATAAGTATTTGTATGTATATAAAGATTTATGTTTTTTAGTAGCCATGAAGGTTAGAGTTATATTAGTTCCGCAATAAAATCATACAACAACAACAGCTTAAAATAAGTTACGTTAATATTTTGATAACACGGTCTTCTTTATAGACAAATATAAAATATAATTAAAAAATACATGGAACAATATCTATCGATAAATCATATATATAACTGCAATTAAAACTTATTTTAACTACAAATATTCCATTTGATGCAATTGTGCCCGAAATTAGGCATATATTTCTGCTTTATTATATAAATAAATATATATATATATATACTATAAAGTGCTTTCAAAATCGTTATGCAGCCGAAATTAGACATGTATTCTCCCTCAAGTGCTTTTGAAATTGTCATGTTTGTTATTTAAGATTATACATATTGTCTACAATAATTTGGGTGATTTTGAGCTAAAGTTGACAACAATGAAGAAAGCATTTATCTAAAATTGCAAAAATAAATTTATTTTACGTCATTATTTACTCAATTTATATTATAAATAGTATTTGTACAATACTTAGGTGAATTCCACTCAAAATTTTGCCTACCTATGTATTTAAGCCATTTGTTCCATGAGTCATAATCTTCCTTTTCTACCTTGGTTCATTTCTTCTTGGGCCATTTCTTCCAAGCAAAAATTTCCCTGGCTATTTCTTCCGAATATCGTTTTATTGAGGTAGCTTTGACCTTTCAAATGTAATATTTGACTCTCATTCTATAATAAACTTTTTGAGGGTTGAACCGAAATCAATGCGGGCAATCGTTCAAAATGTAACATGCCCTATCCTGTAATGACACAAAGTGTCTTTTAAAAGCATTTTTATCCTATAAAAAGTTGACATTTTCTTAATTTAAAGACACAAACAAAAAGTTATTATAATGCTGTTTGGTTAGTTCAATGCAAAGTAAACAATCAACTCGTTTTAAAAAGGCAAAAGACAGAGGAGCATATTTGGTAAGAGCTACTAAAGGGAAAATTTAGCGATTTGATTATAAACTTAATAAGTATGTTAAATGGAATCTTGATTTGAAAAACCTATATAATTTTTCCCCGTCTACCAATTTAATATGATGAGCATTTTAATAGTTGTAAATCGTTGAGGCAATCAGTTAAACCTCGGATTCTTCAAATCACCCATTCTATTGGTATAGATATCCTCTGCCCCAAAACATATTTAATTTCTCAGCCACATGGCTGTTCATCCAAGAAAAAGCTACATACATTTTTTTGAAAATAATTGGTTGATCCTTAACATAATACATAAATTTGTTAAAATTATAAATTCAAAGATATTTACATTATAATGCAATACATTCTTAAAAAATACAAATTAACTCGACCACACAAAGTGTTACTGCTGCAGGAATTGCTCTTAAGTATTTTTTTCATTTTTGAGCATTTCATCAATTTAAGGATACGTAGATCTTGCATTGGTTGATATCTCTCATAACAGGGTGATGAGCATCTGCTAATTAGGTGATCTGCGCTTTGTGGTTCTTCCATACATATATTATATATTCGTCTATATTTTTCCATTTACTTAGATGAGCCATAAATGCTCCGTGGCCCGTAGAAGCTTGAACAAGAAGGCTCATCTTTTGGTGCGTCAGTTCAATAGTCTTGAATTTTGGGTCTTTAACATGTGATGATGAGTATACCTCATTCGTCGACCATTTTTGTATCTGCTAGACCAAGCATAAAAGAGAAGTGTTGTGTCACATTATTTATGTAGCTTGGAGGTGCTTCAACTCAAAGACGGTTCTCACTTCCGATACATTTTTAGAAAGGCAGTCAGCAAATTTATTTCCTGTAATGCTTGAATAATTTCTTCTCAATCGAGGCTTATATTAATATCACATTTGCCAATGTTTAATTTTTCTTTGCATTTTTAATTGTGTCGCTCTTTATGAGATGATTCAGAATAGCAGCTAATGCTAACTGAGAATCCGATCGAAATATCAAATTTTTGATAGTTTTTCTTGGTTTAGAAGACTGCAATCACACAGCTTGGAAGACTGATGCTCTGCTATTCAATGATGCAGATGATTGATGAATAGACATATCACCACGAGTTCATCCCGCGTCTGTGCTTCCCTACTCATCTTTAGATCCATCGGTATATATAATTGCATCTGGGTGTTCAACTTGGCAGTTGTCAACCCATATACGACTACCATTGATATAATCATTTACTTGATTCAAATTTTGTTTGTTCAGTATTTCATCATATAAGAAACGATGCTTTCGTAGCCTTGGAAGAGTATTTACTTCATCCCTAGTGTCCCGGATGGAAATTTTTGTTCTTCATCTTGACTTTGTAGCAAATTATTTTATATAAAGGTCGAGAGACGTAATGCCTAGCACTGCCTCTAATTCTGATGTCAGCGTTGAATGGAGAGTTTTAGTCATACCATAAGGATTTTTCTCTGCATGATTTTTAATTTCCTGATTCCATCTTTCTTTGCGGGTATAGAGTGCTCCCATATAAGGTATCCATTTGTGATGATATGTTGGACCATAGCTTCATAAAACTACTGGATTTATAAGAAGTTATCCCGCATTTTTGCCCAATTACTGCCTTTGTCATAGTATATATGTGGGAACACTTCGTAGCTTTATCTTTGAGCTGTCCGGTCCAAGCCAGTCCTTGATCAAAAATAACACCGAGGTGCTTCTTTTGGGCTTCATATCAACCATATATAACTGTGAAAAGTATTTAGATCTTAATTTATATACTTTTGAGAAAATAATAGTTATTTATTTTGATAAATTGAAAGCTTGTTGCCATTTGTTGCTCTCCATTTTAAAACTATATTGACTGAATCTTACATTGTATTAACACGGATACTCGGATGCGTAGCACTAATAAATAAAAGGATATTATCTGCATATCCCATAACTTGTACCGCATCTTCTTTGAACTCAGTCAAAAAGGTATTCATGATCATACTCCACACCACTGGAGACAGAAATCCCCCTTGGGAACTGCTCACGTTGGTTGAACACTGACTTTTTCACCTTTTAATTCAGCGGTTACTGTTTGTGTATTTAGAAGCTCTATATATCAAGATTTGATACACCACTCTGGTATTCCAACATTTTGCCATTGCTGCATTTGCTCAGTGAAATTGTATGTAATCAGAGGCATCAGTGCAGTCAAACTGACTGCAACTGTGCAACTTTTGATATATTGATTTTTTGACTAACTCAATTGTTTGTTATAAGGCTGCTTCTGTGGATAAGTCCTTTGTGTAAGCATGTTGCGAATGAATTGAAGGGATAACCACTTCTATTTCCATTGAACCATTCTTCAGAGTCCTTAAAGGGTGTAGTTTGAGAGTGTGATGGGTCTAAATGACGTCTTTGCTGAGCTACATACTATTATTAAAAAAGCCATAGTTATATTCGAGTTGTAAGTCATCATTATAAATGCTATTTTAACTTTGTTTCTCAAATACATAAATAAACAAACGAACAAGAAATTATACATGAGTCTCATGGGGAAATCATTTTCAAGTAACTGAAATAATGCCTTTCCTCACACTCATAAATTATGTTTCATATTATTTATAATTAGTTATTATAATTAAGTGTATTTTTGCCTTTCTTGAATGTGTCTCCCCGCCTTTCCATGCCTTTGTATGCTAATCATATGAGAGGCACGTATCCCATAATTTATACAAAAATAATGCTTTAAGAGAGTCCCATCCTCTCCCCCCTTTGATATTAGCATTTAAAAGATATACAAATAAGCAGAAGGAAATATGACAAGCAAAAACAGAGCAATAAATAAGGTAATATTTGTTTATTTTACGGGATTGTCAAGGTTAATAATCATATTGTATGTATATAGGCTTTTACTTTTATTGTATTATTGATAAAATTATTTTAGTATTTTAAAGCATGAGTCCATTGCATTCTTTCTTTCTGTGTAAGAATCACTTTTAACTCCTGTTAACATTGATGTATAAATGTTCTGTTGGATTGAATCTCTTGGTTTCCAATCCACATATCATTGATGGGAAACACAAACATATGCAAGATTGTTGAGGCCACCCATCACATAAATATCTGGGTGCACATAAGATTCAATATAAATATATATATATATATATATATATATATATATATATATATATATATATATGTTCTTTAAGTCGATGAAACAAAGAAAAAAAAAGGAATTCTTTCTATCTCTCCAGTAGTCAAAGTGTGCCATGTCTTAATGAGTAGAAAAAAGGAGAAATGACACACGTTAAACTCTGTGACGTCGTTTTCAGAGACTACTTTTTATTTAACATAACAAAAGGTGACTATTATTGCAGGACTTCATAATAAATGCTATTTGTTCTCCGGTCTAAATTGTTTCAACCAGATGGACAGCTCCTATGCGTCATGAAAGAGTCCAGTATTTTTTATATTTGTTGATGAATTAGATATAATGTTTGCCAACTTTTTATAGGTATTAAATTAATGTGAACAATGGAAATAGTTATATGCGTGGGAGTTTTTCTCTGATTTAACTTTTAAATGGTGAATTAGTCTTGTGTATATGGTAGTTGATCCATGGAACTCAAAAGAATCACATAGAAAGGACACGAATATTCAGCAAGAGCAACAGTTCTTATTGACCGGAACGGTTTCCTCTTATTAATAAATTCAGGCCTTGCCAAAAAAAGCAAGTAAAATGTTCAAAATACAACCAAAGACTAAAGGAAGCTTGTTAATTTAGTGGAAGTGTATTGAAGATTTAGATGATTGATTGATTGAATGTAGTGCTAAAATTCATATTTACTAAAATGAATGTAAATTTATCTTATCAAAAAGACAAGAAAAAATTATTTATATTTGATTAATGCAACTTTTATTATAAGAAGATCTGGGCATATACTATGAATGGTCTAGCAATGAATGGAATGGCACCCCAGCATGTTGCAGGCGTGACTGAAAATGTCAAGGTATCCACATTGCATTAGCCAATATGAGGATATTATTTATTATTGATGAGAGTAGAGTTTTTATGCAAATATTATTTAATTGAAAATGATATATAATTATCTAATAAGAATTAGTTAAAACATGAAACATTAAAAAAGGACATAATACATTTAGATAAACCCTGATTTAATTAATTACCTCCGCCGAAGGAGGTATTGTTTTCACTGGCGTTGGTTTGTTGGTTGGATGGTTGGTTTGTTTGTCAGCAGGATAACTCAAAAAGTGCGGAACGGATTCGGATGAAACTTTGTGGAGTTGTTGGAAATGCCAAAAGGAACAAGTGATTATATTTTGGCATCTCTGAGTGCTTCTTTAAGATGCAAAATGAGCTAAATACTACTAAATATTTCAATATACTCTGCCAATAGATGTCGCTGTGCTTTGCTCTCCTCTTTGATGAACTGGAACGCCCCCTATAATTCAAGTGTGTAGAGTTAAAGGAGCAGTATGTAGAGTTAAAAGGACAGTGCGTAGAGAGTTGGAAATGACAAAAAGACCAAGTGATTCATTTGGTGGGGATCGGCGGAGGTTTGCACTCTGTGAGTGTATACATGCCTCTAGTTAATATTAATAACCTTTTTTCGTATATATTTTTTCTAATTATATATTTCTATGTTACAGCTTTCTCTTTATGGTTCTCAGTACTCAATATGTTGTATATATATATATATATATAATTAAATTTGAAGAGCATGATCTGTGTGGTGCCTGGTATCATGTAATCATGACAATACAAAAGGAATAAATGGTGTATTTATTCCTTACCTAAGTTACACGTAAATGTAATGAAGAAAGAAAGCATTAAAGAGAGAGGAAGTCTTTTATTATCATGTGAACAAAAAACCCTCTTTTTCTAAATTGGAAAAACGTCAATTACACGTTTGGGAGAAAGGGAATAAAGGGCAAAAGTATGTGTATGTACTTTTGACAGAAGGCCTAAATAAATAGTATGATAATGATTGAGATAGGAAATATAGGATATAATTGTTGTATATCAAAGGCTTTTCTAAGTAGAAGAAGAAGTACTTTGAGCCCTTTTATAATAATTAAAAGTTGTGCTATGCTTGAAAAATGGCTTAGAAGCATGAATAATGGAAACAATACATGAAATTATAAAGTTGAGGTGTTAAAAGTAAAGTAAGCATTTTTATAATTATAATCAGTCATAGTTTTTATTCTACAGTTCATTTTTATGCTATGTACAATAGAATAAATAAAAACCTAAAATAATGTATGAAAAAACATATAAGTAAATATTTTAATTTACAATTTTATCATAGGGGTTGCACTAAAGGCACTATTTTTAATCAATAAATACAATAATGAAATTAATTGAGATGTTTACTAAAATATATTAACATAAATTTTGAGCTTTAAAATGCCATTACTTGCAATTCTTAAAATTCTTTATTATTGTAGATAATGTCTTCTGGTGGATGGATGCAAGAGAAGGGAAGTATTTAATTTCCTTTTAGGCCGCAGTCCATGAGTCACCGAAAGAGAGGGGATCTTCATGTCCAGGGAAGGATATTTTGCAGCTGCCGATAGGAGTACTAGCCTAATATACGACGATTGCAAAGGGTTTCCACAAGCAATTTGCTTTGCAATTAGAGCTTTGGAGTTCAAGATTCCAAAGTTTACCGCCTTTTCTCGTGGGGTGGTACATTTTCTGCCAAGTCCAAATAAGATAGGTTTAATCCTACTTGAGAAATAATTATAGTAATTACTAAAAGTTTACAGGTTTTATATTGTGATGTTGTTTTTTATAGAAAAACAATAGCTGATTAACTGACCGATAATTCCGTATATCTATGTTTGTCATAAATTATTGAAGATTAAAAAAATTGAAATACAAAAGTTAATATCATTAATAACTTTGTATTTTATACAAAACATCTTGTTCTCATTTGTTACAACGACAAAATGAAAATAAAGCTCTACGCGCCGGATGTTTTTCAAGTTACAGTGTTTTCTACGAGATTATTTTTATCTATTTGATCCAATGAAAGTAGATTTCTTCAAATAAACAAACATATTTTAACAGCCGAGACAAGAAATTGAAAAAATATATTTATATATCGGCAAAGAATGGTGCTAAATTACAATGATTGTTTGTAAATTTTAGTAAAGGTTTGGTTGATTAATCGCCCAAACCGAAATATATGGTAGTTGCTTCCTTAGCAAATACAAAGATTAAAATAAAATGAAGTTTTTGTTTACGAAAAAAAGATTTGTTTCTTTAAATATTACAAAATATAAGTTAGATTTCTTATTTCAATTCTTTTTTAAGAGTTTTCCCCGCTTGTAAATATAATTTTAGAAAGTATCAATTTGAATATTTACATCTAGTATTGAGCCGCTATTCTTAACTGAAATTTGGCTTTGAAAGTGAAGAAATTGTATTAATGGTTTTTTATCCATCTAACCTAATGGGTTTGATGTAGAGACAAATGACTACGAATACGCGAGTCAAACAGTATTATAAAGTATTCTTTCTTATGGCCCATATTTTTATATAATCTGAAATGCATTTTGATGGACCTTAATCTGTATCTGTTTGTTGAATGCTCTATATTACTCATTTATTGTGTAATAAATTAATATATTAAAAAATTATAGTTCCATGAAAGATATTAATATTATGCTGCGTTTAGCGTTGGCTCCTACAGTTCAAAAAGTTTCAACAAAGTGGCATGTAAAAATGAATATGAATCATGTTTTTAAATTAACAAAATATTTGTATTTTTCCTTTTAAATATGTGTGTTATATTATTATCTTAATTTATCATTTGATCCTCAAGTTATATCCCAAACACTTGACTACATTTTTAAATGTTTATAATATTATTTTTTTCTCTTATATATTTTGAATAACATGCATGTGATTTGCGTAATCAGATGCATGTTTTTAGTCTCTATAAACAAAAATATTCCTTAAAGTTTATTGTTACTTCATTACTAATTTGAATCAAAGGAATTCAATTTATTTTTACAACAATATATAAACTATATTTTGTCAAAGACTACAAACGTATAAATTAAGAGATTTAAAAATATGTTTTTTATTAAATGGCACATACGATAATAAAAATATTAATTTATCATATTTTTGTATTAGTTCATAATCAAGTTGTTATTATAAATACCATACATATTGTACTTTCGTATATAAGAGTCCTTTACCACTAGAATACCACGTAGTTGCCAGCAACATAAACATCAAGATGGTACTGTCAAATCATTTGTCGGAAACATATATTTAAAAAATAACTAGGAGTGTATTGGAGGACTTTCATTCTTTTGCATGTAGTTATACTCTCCATATTATCATTTAATTTGTTTTGAAGAATTTAGATCTTGATGTATTATCTTTGTATAGTTAAGTAAAATATATACTTCTCTTAAATCATCGAATATAGCAATAAAAAATATTTTTTAGTATATCATATTTGAAATTATGTAATGAGTGTTGTGAATATAACATTTTATATCGCATTTTCAACTAATATAGCCAATATACATGTATTGTTTCAGAAAAATGATAAATAACTGTAAGTATGCTTTCTCCCACACATATGGAGGTGCTTACGTCCCTGTCCTTGGATGAAATCCCGGCCCTGGAGAGGAAGTCTCTCTTCCCCCAGAGCTCATAGAGTGCGTAGCAGGCCTAAGCGGTAAAAAGATGCCATCAGCCGTCTTTCCGAGGCCACGAAGCAGATCGACAACGTGACTTGCAGTGTGGACACTGCTATCAAGGACCTAGAAGATCTTCTAGCCAAGGAAACCAAGAAAGCAAGAATATAAAATTATTTTTTTAAATATATGAAATGCTATGGACAATAGATAATCATATGGTCTTGAGGCTAAATGTAAGTTTTTAAAATTATAAATCACAAAGTTGCCTTACTAACAAATTATAATTCTATTAATTATGGATTGCTGTAAATTGTTTAACATGGAAATACCATGACTTCAAATGTACTTTTATAATATATCGCAATATAATAATTCGAATCGAATAGTTGTATTTTTTGTAAACTACCCAAAAAATATTCTTCATATTAATTTATAAAGATAATATATTTCCCCCTTCAAAAGCATGTTCTTTATATATTTAATAAAATCTATATATAGGGATAGGGCTGGGCGATATGAGAAAAAGTTAGATTTCGATTTTTTCATCCAAAAATTTTCGATTTCGATTTATATCACGATATGAACAAAAACACAATTTTTTTATTATTATTTTTTAATTTCTGGTCAAAAACATCATTACATAACAAAAATAGCTCAACAGACTATTCAGGTTTCACAGAACAAAAACAAAATGGTTGTACAATCTTTTGTCAAACTAGACCCTAGCAGATCATTAAAAACAAAAACAAACAAAAAATACCAGGCTGTAAACTTCACCACGGCTTTGCGTTTGCACTGCTGCTTCTACACGTGTGTTTATGTTGTGGTGTGCGCAACTCAACTTGACGTGGCTCTCTTCCAACTGATTGGTTACGTGCGGCGCTGTTTAGATATAATTGGCTATCCCCGTGTCTGTGAAAACTTTGATGATTTTTTTTGAAGGCATCAGCTTATTGGCCTGGTTTGCACGCAGATCCTCGTGCATGTCCGCCCAACTTCGTGAGCTTTTTTTTTTTTTTTTTTCACATCGAACTTGTCATTTTCAATCGTAAAAAAAAATTACATCGCGAATAAAATCGAAATCGAAAAATCGCCCAGCCCTATATAGGGATGCAAGGGGAACATTGTGTTATAAATACAGTTGATATAACAAACATAAAAAAGACTATTTTCAGAATACATATCTGTGACACATATATATTTGTTTATGTAGCCACAAAATTCTAATTAATACAAATATTTGCAAGGAGAAGGAAAAAATAAGGTTTTGCGTTTCTTTACTTTTCATATTAACCGGTATTCATGATATAGCATTGCTGTACAGTCTCCCTCCTCAAATGAGAGGTCTTTGTTTGTTTTATATAATTTATATATAAATATTTAAGGAGACAATTGCGTCATACAATGCATGTTTAATAAAAAACCAAATAAATAAGTTAATAAAAACTTGATATAGAATAATAGTCTCTCAAAAATATATATTTTTTTTATCAGCTCATGATAAAATTATTATACAGAACGATATATAAAACAGATGCTAATAAGTAAAAAATATAACATATAAACATTAAAGTTCATAATTTTAGCATCTTACATGGACATACTAATTAACTTGTCCAAAAGTAATAATTAAACTTTTAAAACATAAGCACTATGAACGAGGTGTATGTAAAAGATCATTTAATTTTTTTAAATTTCTTTAAAAGTGATTTGAAGGCATCGCTTAAGACGATGGAACGGGAGAGGACATATTTGACCAAATCGCCAGCTAGCGTCCATGAGTTGTCCGTGACCGAGGGATCCGGAGGTCCAATGCAGCATATCGAGCGGACGCGGATATACATATTGTCCTAATGTCCAGCGAGGGCAGGGGACGATCCAATGTTAGACTCTTTGCCACTAGAGCTTTGGTGCTAAGTAGAGCGTTTATTTTTGGGGTTTGGGCTGCAAAAATACTTCATTAATACAAACAAATTAAAGAAACATTCAAGTTTATTTATAAGCGATAAATGAATTATCGTAACAAAATGATTATAGCTTATCTCTTTAAAATAAAAAACAATCATGAATTGACTAAAATGACGTATTGTTTGTTGAGAGATATAAAACATTTGTAAAAAAATTATACTTTCAATCATCCAATATATGGAAATATTCACATTTTCATTTGGCAGCGCAGACTCTTTAAATTTAATACTTTAATAATCTTAGTGGGATTAACTTTTGTATGTTGAAATTCGTAGAGTTAAAATTGAATTTCTGGTGTATAATTAATGTTGTTTATTTTGGTCATCGAATAATATACAAACTATATTAGTTTAGCTGCAAATGACTCTTTTAGAAAAAATAATGCTTTTACATGTTAAAACATTTCTTGAATATGTGAATGCTCTATCAAGAAATATCTAGCTGTCTCTATAGATTCCTTACACAACAAACCAAGCCGTTTAATCAATGTTTGTCCATAATTAGCTCCGAAAACATTGTTTTCGTAATCACCCATGAACTTGAACCACTTTTTGTCTATTTGGTTCTATAGAATTGCATCATAGCGTCACATTTAGTATATAAAACATAGGTTATTTTGAATGAGGTAGATCAAAACTAACCGTATCCAAGATTGTGGGCGTTCGCATCCTCAGTGTTCGTCGGTTCGCTCGTTCGTTTGAAAAAAATCCGTTCATGCGTTCGTCCGTTCGTTGAAAAAAATATCAATGATTTCCTTTTTTAAATTTGAAAATGTCATTATTTTTAAAACGTCCTCAATTTTATCCCAGAATCACTGTCAGTAAATTCAATTGCACTTCTTTTGTGTAAAAAAAACGTCCTCACTTTTTTTTCTGAAGTGACAGAAGAAACTTCGGTTGAACTTCGTTTAAAAAAACGTCCACACTTTTGAATACAATAAAAATTTAACTGACGAACGCTAACAAAAAAATCGTTATTTATATTCCGTTCAGGCGTTCGATTTTAACGTGCGTTCGCGAACAGTGTTCGTTTTTTCGTTCAATCCACAACCCTGACTGTATCTCCTCAGGATTCCATTTTGTACTCTCAACATTGATAGTCAAACATGTTTTAAAGTGAGGTAAATATTTATTTTACGAAGTGGAATTCTTGCGATTCAAATGCTTTTTTTTTCTCCTACTGAACTCATTCTCTCTTTTAAATAAAAAAAATAATATATAAACATTTACCTAAATAAGATTACTGAACTTAATAGTTGCCTATGTTACTCTATATCCTTCTTTATAAATTTCATCTCATCCATTATCAAATAATCACCTCCTTTGTATATATATATATATATATATATATATATATATATATATATATATATATATATATATATATATATATATATATATATATATATATATATATATATTAGGGTTGTTCTTATTTTTCAAATGTTTGAAATGTTAGCAACATTGTGGATTTTCTGTTTCTTGGTGATAAAAGAAGACGACATACAAAGTTTGAACAAAATCGGTCAACATTACGAGGTCGCGCAACGAGGTCAAAGTTTTAAAAATTTAGTAAAAATATAGTTTTCCGCAAATTTCTTCAAAATGGTGGACGTTACAGACTTCAATAATAATTATTAATTTAAAGGAAATCTAATTTACTACCAGACGTATGTTTGATGTTTTTTAATAAAACAAAGTTTTCTGTAAAAACAAAGCAAGAAAGGGAGTGTGTATTGTTAGCATAATTCATAGCTTTTTTGTATCAATTAACTTCACTCGCCTGTAGAAGATGACTTGTTCGCTTCAGAGTAAAATAGTACTTTTAAGCTTAGTAAACATTTAGATGATAAATCCAAACATGACCTTGGTTGCATTCTATCAATTCAGAATTCAGTACAATCTGAGTTTACATCATATGATTCAGAGCCTGTATTGACCTATAAGAAATCGATTATGAAAATAAATAAATAATAATGTGTTTCGTAGATTTGCGTCAAGGTATCCTCTCAAAATTTTACTTTGTCTCTGACGCATTTATAATCCATTATATGCGTCATTTTGTACGCAAGATAGGCTTTTTTAATGTACATATAACTCTCTACTTTTAAATTGACATGATTAAGTATACCAAAATATTAAAGCTGGTTAACCAAGCTTTCATTTGATATGTTTGGTGTTCTAAAAATCGCTATACTTTAAGAGATATAAGGAAATACATTTTTGCAGGTACTCTCCCCCAAAAATTGTTCTTTTGATATGAGAATATACGATTACCATTTGGTAACTGCAGTTAGTGTTACCTGGATAGAAAGAGAAAGAGAAGGGAGAGAGTATTTTGCCTCACTTCTCTCCCTTCTTTTTTTATTTCTATCCAGGTAACACTAACAGCAGTTACCAATGGTAATCGTATATATTGTATATATATATATATATATATATATATATATATATATATATATATATATATATATATATATATATATATATATATATATATTGCACTTCATTTACTCCAAATCAGCAAACGATGTTCATTCCTTTAGATTATTCCATTTAATATAGGAAATGTGAACATTAATTATATGCATGAATCCTTGCATATTTCTTTACATGTAAATGATTATCATAGAAATATACATTACTTGATTATTACAAAATAGAGCTCAAATTTAAAGGGACTAAGCTCCAATGTCAAAATTGTTTTGGTTTGGGTCATACAAAAGTCGTGTGAAATAAGGCTAGACTTAGTATCCATGACTACTCAATTGCCTTGAAACAAGCCATTTCGAAAACCTACTCTGTGTGTGGCAAAGAAAAAACTTCCCCTGGTGCAGGGTTAGATGTTACCATTAAATCCTCTGTTGATTCCACTTCTATGGGAACAATCGTTCGTGCAAACAACAACAACGATCCTATAATAAGGCCAAGCTCAGAAAGTTTTGTAGATATATCTGAGGTCACTTATTTCGACTCTCTGAGATCAAGGAAATGGAGTTCAAAAGCAAGGTTGAACTTTTTTCAAAAGGACACTTTCTCTATTACACACATATCAAAAACAACGAAGATGGTCAGGAAATTACGGACCCTCGAAGAATACTAGAGAGTTTTCATAAACGTTTTCAACAAGTCTTTGGAAATGAAAGAACAAATTTTCCTGGCCCAAGGCATGGTTAGCACCATTTTTTCGAAAGAGAAAATATCCCAATATATAAAGAAATTCTTTAAGGATAACAAAGGGGTCTTGCCGGTTTGAGCATAATTTTTTTTCGCAATTTGTCAATTAAGTTACGCCCTATCTTTTAAAACTCGGAAAAGAAATGGAATTGCACGGAATACTTCCTAAATATGTCACTAGAGGAAGAATTGCCCTTATTCCAAAAAGGACAATCCACAGATATCAACAATTGGAGGCCCATCACTGTGCTCAATGAAAGTTATCGAATATTGTCTGGCATCATGGCACATAAATCGAACCTATTTCAAATTTTAAATTGGGTGCTGTACAAAAGGTTTCTGAAAGGGGAGACATATCTCTGACATTTAAAGAAATATTGAAACCTCACTAGAATCGTCGCGTACAAAAATATTACGGTGCAATTATAGCTGCCAATTTCTTTAAAGCGTTCGACTCATCTTACACGAACATATCATGAAGACAGTGAGGAAACTCCTCCCTAAGAAATATTTTAATCCCATAAAAGCACTCTTTCTTAACAATACTTCTGTTGTGTCAATTGGCAATCTGAACATTCGGAGTATTACTTTGGGCAGGATGCGCCCCTCTTACTTGCATATTGTAAGTACTAATAGAATTGGGCATTTCAACATTTATGTGCTTTCCTTTGACCTTATTCCTTTTGACGGTTGTTAGAAGTGGATTTTATTATAGTTATTTTAGGCTACCGTGACAAGCTTGTTATCTCTCCACTTCACAAGTGAAAGATTTTTTGTAAATATATTTTCCATGTAGCCTCATCCCTTTTTCATCATGGTCATTCTTAGCATCAATGGAGCCTGTCTTCTCTAAGAGTGCCTGTAACACCGATTCTTAATTTCGTCAATTTTTATGAAGGGGAATACTTGCATATAAGTTATCAAAATCATATGTCCTGCAGGCTGTAATTTAAACTATTGGATAATTCCCATCACAACATTACGACCAACGCCGAAATTTCTTTCAATATTTTTTGGTATGAATATCACAGTAAGATTGCGCGTGTAATAGAGATCCATCAGATGATCACACAGCTCACAATTTAAGTCCAAAACGTATTCGCTTACCAAAAATGATATGCTTATCACAATGTTTTCCATAATATCACAATTCTATTAATGTATAATGTTCTGGGCCTTCTTTTTGCTCATAAACATTGTTTAAATGCTCGTAAGAATACGGACCTTATAAAATATGAACGGTGTTGAACTTACTTACTTTCATGTTGTCTGCAAAATGCGAATAATTTGTGTTGCGCTTAATGAACTGAGCGATCAGACTATTTATACGATATTCTCACGTTTCCCAGTGCATTCGTCTGTTAGCATCGGGTTTTTCTTTTGAAAGTACATTTCCTTGCATATTGCGGTTTTCTATATAATATATTTTGCATTATTTTCAAATAAAAGATATACTCGTATAATTTTTTATTAGTACGCTTTTAGATAAAAAACGAGATTACATTTTTTATTCGATTATGTTAATGATGATATAAGGAACGGATAAAAACCATTTACCAATATTTCTTCATCCACAACATTATTGCATACTCAAGTATCAAAGATAAATAACACAAGAAATATAAAGGGGTGTAAACGAAGGGCTAAATAAGTAACGCCTCCATTTATCTGATATAAACTAAGAGGTATTTCAATAAGACGGGAAATAGTTATTCACAAATATATATACATGGTCGCTTTGAGAAATGAGAAAGAAACGTCTGTCGCCCCATCTAATGATATATTTATATAGAAAAGGAGAGAGGGACAGATAGGAGCAGAGAGTCGGAGAGAGAGACAGATAGAAGGAGATAATCTTTTACAGGAGTAATAATATCATATTTGTTTGGATTCATCAAAAGATATGCCTACCAAGAAGGATTTCAGGCTTCTAGGACAGAATGGGGAGTGTGATGTCACTAATATACTCTTTTTTTTTTACTTGGGATCCTTAAAGATATCATGATAACATGATAGGATAAGGAGCCCTTCGACGCTGATTCCGGCTTGCTTTCATTAGCCAATTGGAAATAGGAGCCTCTGGAGCTTTAGGAATGACTTTGTCTACAAAATGCACATGAAGTAAAACCAACTAGGATTTGGTGCATCAAGGCTCCTGGTCAAGCCTTAATGAGATCCTGATGTCTCTTCTCTCATTTTTTGTTAACATGTCCCAACTTCCTCCCCTTGAAGTTATTAAATTATATATTTGAATTGAAATATATACATACATTTAATATAGGGATATATTATATACTAATATAAATAGATTAATAATATTTGGAAAAATCTAAGTACTTAAATTTAGGTGATTGAAAAAAATGCTGAACAAGTTTTATTATTACAAAATAATCTGGTTAATTTATTAATATCTTAAATATTGTCCAATGCGATTTACGATAAACAGATCAATTCAAATGTATGAATGGAATTTGACATATTGGAATCATGGTTGATTTTAAAGGTTCATAAGCGTGTCGTCTTGAAGTTTTCCTTTGATTCATTCGATTCCTAAATGCAACAGCATTTAAGACCAAGGAAAAATCCATTTATATATAAACAAAAGGATGAACAGTAAAATATTTTTACATTCATGAAAAAACTTTTCTTAGCCATTCCTGCAGCAACTGAAATGTGAAATGTATTAAGCAAATGAAAACAAAACATCAGGTATGCTAAACTTCAAGTAATAAATGAGCATAAAATAAGTTTTTCATATCGTATAATTAAAAAAGGTTGTCTGATGGACAAGACTCCAATTTTTTTTGTGATTTTCCTTTTTATTTACAGGTCTAAATTATAAGCATTGTCTGTTATGATGATATTAACTTGAATTGATAATAGGTCATTTAAAAATGCTAAGATCATGAAATAGTAATTGCGATTCTAGAACCGTAAGAATAATAACCAATCATGTTGTAAAATGACATTCTCTTTATATGCAGATATATCAAACGGTTTTATTTCACTCATTTTACATTCTTCCAAACTTTCGTTCCATTAATTATGTTCATTCCTATAAATAATATAGTAAAATGAATACCATACTTTTCTACCTTGCCATTTTACCTACAATGCCAATTTGATACAACTAATACATGAATAAAATGTAGTAATCCCTTTCCCTTGTGTTTGCTCATGGATACCCCCTCTTTTGGACGTCAAGAGACATAGTTCTTATGCTTTGTTTGTTAGTCAAGTAAGACGCATTGGAAATGAGATATTTGATAGGATCTAAAGAGAAAGGTAGGGCAAAAATTGTGTTGTTTTATAGTTATTATTGGTGCAAAATAACGCCCTTCAAAACAAAAACAAATATGTATGTTCAATAATTATAACTGTTTTATTATTGCTGGAAGCAGGAATACAATAAGTAATATGTACATAAGAAAAGCTTGAGAATTATACATACTAAGTGATGACTTATTAACTTATCAATATTTTTTCATTCATTCACAAGTTGAGTTCAAAAGAACTCGAATATGAGAGGACTCCTTAGAGCTTCTTCAGTTCTAGGGGGCATTGTAGCTTATATTAGGCAAATTTACATGTATAGCTTTGTGTTGACGGATTTGCAAAACTTTCTATAATGGGCGGTATATATATCAAATTCTTAATACAAATTATATATCAGTATGTGTTTCTGGATAAGACTGTTATTATGAAGTATTATAATTGATTATCTTTCTTCATTATATAATATCTAACGAATAAAATATTAATTGATGGAGAAGAAGAGTACCTAAACTTTTCATTTTTTTAGATATCCTTTGCCTGATAAAACTTAAAAAATTAGGAAATATAAGCGATGAAGCTGTGTTAATGCCTATGAATATTAAGTTCATTCAAAATAAAAAATTATTTACACCTCTGCTATCATAAGTTTTTTTTGTTAATATAATATTTAGTTATTCAAATTTTTTAACGAACAGTTAACTTTATTTGAATACCGTATATTTTAAAACATGAATTATGACTGTTTATTTTTAGGTTCCTGAGTCCTTATGCTAGAGTTCTATTTAGTTCTATAAAATAAATTAAATTTATATACATACACAAAACTATTCAGTCCACAAAGAACGCTTGATTCTTAGACACTTAAAAACCAGCAATTTCTGGTTCTTTGTAAAAAAAGCTCATGGACAAGTCAAATCTTTAACAAGGTGTATTAGTGGTTTCGTCTGAACTTCTGGAGGATGTCGAGGCCTGACCATTCTCTACATAAAAAAAATTTGGGCGCCAAAATGGATACTAAGACCAGGTCAATCAAATCTAATCTTCTAAGGATCTCTCCTCTCACCAACGTCAACTTGGACCTGTGGAATCTTTCACACGTTATGGAAAGTATCTACGGAACTGCATGTAGCGTCTTTTGCAGAGATTGCAAAATATTCCCTCTATAAATATAATAAATCTATCCTTTTGAAGTGCTTTCATTTTTTTTGTTTTTGTTTGGTATATTTGGACCATCAGCTTAAAAGCGAATATTTTCTTGTTTTATTAACAGATATATATTTTTTCTGTTTTTAAACTTATATTGTGTATAATAAATTTTAACTAATATGATAAATTGATAAACATTGTTATACAGGAACAAATAAGATTACACTCGTATGTATTCTTGTATATACATATGTTTAATCTCATATATTAGCTAGATATATCTATACTACATCCATAGTCTAATTCATGATTGTACTACCTGCAATATAAGTGGATGGAAATGATATAGAGAAGGATTTTCTTCTCCGTCTTTATTTTGTATTTCACTTGATTTATGAGGGCAAATTATGTTTATAAGAAGGTGTATTATTATTTTTATTATCATATCAATATATGTATGTTATATGTAAGAGATTTATTACACTTGATTTGCTGATATGGGTACAAATTGTATTCAAATCGTTTTCCTTATATGGGGGACAAGGAAATACCATAAAGCAGGAAAATGAAACACAATTTCACATACGTGTAAGTTATATAATTGGAGGGTAGCCATTCATTCATAATAAAAATATTGTATTACTCTAAAGATTCTGGGCTTACTATGTTATTAGATAATTGGGTAATGCCCCACCAAGGCATTCCTTCTTCCTTTTAACTGCAGGGACATAGCTAAAATGAAATAAGGAGTTTATCCATTTGTTTTTTTCTTCTAAAAACACTTTCTCGGCTTTAATCAAAGGAGTAGTTATAAAGATCTATTCTATTCCTAAGGTTGAAAATCCTCCATTGTATGGTATTTTGGTTGACCTTAGTATTAATCTCAGTCCAATTCTTATTATTTTTTTTTTTGGCCCATGGGCATTCATATATTTCATTTGATTTATCCCGACATCTTACATGTAAAATAGTAATAATGTACAACTCAAACAAAGAAATAAAATTATAACGAAAGAAAGACGTTAATTAGGCATAAAATATGGTAAAAATATAAGTATACAAACAAAAGAATAAGTTAAAACAGTCATTGTCGTATTAAAATTTCTAAATATTTTCTTGCTATGTTTAGTATGGATCCGCGAATCTCTTTCTCTTTTGCTTTGACGGCGTATATACAATATTGGAGCTTAACAATCACTGCATGCTGAAGAAGTTTGTCCTTGGCCGAAAGTGTAAAAAAGTCCTCTCTACCCAAGGAGGTCCCGAACCTCTCCTCTAGTTCCATTTTCAAGGTTTCATAAATGGGATGAAGAATCTTGCACTCGAGTAGAAGATGTACCGTTGTCTCCTTAGCTTCTTGGCAGAATATACATTGAGTGTCACTGCTTAAGATTGAGGAAACTTCAAGGGTCCCGGTGACCACGCGATAAACGAACCATTTTTCCGGAGGGGTCAAGAATGGGTTTTGATAACTTTGGCAAGCTTGTTTATCCTTTATCTTGAGACTTCTTCTTTTTAAAACATTATTTATAAGAGGAAGTGATGAGGAATTCCATATCCGTCTGAGGTCACAGAGTTTAATGGATGCCAATTGTTCCCTAAAGGATTGCGATGGATTAAAGTTGTTGTGGAAAACGAATTCAATTTTTTGCATCTTCTTGATTTTTTTGAATGTCATTGTAGCCAGTAAGTTGTCCTTATGTTGTAAGAGGTCTTTTAGGAAATATGAGGAATTCATCCTCTGTAGAGAAGTGTGAACCTCAATTGTGGATCCCTTGAGAGGAGTATAGTCTCCAAAACTCAATTCCACCAAATAAAAAGTATCTAAAACATTTTTCAGAAGAGGTTTCCAGAAATTTAATTCTGAGAGCTGATTTATTATAAAACGCACGCCGTAGTTTGAATACTGATCGTTAAAACAATCACTTGAAACTGTAAAATTCCAATAGTCTGGTCTTCTAAAACATTTAAGAACCCATTCTGCTAAAAGCGACTTCCAGAAACTCTTTAAGTCCACGGCTCCAAGTCCACCAAAGTTTTTGGGTGTGACAACTCTTTTTATAGAAATGTTCCGTTTTGTCTTTAAGTCCAAAAACTCCATTAAAATGTCATCAAATGATGATGCAATTCCGGAGTCAAATTTGCAAACTCGTAAAAGGTGAGTCACTTTCGGAACAACATGTGAGTTCCATAACTGAACTCTCTCCCATCTGTGGAACCCTAGGCTTTTGATGTGTTTGACACCCATTTTTATTCGGAGTTGAAAGTCTTCTGTGTTGGAAGCCATAGCGTTATCTCCAATAGTTGTTCCGAGAATTTTAACTTGATGTTTTACTGCAGATTTTAGTATTGATTTTATATATAGGTTTGTGGACAAAAACTCTGATTTATCAACGTTTATATTTAGTCCGGATATATTTTTAAACCATTCTAGGAGACGTTCAATTTCAATTATTGATGCTATTGTAAGAACACGCCCAGCAACAATTATGGCAGAGGTGTCGTCGGCATAAGCGTATAAGGATTCCCCTTTGTTAACTCTTGTTTTCTTCAATAAGATGTTCTTGTTCGCTTTCCTGAACAACGGGTCCGTTGAAATTATAAATAAAATAGAGGCTATAGGGTCACCTTGTTTGCATCCTCGTTCTACGTTAAAATAATTAAATCTTTTTTTAGAGCCATAAAATGTACGGGAGTCAGCTAAAAGTGTTGCAACAGCTCGTATCATAAAACTTCCAAATCCTTTATTCTTTAAGGTCCCTATTATATGTAGGTGAGACACTGAATCGAATGCTTTCTCAAAGTCTATGGTCATTATGGTACAGTTAAAACAATTTTCATACGCCGTCTGCAGGTTTGCTGTTATATCTTCCATCCTATGACCTGTCATGAAGCCTCTTTGAGAAAAGTGAATGATTTCGGGAAGAGTCTGTTTTATTCTTTCAGCCACGACTTGTGAAAAGATTTTATAGAGTGTGTTTTGTAAAGTAATCGGTCTTAGATTTTTAACACAGTTTGTGTCTTTTCCTTTTTTGGGTATGGTTACAAGGAGACCATCACTTATGTACTGAGGAAAATATCCAACCATCAGAATCCATTCAAAAAGATCTTTGAGGATCGGAGCAAGTTCCACTGCGAAGTGACAATAAATTTCAAAACCGAAACCGGACAGTCCGGGTGCTTTTCCTCGTTTGCTACTTTTTTTAATTACTTTTATAATTTCTTCTTCAGATAGGTGTCTCTCAGTATCTTTCACTGAAGAAGGTACATCCTCTACAATATTGGCATAAACATTATCTGCAAAATCAGCATTTTTAATTTTACATTTGACACATTTCTGATGAGAAATACAGTCACGGCACTTATATAGATGTTTATAATATTGTATTACCTCAACGGGGTCGTAGTTCATGGATCTCCTGGGGGCTTTAGTTCTGGAAATTGATGTTTTCTTAGACGTTCGATGGATCTTTTTTTCATTTCACACTTAGTGTCCATATACTTCTTGTTCAGGAGGGATCTTATCGCCGGTATATTTTCGCCATTAGACCCCGATTTAATAAGATTTATTATATGAGCCTTTCTTTTAATTGCTTTTATGCATGAGTATTTTATAGCAATTCTTTTCCATTCTGATTCCATATTTTTAACTTCCTCTGATACGCTCTCTCCTTGAGAAATCCGGAACCTTGTATTATTAATAACTAGTCTCATCTCATCACAACAGTCTTGTTCTTGCAGAGTGTTTACATTAAATTTCCATATTTTATTTTCCATATTACTTTTACTTGATTTTAAATTAATTAGTATCGAAGAATGGTCAGATATATTTGTTGGGATAACTTTAAAACTTGTAGGAGTATAAACCCCATCATCTTTAAATAGACAAATGTCTAGTCGTGATGACACTGTCTTGTTGTTACGTGTATTCGTAAAAAATGTGTGAGAGTCCTGGCCTAGTAGCTCTGCACAATCGACAAGGTTTTCCTTTTCCATTATCTGACGCATAATTTTTGAAGCCTTGTGGTTCCCTCGTCCCGTTGCCGTAGAGTCTTCCTTCTTAAGACGCAGGTTAAGATCGCCGGTTATTATAGAGGTATTATTGCCCATCAAAGGGCGTAAATCATTATCAAAAAAGCCGGGACTATCCTCATTTGGCCCGTAGGTACCAAATATATCAATGACAGAGTTATGATGACGAATTTGTACATAACATAAATTGCCACTGTCATGAGCTAAAATCAATTTAGGATCAAATACATTTTTTACTAAAATGGCAACACCACGCTTGGAGGTAGGGGAGTTAGACTCAAATATTTGGTAGCATTTAGGAATTCCGTGAAAGCCTTGTATTGAAGTCCTCGTATCTGTCAGAACAATGACATCAGGCCACCCTATAGCTAATAAGTACTTCATAAGCTCTGACTTTCTGAAGTCCAATTCTTATCATCGATTCCATTTCTGCACCAATAAACACCCAAGATTTCCACTCGCTGTTTAATAAAACACGAACGAATACTAAGGTTTTGTGTATGGTTCGAGGCGCCAATTGGTAGAATACATGTTTTTTTCTTATTTAGAGAAAACCCTGGAATTTTTTCAATTTTTATAAAGTAATCTAAAATTACTTCAATTCGTTTGATGATTAGAGCTTCAGAATTAGCTTCAACGGTAATAGTTACGTCCTCGGCGTACAAGTCAATGATGTGACGGGAGCCTTCAAAGTCCACACCAAATCCACTGTATTTTTAATGATGTTTTGCGCAAATTCCTCCATGCAGCTATGAACAGAAGAGGGGCGCAAGGACATCCTTGCCTACAACTCCTCCCTAAGGTAATAGGTTTGCTTTCAAATCCATTAATTGAGAGGGTAGATGTACCATTGAAGAGCAAGGCGCGAACTGGATTGAAGTATTTCCGAGGCAGAAGTTGTTTGACAGCTTTTAATACTGTCCTATGGGAAATTGAATCAAATACTTTTGAAAAATATACTGCCAGTATAGCTCCAAATTTACCTCTCTTTATAGTTGAATCAATGGCTTTTTGAATGTTATAAGAGATGTCCTGAATCTTTCAATTTTTCAAAAAAAAAAATGTTGGGTCCAATTTTACCATTGAAAATATTTTGCATTTTCTGGGCCAGAGTTCCTGATAAAATTATGTATGATTCGTTTAAAATGGTTATTGGCCTCCAATGACTGAAGTCAGTTCCTTCACCCTTCTTCGGGATCAATGCTATGGTACCTTTAGTCAAGGAACTGGGCATACGACCCTTTTTCTCCATCTCACCTCCTATTTGTAAAAAAAGGAATTATTTTGGTAGAAAAACGAACATAAAACTTTCCCATAATGCCATCAGGTCCTCAAGCTTTGTTTTGCTTCAGTTTTTAATATATTTAATATAGTTTTATTAATATATTGAGTCAAACTGTCCAGAGTATAAATTGTATTTTCAGAACTTTGCACGTCCATTTTTGATTTTTTTTGGTCTCGGAAAATTTGCTATTCTCTCACCAATAATTGACTGGAATCTAGAGTGAAAGTAATCCAGGATCTCCATTTTATTAGTAATAACTTTGTTTTCCATCTATGATTTTCAAAATGGAGCGTGCAGTAGAGTGGATTCCTCTACAAAGATTGCATAATCTTTAATAGGATGTTGTTCCTTGGATATTTTCTCTTCCATTTCAGCCTCCGCCACTTCGGCTATTTTGAAAGTATTAATGTTGTTGGTCAAAACATTTTAAGGGCAAAGAAGGAGCCATTATTAAGAATCCTTTCAATTTGATCACTCCTTTTTCGATCCTTTGTAGATAAAATAATATGAAGTGGTAAAAATAGTTTTAGAGAGAAGAATTGTATTTTTATATGACTTTCAAAAAGTGAGCTATTAAAGATTATTGGATGTTATAGTAATGTGATACGTGGTAACTCATTAATTAACAGTTGTACTTTTTCATACCCAATCAATCAAATAATTTTACACAGAGTTTCATTAAAAAAATTTAATTAGTAAAAAAAAATGATCAATCAACGGGAACATATATATATATATATATATATATAATTCTCGAACATTGTCTGGTTATTTATTTATTGAGGTGTTAGTTCTTTATGAACTCAGAAACGGCCAAATAAATTTGTCTGATATTTAGCAATAATGGTTATCAACGCTTCACGTTGATATGTACCTTCAACCACTTTTTAAAAGATTGTAAAAAGGGAGAATAAAATGGTGCCCTTAATAAGAGTTATTTGAGGCGAAGTCATGAATGAAGATGACAATAATAATAATAGGGAGGGAGTTTATAATAGTTATGAGACAGTTTGTAACAAGACGATCGGTGAGTTGATTCGGTCCATAGCGATAAAAATACATAGATTGGATTCTTCAGAGAAATACGTCATTGTGTCCCGAATACAGCTGAACGATGTTTCTCTGCTATTGGAGGAAATAAAAAACGTCATTGTGTCCAGAATATAGCTGAACGTGGTTTCTCTGCTAATTGGAGGGAATATATCTCTCTATATCTTTATATCCCTATGAGCTGAACAATGTTTCTCTGCTAATTGGAGGGAATAAGCTCTCTATATCTTTATATCTCAATAATTCACTGCTGCAAGTGTGCAATATTTTAAACTTTGATAAGACTGTAATTGGGAATGACTATTAAGGGATATTTTTGGAATTATTCAATATTTTTAATCATTAAAGCTAATTAAAAAGGAGAAAAAATTATATTGATTAAAAGTAAAAGATCTAAAGTTTGTTTCAGGTTTTAAAAGCATAATTAATCAATTTTCATTATTTGCACAGCTTACCATTAAGAACAATGTAATGTTTTTTTTGCTTATATATAAATAGTTTCTATATGAAACGTAGATAGCATAATTGATTACCTAATGTGCATTTAAAAGACATAAATCAAATGTTTTGACGGCTCATCATTGTTTAATATCTGATCAATAAAGTTGTTGGTAATTCCTTAATATTTTGTGTAAAAAAACATGTCATTATGAAAGAAATATATATTTTTTAAATTGAATGGATAAAAAATATTAATATTGGTTATCTGTAAGGTACATAATAGAGAAAAATAGGTACAGATTATAAATTAATGAATATTCCAACAATTATTTATATTTAAATATATATAATCAAAAAAATTATAAGAATATTATAAATTCACAAGATGGTTAATTTTTATTTGATTTTGTTATTTTTTTATTGTATTTGTACTTTTATATTTTATGTTTGATAAGAATTCAACTATTTTATTACTTGTTATTGCTATGCACATAAAAAATCACGATGTGGTTGATTTACAGCATGGAATTATTTTAAACTATAATGTTTATTCATATATTTTTTATGCAATTGCTTGTCTGAAATAAACAGAAAAATATATTTCTAAATGCATAAGAAGAATTATTTAATCATTTTTTAATATAGAAAGATCATATTTTTAATATTTGTCTCAAAAATATTTGGGACAAATTTATTTTTATTTTTATAAACAATTTGCTCATTCTTGCAGCAAACAAAAACAACTATAAAACATGTTAGTTTTTTGAATTGCAATTAAAACAATACGGCTGAACATGAATATCTTAAAAAAGGCTACATATCGTTACAAAATATAAATTTCAGTAATAAAAATGGGCATAAGATGAAAATTTAATACTTTCAAGGAACATTCTTTATAAAAAAACAGTAATGAAACCAATGTTCATGCCAACTTTTAAAATTGATATAATTTTTCATTGTTTTCTATTGTTATCAATATGACATCCCTTTTCATTTTTAGACATGATTAAAATTTAATTAGTGCCAGATTGGATTATCAAAAAATTGTTATTTTCCGCAAACATGAATGGGGGGGGGGGAGGGGGGAGATAGGTACAGAAAAAACTTATTTTTAATTAATCATATGGAAAACCATCTTTCTGGTACACACCCCAAAAAAAAATAAACACGTCTTACCACCTCAAAATCATCCACAGAAAATTTGGTCAAAATCTAACATAATTTAAAAATAATCGATAAAACTTTTGGCACATAAAATAAGTATGGTGATGACGAATTATCCGGGAATTAAACAACCCCAATAAAACACTCCCAGAGCTTTCTAAACTCAAATATAATTCACAGAAAATTTTGTCAAGATCTAATGAATCGTTCTGGAGATTCAGAAAAACGAACGAACGAATCGAATTATTTTTTATTAGTATAGTTCAAGGTAAGTTAAAAGTAAGGTATAACGCTTTTAACCAATGAAAGTAAAACAACAAACACCGCCACGCAACCTACCTCATGAGTTGACGTAACATATGCCAAAAGAGGGTCTTTTATAAATAAAATATGTTAAATAACATCGAATTTTGCTTTTAATTAGATCATAGAGGAATTAATCATCACAATTCTATTAAAAAATGGATAGATATTACATTTTGTGAATAGTCATAAATTGTGATGATTTTACAATAGAACGACCACGCTCCCTTACCCTCCTAGAACAACCATGTGGTCAAAATGACCGTAGCTATAAATTATTAATATTTATTGAAACTAACTTATATTAAATATAAACATATGTTTAGTCAAAATATTTTCTATTATATTTTAGGTTAAGTTTTTTATTGCATACATTTGCTACATATTACTTTCTTATAAATATTTCCTATACATTTACCACAAACAGGTACTTTAAATTTGCAAGATTCTTCTGTAGTTTTGTTGCCTTTACATTTTTTAACTTGACACTGCCTCCTCTTTTTTGAGTTTGTTTCGGCTTCGTCTTTATCATCTACTCCAGAAAGGTCATCTTTGATTTATGTGTAATCGAGTATATTTCTTGCCATTGGGCATATTAGTGACATTTGTAACTAGTCTAAAATATATATATAAATAAAGAAACAATAAAATTATATAAAAAATATAAAATAAATAAATAAAAACAAAATGCCCATGCAGAATGGATTATATGGGGACGCTGCGTCCAATGACCCTAGCTGCGGTCCTGGCTGTGTGAAGGGTAGTGGCCGACCTCAAGGCCTTAGACAAGTTCCATACAGATATTGCGTGACATGCAAAAGTAGCTGTCTCCCTCTCAAGTGGGTACGCCACTGAAGTTGTGGACCTCATAGGCCTCCTCGGGATGGGGAAGACGAAATCACCAATCGGGTTCCTGGCACCGCCGCCCCCGTCGCTGGAGTAAAAAGATTTCCAAGTCTCCATGGCCACCGCCTTGGCGGCCACCTCGTTGAGGGAGGAAAGGCCTGCTCTCTCAAGGAGGTCCTCGATGTGGATGTGATCCCGCCTCTTACATCCAACGATGCTCCTGGCGGCGTCATTTATGCCGACCTGCACAGCCCTGTGTGCGGCATTTGGCCCTTGCACTCATTAAATTTATCATCTACTCCAGAAAGGTCATCTTTTGATTTATGTGCATGAATGTATTGATGCTGGAGTTCCTTTGACAATTGAAGAAGAAAATCACGACGTGTAATTTGTTTACCGGTGACTTCTCTATAGATGATTGTTGCATTTATTCCAGCTAGATCCAATACGTTGTAGAAAACATGAACAGGCCATCGACGAGATCCAGCTTTGGTAGAATATAAGCGGGCCATTTGGTCGACGATTTACTTTGTTGAATTATAGTACTGTACAGCTTCAGGAATCATCTTTTTCCATTATCAATAGCCACAGTTTTATGCAAAGTGCTCAACAACAAAACGTTTTTTGATGGTTTACACTGGTAGACTGTTAGTGTTGTTTGATTATTTCTTAGTATTCGTGTCGTATAGCGATCTTCACGAGATGATTTGATGCATTGTGGTTCTCTACGAATCCTATTCATAGTACCAACAAGGGTTGTCTTTTTTGCATTTAACTTCTGAGCAAGTTTCAATGACATGAAAAAATTATCCGTCGTAACATTTCTTCCTTTCCCTGTGTAAGGTTCCACAAGACGGAGAACAACATATTCCGATAGTGACTAGTTGTTTGGACGGGAATCATCTTTTCCAAGATATGGGAATCCATTCAAGCAGTACATGGATTGAGCATCAACTGCCAACCAAAATTTTATACCGAACTTATCTGGTTTAGTTGCAATATACTGTGTAAAAGGGCACCTTGCCTTTGTTGGAAAGAGTTGTTCGTCAACAGTAATGTCTTGATGGGGCTTATAACATGTTACACAATTATCTATAAATCTATTCCATATTGTTGAAACCAATGCAAATTTATCAGTTCTCAAGCGTATAGATCGTGTTGATTTTATATCACAACGAAAAAATCTCATAATTTGATTGAAACGATTGCGTGTCATTGTTTCTCTAAAATATTGGGGACCCCAATTTTGTGCCAAAGGTGTTCAACAGATTGGCCTTTGGCCAGAACTCCTCTAGCAATCATGATTCCAATCACAGCATAAATTTCTTCGTAGGATGTAAACCAATCGTTACAATCCATCTTAGATCTTGCCTCTGTTTCATTGCATTCTTTTATGTGTTTTATGATATAATCATCTATGAATAAATTGAATGCACTAAGCATAAACCATCAACAATTTTACGTTTGGTCAGTGATGTAGGTCCAGGTGATTCACGAAGAATATTATGCAATCCGTATCTTCCGCTATGGCTGTCAGGTTGCTGAACTATATCCCACTTAGTGCCATCTTTTGCAGTCAGAATATCATTTGTTGCATGTTCCTCTTCCCCATAATATTCTTGTTGACTTGTAGCTATATAAATCGAACATAAATAAACAGTTAAATATATGTAAAATTATGAGTACTAAATAAATGTCAAAATGCACTAAGAAAATCTTATAAATATTTGTTATGTGCAAATGTAAGAAATATTAGCGGCTATACCTGTTGTCGTTGATATTTCCAAGTCTTTCTGTTCATCTGTTGTTTCATTTTGTGAAATATCAACGTCACTGTCTGATGAGGAGTCCTTAGCCTGAGGATAGTATTCACTTTCATTAGAACTAGAACATTCTTCGTCTTCAGACACAGACGGCGAAATCGATTGCAAATAATCCATTATTTGATGGTTATTGAGCACTTTTTACGAGACATCTTTCAGTATGACAGCCAGAATAAACTCCGAATAACTGCTCTTGTTTTTTTTGTACGAACATGAAACTGCGTCATACAACATGCACATATGCATCTTTCAGTAAACAAAGGGGATAATGCGTCTAATGCGTTTATGTAGCCGTTGGAGATAATAAAAAGATAACTTATACGTAGTATACATAAAGTAAATATTATTGCGGTCAAAATGACCGCATGGTCGTTATGGGTATTTTATGTTGTATCTTTAAAACTATTGATTAAATTGAAAAATAATTTTGCAAAAAGAACAACAACTATGACATAGGGAAAGTCAACCGCTATCAATCTTATTGAAAAAGAAATGCACTATTTGTTCATGTTTCAATTTTAAAATACGGTCAAAATGACTGCATGGTAGTTCTAGTGTTAAAGTTGCTGAAATTATCCTAAATATTTCATAAAAAAGCAAACTCTTCAATTATTATGTGATAAAACACATAAAAACCAACAAAATAAGTTATAAAAAACAAAATTCTGTTGATAATCATATATTACATAAATATTATTACAAAGACATGTTTAGACATAAGTATATAATTTATTGGAGCGTTTAATTAATCTACTTTTTCATTTTTCACCTCTCTCTTAAACTTTTATATGACTAGCTTTTTGCTCCTGAGGGCGACTTATTCCATATTTTATTTGTAGAAATACACAAATTTTAGCAAATTTATTAATATTTTCCAATGGAACCGACGGTACCTTTGACAATGATTTTTAAACTCTTTTGACAAGGTTGTCGTTTCTATAAACCCTTCCATTTACTATAAAGATATTTGGAAAAAAAAAATGTTCACATTTCCTCATAACCTCTAAAAAAATGCAAATTTGGTTTTACAAGCCCACCCCTCGAGATAAACCTCAACCAAGGAGCTAATTCTGCTGCATTTAGATTTGATGTGTTATCCATTAGGTGCGGATGATATATTTTTAACGTGTAGGCTATAAAACTACACACATATATAAAGCCCTGGTGATTTGAGAAGTCATTTTCGAAAGAGATACGCTCAAGATCTGAATATTGTTTTGTCGAAAGGGCAGAATCTAAATATACATTGTCCGCATCAATTGTGCCATCATACTCGATATCACCAGCAAAATGTGACTCCAATAATGTCGGAACTGCTCTTTTCTTGAGTTTCTTTCTTATGGGAGGGTTAAGAAACTCATGCATTATATCTCTCTCATAGTCTCCTTCAGTGAAGTACAGACTACACATTAAATATGATCCAAGCTTAAATGTCGAATCTCCTCTTTTGCATGCGATGGTCCAAGCTTTTCTCTGTTTGATGTTGGTTGGAAACGAGTGGTATAATACATTATGAGCATTGGGATCCAATGAAGGACAAACAGCAACTGCACACTGTCGTTTTTTTTTTTTTTTAATTAATTGAAGCCATTTTTTTTGTAAGATTATGATGCACCATTGATAACTTGAGTAGGAATTTAATACTTATTATATATAGTAAAAGTGATTTTTTTATGTTTTCTGGCAGACGTGACGTCACACAAAAATATTTCAGAACCTAAGTTTATACTTTATGAAACGGTGGGGTGTTGGTATAGATAATATCAAAGGTTATTAACTTTTCTATTATATAACATAACTCATTCAGAAAAAACGAGTTCATTAATATGTGAGTCATTGCTATTGTAAAGACAGTCATTCACATGTATTTCCAAGTCTATTGTGAGTGAATACAAACATTCCATTCTTATCCATATTTATCTAATGGAGGTAAAGAAAAGCGTTGATGACCCAAGACATTGTGTATGCATATACAAATGTATGGTTCATCTTTTATTAAGCCATTCACGTTTTATTCTGTATAAATACATTTTACTTTTTGATTGTCCGACCAAAAATATATTTTTGAAAGTGTTTTATTAAAGAGTGCTGTGCTGAACAGCTGGGCATTCATCCCAACCACGCCAGGAGTACTTCATTTTTGTTGTGTGGAAGGCGTATATTTCAATACATAATAAATGAATAAATATACGTAAGCATATCAAATAATAAATTAAATGACTTATTAAGAATTTAATGGCATTTCTTCAGACTGGAAAAGGGCAATATTCAAAAAAATATAACTTCAATGCGATGCTAAAAAAACCAACAGCATATAAATGTAATGATAAACGAAACGAGTTTGAAAATGAGGAACAAAGTCTATCTTTGTTAGCACAACGGTGAGAATACTATTATTCCGTTCTTGAAATGAAATCACATATAGTTTTAATTGACTTCTATCTAGATAGATGGTGAATAACTAGCACTAAAATGAGTCTATCAAATCTAAGATCTTATCAATAACCAAAATGACCATTTTTTGTTGCTTATTTGATTCGACAGAATTGTATCCGACTGGATATAAATAAGCATTACAGCGCGTAAATTAGTCGATATATATATCAAATTTATACGTTCGTTATATGGTTTACTGGCTTCAATTATAACAAAAAATATGGTTCATTAATCTTAGGCAATTCCATTTGTTCAATAAAATAACTCTTATCCTACAAAAATCTACAATAATATTTATCGAATATTACTATATAAAATCAAGTACCGATGACAAAAGTGATTATAATGTGTTTGTCATAAATTAAAAAATGTAGCCTTATCAAATTCGCATTTAACAAAACGATCAAGGCTACTAATACTTATTACTATTTACAAAAAGCATATATCCGGCGTAACGGGAAAAAATACACACTCAGTTTTTATAAAATAAATCAAGATTGCGTGAATGTAGTGAAATACTTTCCACATATAAAATAAACATTCATCTTTCGAAGAAAGAAAAGAAAAGAGAACACGTGGTTAGCTACTCTAGTTCTGGAGAAAATGACCTCCGAGATCCACGCGTAGCAATTTGTGCACTTTTGGATGTCGGGAAGACACAAACGGATATCTCAAAGCAACTGGGTGTGAACAGGCATACTGTTTATGCCGTAAAGAAGTCTGTGAGCCTGGAGAAGAAGCCTGGGAGTGGGCGAAAGGCCAATTTTGACCTATAGATTTTTAAGGAGGTGTCACAGGTCAAACCTCTCAATTCCATGAGGGCACATACTCGGAAACTTTGGGGGTTCGTGCATACATAGAATACGAAAAATACTTGCTCTTCTGGTTCCCGGACTCGGGGTCTCCTCTTTGATATCAACTACTCCCCATGAGACAACTCTGTCATTCTTCATGCATATAAAAAGAAAGGTCTATCAAATTAACTATTAACTTTGCTCCTTTGGAGAACATTTAATGTAAGTATGTGACAATCAGCATGTTCTCAATTTCGGCTGGGAACCGAACAGTAGCCTCCCTGGAGTTATTGTTGTCGAAACGCTTGGCAGCTAGATCTTGGCATCTCTCAGTTTTATCATTTTATTACATTGATGGATATCACTCACCATAGGATCTAGTAAATAAACAAGTTTTTTATTCAAGTTTTTATTTATTTCTTCTTCTCTGATTGAGGAACATGTGTGCATCTATGTTGTATACATGTATACACATTTAACCCATGTACACATAAAATATTCTCTAGAAGTATTGAAACAAGAATAAAATCTGTTGGTTAAATTGGATATTGAAGTCACGTTTTCTCCTTGGAATATTGCAACTGAATGAAATGATCTGAATCCTAATGGGGTTCTTGTGCCATTACTATTCGTTCTAATGGAGGGAGGGATGTTTAGACGTGTCAAGTTTATATATAAATTAATAGTTGAAATAAGTTGAAAAACTTTTTTCTTTAAAAAATATATTTTTGTATGTATATTTTGCAAACAAATATTAAGTCGATTTATTAAGACTTTTAAAAAAAATATAGTTTGAATACACTTGAAAATACTTGTTCAACTATGTTTTTCGTCTATTTATATACAAATTGCTCTTTACAACAAAAAAATACATAGCCAAGAAAGGGCATATAGCTCTTTAGCTCAGTATATGGAAATATATTCATCGTTTATTCTTTCATTTCCCTAAACCAATGTAAAAACCATGGTATTCTCGTATTAAAATATTACAATTGAGAATAAAATTTTACTAAATAAGATTAACTACTTTTTATCCCCCCCTTGTTTATATTATTATGTAGATAAAATGAATTGATTACATAAAATCCAGAGCTAAAAGGTAATAAAAACATAATTAAAATTTAGGGAGTGTGATAGCCGTGTGCGTTAAGGCGTGTTCAACTCTCAATGTTGGGAGTGCAGATTCGAATCCTTAGAGGGGATGGCCATTTTTGGTCTATCTCTTTCATAAGATCCTAGGTTCGATAGACTCATTTACACGCTAGATTGCTTATTTATATCCAGTCAGATGCAATTCTATCAAACCGTATAGGCACAAAAAACATTGTAGTTTAATTTTCTTGCTCGAGGGTGTTCAGTGCCGTGTTCAATTCTCAATGTTGAGGGTGCAGGTTCGACTCCCAAGAGAGGAAAGCTAATTTTGTTCAACTTAGTTCATAATATCCTAGGTTTAATAGACTAATTTTAACGCCAGTATGCTTATTTATATCCAGTCGGATGCAATTCTATCGAACCAAATAGGCAAAGGATAAAATAATCATTTTTATAGTTCAAGGTATATCTCAATTTGCAAGGTATTTAATTTGGTGTCGAACAAACTTATATTATAAGAATATATTGTTTATATATCCAACTCCATCAATCCCAAAAACCCAGCAACCTATTTTTACATCTTCTAAGTGTGTCTATTTGATTAGGCTACAAAACTTTATTTTATCAAGAAATTAAAGGATTTAAGGCCCTATACACTTACAAATACTTTTTGGAAAAAAACTTTGAGGATAATCCGGTTGCATTACTACTAATCTCTTTTTAAGTACGAAGAAAAAGTTTTACATAACTCGATTTGACATTTGACTTTCCTGCCACACTAGGTAAATAATGAAATATGATCTACACATCATAGAATAATAGAGAATAGACGAAGTGTACAATAAATACCAGTGATGTCAGGCTATATCTTCATTAAAAAATACTTTATTGTTTATTACTGTTTTAACGAGTTTTCTCTCAATTTACTTCATATTTAGACTTAGATTGCTCAAGGGATAATAATATATCCATCCTTTTATTCTTCAATTCTTCTATGACTGACTGACTTCAATATGCATTTTCCTTCCTCTTATTCAGTCGATTGTTCATCATGTTATTTTAGGTATTATATAGGTCGGTGTGAAGAAGCTATCTAAGAATGAAACTAACAAAATATATATTTGCCAAATGACAAACTGCTGCACCATTAAAGCTAGGTAAATGGATATTTCTCAAGAACAGCAATGGACTCCTAATTTATCTTCAACACATCCTTAAAATATATATTAGGAAAATCATTTTCTACTTCCTTCATAAAGATGGAATCCCTCTTGCATGAGTGCTATGAAGCCTCCTAGGGATCTTTATTTGTTAACAATCTTTCTGGATATGGAGCTAATCCAAAAACATAAATTTGTCGACATTAGGATGGAATGACAGAGGAAGATACGGCCAAGGAAGAAAAGACCCAGGAGGACTTAAGATAGAAAAATAACATGATGACGCATGGTAAATTGGCCAAAATAAATCTTTGGTCTGTCTAATAGCAACAGCAAGGGTGTAATTGAACAATTATTGCAAAAACAGAACTATTTTTGCTATAATTTATTTAATTTATATTAGAAATAGTATCCATACTTAGTTGTATTCCACTCAAATACTTGCCTACCCAAGCATTTAGACCATTTTTTCTATGAGTCATCATTTTCATTATTTCTGTTGGGCCACTACTTCCTGGTCTATTTTTCTTGGTCCATTTCTTCTGGACACCAAATTTTTAAGTTGACAATAAAATATAATTTATTTTTATACCTTATATGTTAGAGTTAGTATTAATTTATTTTCAGATATAAGAAAATAAAATAAGTATTTCTTTTATTTGATAATACTAGTAAATGATAATGAAATAATTATCCAAAGGTCCTCACAAATGCCGTTGATGTAGATCTAATTAGGTGGACCATGAGTGCTTTAAAGGATGGTAATATTACACATGAGTTGATGTTTACACTTCAATGAGTCAAGTAAAGTTTTTTAAGGTACCTGTTTTATTATTATTCCCAATTACTTGCTTTAACCAATCAAGTTCGAGAAAAAGGTTCTATCAAAAGTATATTTTCTAAAAGACCCAATCAAACCACCACTCCACTGTAGTCAAAGCTTAGAAAGACAAATCGTAATCGTGCTGTAATATTCTTTTTGAAAGATTGTATTTTCAAATTTTGTACTTCATATAACAATTTTTCGATAGTCTATAAGATAAAACATTCCTAATAAACTTTTAATCGTGCTGTATTATTAAATAAAAACAAGAATATAGTGATATTTTATCAATGTTATACTTCAACCAACAACAGAGTTATCAGATGGATATCTTTTGTATTAAGGTAATGTCTGCCAAAAATCGCTATACACTTTTCCCGTCCAAGTAGATTATATCTATATTTGATTAAATCGGTAACATTTTCGGCCATAATGATATTTAGACGAGGGCACCCACCTTACTAATAAAAAGATGCACAATATATATTTAATAAGGGGAGGAAAGAGACATGTTGAAGTCACCAACTGATGAAACAAAGAAGCAAAGAAAGGAAGTCTTATCATCCCAATAGTCCAAGGAATACTAGAAACAACATGAAAGGGTAATTCTTTACCTATGTAGGTACTTCCACGTCAGTAGTTATTTATTCTTTAGTGAAACGTGATGTATTTCAACATCAATTTTTTCTCGAAATTGATCTCAATTAAGTGCAAATTAGCTCAGAATAGATGAAGTTTTTTACTGAATATTTTAATTTAAAAAGAAAAGAATACACAAAAACCCAAAAAATAAATATTATATGCATTAACATATATATAAATAAGTAGAATTGATATCCCGGAGCGAGAAAAAATTCACCCTTCCATGTAGTTTCGAGTATTTCTTGAATAGTTAAAGTCTAAAAACTCCGTGTAGTTTATGAAAAAACATTAAAATGGTTTTTATATTTAAAAACCCACAAATCCTGACTTCATCAGTATTTATAGTAGGATTTCCCTTCTGAATTATTTATATATCTCGTGTGGTTGCTTTTTTACCACATTTATAGCGTCTTAAAGCTAGTCGAATGTTTCTTCTAAGTTGTGCATTCAGTTATTATAAAAGTCTGTGGTTGGATCGGCTTCATTGTTCCTTCGGGGTTCTTATATTCAAGTTCATATAAGGGTTTAGTGAAAACTCAAAATTATCAGAGAAGACGTACAATCTTTTGCACTTCCTTCTTCTTATATTTATCTTCTTCTGTTCCTCTCATATAAATCATCATCCGTCATTAAGATTTATCTTTAACACTTTTATAAGGTTAAATTAATTACAAATCAATCCAACTAATGAATCCATTTGATGCTAACGAATAGGAATCAATCAATAATTGAATGAAGAAGAATAGCTAAAGATAATATGCATCTCCTCATGGATATTGCCTGAATATCCGATATTGTCGGTTGAGCGTCTAATTAAAAGCATGAGTCCTACCTACATTAACTAAAAAATAGCTCTCTTTGATAAATAAATGTTTTGCAATTTTTTTTGAGGTATATCAATATTGTTAGTAGATTAATTTATATAAAAAATTGGACACACCTAAGCTAGGTAAATATATTCAGCTTCATTAGATAATACTTTTGAATAATTATCATATTTAAGTCGTTATATTTTTTAAGAGGTATAACTCTTGATCTCTTCTAGCAGAATCGTTGATTCTTCTGATATAAATAGCGATCGTAATCACTCTTAGGATCTTTGCTGTGACATATATATATACACATATAATTCAAAGAGAAATTAGATCTTTCAAAGGAATATATTTATCTACTATTAAGATCACAATGATAGAACTTCTGTAAATAAATTAAGGCAAAAATATATTCATGAATATTTTTTTTTAAAAATTTGTTTTTATAACTAAGAGTTTGCTCAAGAATGAGAACATATATAAATAGAATCGAGCAATTGACTTTCTCACTTCTTCATAAGAAGCACTCGCTCTAACAATATTGTTCTTTGTTGTACCTCAGGCAACTTATCAGTAGAGATGGAAAGTCGAGGGATATTTTTGGGCGTGTGAAAGGAAGAATGTCTGAAGGGTGCAATTGAGTTCAAGCTCCTTGTTATCACTATTCTCTCTCCTCTCTTGAGGAATATTTATTTCATTTATGAATCAGGCCAATCGGCCAGAACAGAAGGTATTTATTTTATATTGAATCTCTGTTTTTGCTTCTGTTCTGAGGAAAGAGAATAGTGATAACAAGGAGCTTGAACTCAATTGCACCCTTCAGACATTCTCCCTTTCACACGCCCAAAATATCCCTCAACTTTCCATCTCTACTTATCAGATGTTGCTGCAGATTCAACAACGGCTGAAATCTTCTTTAGCCCTGAAGAAACCCATTTAAAAATAAGTGATTTACGAGTGGCTGTAACAAAAGATACAAATATTTATTTTAAAGAACTACTGTCTTTTTGTTCATATACATTTCATTCAATGTATATATTGTTATTTTTGAATTTTCTTAAAACATACAGTACTATTTTTAAACAAAATGAATGATTATCCATGAATTACTAGACAAAAGTATCCGCATAAGCATGAAAATGTGGTCAACTGCCTGCATATATATTGTTAATGGGTTAAGATATTTTTTATTTTAGGTGTATAACGCTATTAGAACCACATGGTTACCTTGTTTTACAGGGATAATAAAAATATTAATCAAGAAAGCAAGGTTGATATTTACGTAAAAACATGGATTTTTGATCTTCATGAGTCATAAAAATGATGAATGTTTTGACTTTTATTGATGTATATGAAGGCTTAAAGGCAACAACACAAAACTGTTTTAAAGAATAATAGTGATTGCATGGAGCAATTCAATGTGCATGCACGTATGCATTAGTAGGTTTATTGAAGCAAATATGCAATTTCGTTTGCAAAGCTCAGTTTATAGGGAATTTAATTTTTTATGGTTCAGTATAAGACCATTTCAAGTGTTTATATATGTTTTTAGACATATCCTTATCAAATCCATACTTTAGTATTGTGCTGTTAACCTTATTTTTAGTTCCCATTTATCTTTTTTCCTTCTATTTACTATTTAATCATACCTGAAAAAGTCATTCAATGAAATGGAGTAAAACATGAACGTGTATTGTATCGAAACTTGAATATTATGCAGAATAATATTTTTCCTATAAATTTACTTGATGCTGAAGAAGTACAGATTGTGTTTTATAATAAAATTGTCATCTAAAATATATTTTTTTCATTTTATATATTTAATATTTATACTAATAAATTGTATTTTAAACTATAATTACTCTAAAAAATTGGACACACCTTAACTAAAAAATAATCTACAGCTACATCAGATAATTTTTTTATTGTTTTACTTAGTCTTAATATATTGAATACATCAGTTGCGCAGGGAAAAGTCTAGTAATTTATAAATTCATAGGAAAAATCATATCAATGATCATAAACAATATGCTGTATATTTACCAAAGTTTATATAGTTCAGATCTAATGACCGTCAATATAAAAGACACAAGGTTTTTCTACATTTTATTTTTATATTTAATTTGATATTTGTTAAAATATATTTTTCACTTTCTTTGAGTATTTGAAGCTAGTTTCTTTTTAATCATAGAAATAAGGACACAAACTTATTTCAAAACAAATTAAAAACCTGTGATTGTGTCTTCTGAGGAAAATAATCTCAGTATAAAGTTTGTCCAGTTGTTATTATACTATAGAGCAAGTGAATAAGATTTTAATATTTAACTTGTGATATTAATTGTATAATTGTTTTTCTAATATAACGAGATCAATAAACTAACTCTCGATAGAAATTAACTCCTTAATAATTATTTAGGACTCTACCTTGTTCAACTTTTTTCCTTCTCCTTTATTGTTTAGACGTTATATAGAATTATATAAAAAATAATATAAAAGTAAAATAAACATTACAGTTTATAATACAAATCTATACAAGAGGTAAAAAAAATATATATATCAAATGGGTATCTAAATATTACAATACTTTTTGCATAATTTTAAAATATTTTTTTATCAAATCTTTATTTACATGAAATTATTGTGTATGAAAATACATAAATAGACATTGTAATCTAAAATTAAAAATTCATAAAAGATTAAAACAATTTTACATTTCTAAAATCAAATATTAATGCAGTACAATAAACAAATAATAAGGATTAATAAAATTTCAATAGTTTTATTATTATTTTTAAAAGTCTCTTTGACGGGAAATATTGTATTTCTTTTGCGGCAACACTCCAAGACTCTTCCACAACTGACGGTATCCATAGCGAAAGTGCTCCATATCTCGCCGCCGCTGAGAGCATTATGGCTCTGAGTTCCTCGGATCGGATGTATTCGTTGGTGGTCAACCTCTTTGCAATAAGAGCCTTAGCATTTATGATAGTATAAGAAATCGCTTTTGAAGCATCTGATCGGTTTTTTTTTTTGCTTTTTTGGTAAACCAAACAATAAAACACCTTTCATAATGTTATTGGGAGAGTTGTTCAAAAATATTCTTTGATTTGGATGGATAAAATTTGATGACGTGAGTCCTCGGTGTCGGAGGGGATCTTGAGGGAGAGGGCAGTGTATTGGGGGGCAGCTGTGAGCACCACAGATCGAAGAATAGATGGTTTTACCACTTCTTTTTTCGTCAAACAACTCGCTATGTAGGCTTTGGAGTTTGACAGAGCAAATTCAATAGCTTAACTTTTATAGGAATTGAGTCCTTTTTTCTTTAAGAGACCGAAGAGGATTGTTGATTTCGAATACTTGCAGTTGTCGACCTTAAATCCCCTTATGTTGATTGTCAGAAACTTTTTTAATATTATGACAAATTTATACAGTTTTTAATCAAATAATTCAGCAACAATGCTACATAAATTTTTCATAGTTGTGTCACAAGATACTTTAGTTTTAATAACACTATTTATGTACTTCATGTAAATAGCTAAATAGCTATTTCAGCCCTGGTTTCTAAGTAATGAAATATAAATATTTGCATAACCTTATCTAATGCATCTCTATTGCTTTCTTAAATACTTATAGTCATAAATACTTCTGTGGTTTTCATTTTTATATATAAAGAAAGCAACTATTTTATACGCATGTCTGAGAACCTTGTGTCTGCAAATATATTTAACGTCCTTATGAACAGATATAAGATTTTTTTTGTTTATTTATTCATTGTAAAAAACTAAGCTTTAATATTTTTCTATCTTATCTTTTTCCCAAGGACGTTTTTTCCGAGAGGCAAAAAATACATTTCAAACCCATGAATCTTTTTCAACATCTTCCCAAGTACATAAGTAATCGAGTGAATTTAAACTTTTCGAAAGCCATTGTTTGAAAAAAACGACCAGATACTTTTAAAGCGATTATTAATACAATCATAAATACTAAGTATTTATTGTGAAAAGATTAACGGCAAACGAATGCATCAGATATGGGGAACTTAGAGCCATAATGCTCTCAGCGGCGGCAAGATATGGAGCCCTTTCCCTACGAATACCGTCGCTTCTGGACAACTCCTGGACCATCACCGCGAAAGAAAACAAATACTTCCAATCAAAATTAGAGCATCTTTTAAAAATAATGAAAAAGTTATTGAAGTTTTTTTAAATGTTTATTATTTGTTTTATTGTTGTGCATTTTTATTTGATGTTAGAAATGTAAAATTGTTTTAATCTTTTATGAAGTTTTAATTTTAGACTACTATGTCTTTTAATGTATTTAATATAAAATTACTTCCGGGCAATGACAAGGGCCCCCCCAACCCACCGCTCCACAGACCATGGAACGAGCTTTGGGACTTCCCACAAGAGCTCCTTGAAGCCTACTGGAAGGAGGTCGGTGTAGGCGGGCTTCTGGTAGGGAATCCAATACTCAAAGTTGAGGTTCCACGGTCCGTTCTCCAAAAAGAGGCCTCCGGACGATTAAAGATGTCCTTAGCCTGAAAAACGTCGACCATCTCTCCATTGTTCTCCTAAAGGCTTCCTTTAGGACATTCTTTGCAGACGGCGTCTTTATAAAAACAAAGGAGAATCTATATCAAGTATCTAACCGGATTATCAAGACAAACTACCTTCTTATCACTTCCCAACTCGAGAGAAAAATAAAAAATAAAATATTGGACACAGTAAACCCCCCAACAAAGAACACATCATATTTCAAAGACATAATCTCAGGGATATGGGACCCCATATTAACTCCTAGGGAACAGTATTTGAAGTATAGAATCTCCTCTGGGGTATATTTTACGAGAGGTCTGCTTCAAAATGAGGGGGCGATTTGTTCTTTGTGTGAAAACCGCTAAACCGTTGCACATCAGTTCCGAGTTTGCACGGATCTCGTCCATACTATGAAAATCATAAAAAGGTCTAAAGGACAAAATAGGCAGGGATCTGAGCCCAAACGAGGTCCTGTATGGTTTTCTAACTAAGGACCCTAAACTGAGACTGGCATCGAAAGTCATCGCTAAATTCCAATCTATTCTGGCGAGGGCCAGGTTCAAAAACCACCAAATTTCCACAAGGATAGCGGAGGTGGCCTTAAAAGAATATAATATCTCTAAAAACTTTTTTAAAGATACATTTACACTATAATTTTTATAAATCATATGTTTTTAAGCCATACTTCAAAAATTACTTGTCTTTCTCCTTCTAGTCAAAGTATAATATGTAGTTATTTTTTTGTTGATTATTATGAATTTATTGTGTGATTGAATAAATGTATGTCTCCCATTGGGATTTAAAAAAATACTGCATGTAAATAAAGATTTGAAAGGAAAAAAATATTACTCCTGCCAAGGTCATTTAAGAGATTAATGGACGTAATGAATATAATATTTATTATTATTGACAGCACATGTACCCATAAGAAATTGTTTTTTTCGTTTAAAAAATCAATGCATATATAATTATACTCACAATTGAACAAAAAGGTCATAATATCAATATTTCAAACATGTTGAAAAAGTGCTGAGAGGGTATGGAGTGATGCACACAGATGGACAAATAGAGGGGAAAATAATTTATTTGGTTCTTATGCTGGAAGGGAAAAATACTTTTTTGTTCCTGCGATGCAGTATGAAGAAAGGAAGAAGGTAATCATGATATTAAATTTATTTTTTCTGTCATCTGCCTTCAATATTCCTATGAATTTTTTTCAATATTTATTCATGTATAATCTAATCTTGTGAGCGAGAATGGCTGATTCGCATGTTTTGAAGGGATTAATGTGTGATATTGTTGGGAAAAAGGATATTTGCAGGATATTGATAAAATAGGATTGCAGTCGTTTATCAAAATTTGTTATATCCTTCCAATGTTATATTAGATTGAAATTGTGTTTTGATTTACCCAATTCATAAGTAATTATTAAAATAAATTATATTTTGTTTCAAAGTTTTTGCTGCAAAGGTTCCATTGAGCATGAGAATATATAAAAAACATTATAGTTTTTAAACTCTCCATCGAATCTTTCCATCGGATCTTTCCATGATCCTCTATTTCGGAAGCTGAACTTGTGCTCTAAACATTGATAATTGAACATGCAAACGCACTGAGCTAACGCGTTCCCATTTTACCTATTGGGCTTGATAAAAGATAGGATTTATGTGACTATGAATAAAACTTAAAGAAATTAAATTACGCATTTTTTAAAATGAGATTGATCGGTAGGGACCTTCCTCTCTCGGGAACCCGCAGCCTCAACATTGAGAGTTGAACGCGCTTACGCTCCATTCATCAATATTTCGGATAAATTTGGCCTCTTCTGCATAGGCCTCGAGTCACACCATTTATAAATCCTTTGAATACATTTTTTTTCTTATTTTTATTGCATTTACTAATCCTTCAAATACTCTCTGGAAGTGCCACTTATGAATAGTAATTGAATGAAGCAACCAACACCTCATGACAAAAATAAATGTTTACTTTGTTATCAGGCGATAGATCACTCTTGCTATTAGACGCAGAAGAAAAGAGGGGTGTGGGATCCCAACGGACGAAATCATGTTTATTGGGTACCTTATCCGAATCACCTTTTTCCTATCCTTATATGTACTTAAGCAATATGTTAAAATAAATAAAAAATATAACTTTCCTCTAGCACCAAAATGACTTTGCAATTTACATAATAACTATTGCTCCTTTATTGAAATGCACATTTTGTGAGCAACCTAAAGTTCCCCTTTATATCGAAAAAGTTCTCCTTGGGGATAAAAATACATTCACACACACTCACACATGTAAGCAAACCGTGGAGAATGGATGAAGGGAAGTAGGTGAATGTAGTCCCCTTGCCAGGAATATATGATGCGTCATCAGAACCCACATTTTTTTTACTCCTGGTAAGTAGCTCCTGTTTATTATTACAACACTCAATTTGCTTATGGCTCATCTTTTTTTAAGGAGAGAGAAATAAAATGAATATAAACATTGTCCTTTAGTTTTTACATAAACATATTTTCATAAATATATACATATGTATGAGAGACATAAAGACTCATGAATAATGTGAAGGAAAAATGAGAGTATTCATGTTTTTAAAGTACAACCACCTGGGAATAACCTCCTGTTGTTAGGATATACTGTCTGCTCATGAGATGCTACAATCATAGATTTCAAAGAAATATATATATGCTTAGATGCTTAATTCCCTTGGGTCTCAAGGAGGTCATATCCGAAAAAAAACGATAAATAAAGTATAAGGGGGAAACCCAAATACTGAGCAACAACTCCAGAAACGATAAATAAAGTGCGTCAAAATACTGAGCCTCTCCATATTAGAAATATCTATTTCATTGCTATATGTTATCTATATTTATTATTTATATTTTCTTTTCTTATATGACTCACCATAGAAATGATAATAAGATATAGAAAGCTTATTCCCTTCAATAGCAGAGAAACATCGTTGTTCAGCTGTATTTTTGTGTCCAGTATAAACAAAGTAATTTGATCTACGTGATCGTAAGTTGAACATAGAGATATAATTTATTATTATTATTGGTCACAACGACGTATTTCTTTGAAGAATCCAATAAGCCCTCTATGTCTTTATATCTCTATGGACTCAACCTTAAAGTGGACATTTGTATCATCAAACCTTTCTTTTGTGATACGATTGGCTTAGTTTGGTCAACTTAATGTCTGTAGGTGAGTAGTACATTGCTGCGAACGAAATATAAATAATCCTTAACTATCCACTGTGTATCTGGATACACTACAACATGGTTTTTTTAATCGAGCGCTTGTTCCTGTTCAAGAGATTCATTTTGAGGAAAATGTTTTTATGAAAACTTAAAATAGAAACTAAATATACTAATCAATTCGGAAATTGTTTATGTTTTTAATAGGAAATTTATAATCCGAGTATATATTTTTTCTAAGATATGTATATTCAAAAAATCAAAAATAAAGAATCATGAAACTGTTAAAATAATATACATAAATTAATGAGGCAACAACAAAAATAATTTGGCTGCAGATGTAAACATCAGGCCCTCCTCCTGGATTTCTGTACAGTCTCGGATTCCTCAGCGACCAATTCAATTTAACCTCTGCCACGAATAGATCAATAACCTGCTGAACCCCTCATAATAATATTTTCTTGTGTTTTATATAATTTTAGATATCTTCCTAATTTTTACTTGCCTGTGTGTCGTTTACCCTATTTTTATTGTTTTGCATGAGTGGATAATTTATATCATAAAATATTGATTGTTAATATATAAAAAGTAGTGGTAAAGAAAATAAACTTTTAAAAGTATAACTGATTATTCCAATATTTTTCATGTATGAACGTATCTTTCAAACTATTAATTGAAATTACAAAACATATTTATACTTACTTTTCTATTTTGTTATTCCTCAGCTTAATATTAAAGTATTCATCTACAGTCAAATTATTACCTCCGCCGAAGGAGGTATTGTTTTCACTGGCGTTGGTTTGTTGGTTTGTTGATTTGTTTGTTTGTTGGTTTGTTAGTTTGTTGGTTTGTTTGTCAGCAGGATAACTCAAAAAGTGCCGAACGGATGCGGATGAAACTTTGTGGAGTTGTTAGAAGTGCCAAAAGAAACAAGTGATTAAATTTGGCATCTCTGAGTGCAGAATTAAGATGCAAAATGAGCTAAATACTAATAAATATTTCAAGTTAGCCTACTCTGCCAATAGATGTCGCTGTGCTGTGAAATCGGGTGCCGGGAGCGTCTTCCTCTCGGAAATTCCGTCGAGGGGAACCCTTCCCCGTCCCTCTACGCTGCCCCAGTCGTGAAAAATCCGCCTCGGAAGGCTCATAAGGACCCCGTGACGGCGGAGGTTTGCACTCTCTGAGTGTATATATGCCTCTAGTTTTGGAGTATAATTCAAAACCTTTTTTTTTAGTGCTACAATATACTTTGTTTGATGTATTAATATTGGATCACTTCCACTTCTTTATCCACAATGAAACCTTATAACTTTAATAAAATATATTATCATTTGATATTTTTTTAAATATAGGTACATAAATGGCATAAACTATCAACATATGAACAAGAATTTCTATGTAAATACAATTTATACAAGAATACACTTCATTTGATTTGTTGATAAAGGGTACTGCTACCTATACAACGACGCTCTTGAAATAAATTTAATGTACATATATGCCACTTTCAAAGTAAACAGCTTTCAGGCATCAAAAGCACATTTATAAAGGTAATATAATACACCTTTTTGTTGTACTTTTTTACGTATATGGTTTATCTGTGTTCCGGTTTTTTGTCACTTCGATAAAAATAAACCATTTAAAAGGTAGAAAAGGCTTTAATTTATAACAAAAAATATAACTATAAAAAGAGGAAGCAATATTCAAATAGCTATTGTAGCTATTGATTTCCAAACTCTTAGGGTGAGGAGGACTCCTTCATTTATTTGTTGAGGAAGAGCAATCCCTAAGAGACTTCCTCTTCTAGATTGACGAGTCCAAGAGGCATATAGAAGGAGGGTTCATGAGTGGAGTCTCTGTAGTCATCCGACACCCGGAGGAGGGTAGATATATGAAGACAAATGAGTAGGAGTAGGTCTTGAGTAATTTCCTCTTTTAACGATCCAGGTGCCCAAAGATTCCATTTCCATGCGTAAAGTCACTCTTTTTTGGTTCCAAGACTCTTCAGGATGGGAATGAGTTAATTATCTTTCTCTCTGTGTGTCTTTCTCGATCTATGTGGCTCTCTCTCTCTTTGTCTCTCTTTCTTATTCCATCTCTCTAACTCTCCCTCTTTCTTTTTCTTTTTCCCTTTCCTATTCGGTCTAGAAATAATACAAATATACCATGAGTCCCTAAAATATAGAAGAGGTGTACGAAAATAAAACTGAACCTATATATATATCAGGCTTGTGAACGGAACACAAAATTGTTCAAACACAATGAACGGAACGCAACTTTTTTTGAACGTTGAACGCAAATAAAATAGTATTGCGTTCAGCGTTCAATTTTTCCAAACATTTCAATGTACTTTTGATTAAGTATTTTTTTCTGGGATATAAGCAAGGGGATGAAATATTATGAGAAGAACTTATAAACTACTCTCCCAAGAACTCGCTATAGAATAGTAAAGCACTTTTTTCAATTTTACCCCAAGTGACAAAAATTTACACACAATTGAATGACCTTTATATTCATTCATTCTTATTACAAAATAAACCACTTATTTAGTATTTAGGTATGCAAGTATTGTTGAAATAAGTTGAGATTAAGTCTGAGTACAAGATATTCATCTGAGCTGTGGACTCGGAATCATAAATTTGCTCATTTTGATGGACTCGGATTCGTGGACTCGATAACTTAAATATTAGGACACGGATAGAAGGGGCCCGAGAGTTAAAATCTTAGGAATCGGATACGAAGACTGGCAACAGTATGAATTTCGTCAGCTTTTTTCATTTCGTCTTGGAGCACAAATGATAGTCTACGAGCAAACAAAAATATATTTACAATATATATTTATATACGCTTCCCAGTAACTGATTAGCATAGTTTGGTAAACATTTTATACTCGCTTGTCACAATTGTATATTGATGTTTGATGACTATAGATGATAATTTATTATTTTGGCTTCTCCTGGTTATAGCAAGAAACTTTTAAGGCGCCATGATGGTCGCGAATGTCTCAACCAAAGTACTTTGAGGAATGTAAGATCAATTCTTTACACATTCCCATAGGCCAGGGGTAGGCAACCCAAAATGTTGAAAGAGCTATAACGGACCAAAAAAATTAAAAAATGTTTCTGGAGCCGCAAAAAAACAGTTCCTTATGTAACCTTCATACGGTGCACATTTTGGACCTATATATTATTTTCCTATCCCATCTTTTCCCCATTTTCGAACGTTTTTGGAAAAGCTCCAGGGAGCCACAAAGGCAGCTCTTAAGAGCCGCATGAGGCTCTAGAGCCGCGGGTTGCCGACTCCTGTCATAGGCCAAGCGACCTAGAAGCTTGTTGTTGTTGCTTTAAAAAAGATAATTTGACGCAACTGACCAGACAAAAAAAAAACCTTACTGCAGTTGCAGTTAATATTTTGTGTTTTGTTTTGTTCCTTGCATAAATTTAAAATTCATAATTGATATTGAGATACAGCTATTTTCTAATGAAAAAGACGATATTAACTTCAATTTAATGTAGGAAATTCGTGTTTATATAACATTAAATGTGTTTTATATTGTAAAGATGATTAAAAAATATATCTCTGTAAAATAAGATGCATTCATATAATGTAAAGTAACCATTGCGGAAGAAAGTAGGGACCCAGTTACTCATACATCTAAGGTTTAAAATAATATTTTGCAGATTCTCAATATCGATCTCGGACTCCAATATTCAAAAATAAGCGAGTGTGGTCATCGCAACACTTTTTTCAAATATATTTGATCTGAAATCGTTTTTATTAAGATTAAAAATAGTTGAGTTTTTTTTCATGGTGACTGGCGTGTTTGTCTTTTCTGTATAGAAAACTACTAATATAATGATAATTTTGTTACGGGTCAGTAAAAATTATATACAAGTTGGTTTTTTTTATCAGGGGTTCCCAACCTTTTTTCTTTGGCGACCCACCTATAGAAAAATCTCCAGTCTGGCGACCCTCTTATGTAGTGAATATAAACGTTCTGCGGACCCCAGGTTAGGAACCCTGGGTTAGATCCAGTCAACTAATATATATCATTTGAAAGTCGGTTGGGGCTCATATTTATTATAAAATAATATAGTACTTCCACTTTTCAAGATTACACATTGTTATTTTTTTTAACGCTAACGGAACGCTGAACGCAAAAACATTGAACGGAACACTATTTTTTTTAACGCGGAACGGAACACTAAATGCAAAAAAAGCTGAACGCTCACAAGCCTGATATATATATTTATATATATATATTAGTCTGTCCCGTTTTCAGGTCAATCGCTCCGATTTTTTGCTCCAAGCACTTTTCTGCTGCGTAGTGATGAAAAAATGAGATTGAGAAAGTTTCAGCCTTCAAAGGCCATTTTTGTGACTGCACAAGCCACTCAAAGTTTCAAAAAGGCCGTTTTTGGGGTCAAAAATGGCAATTTTCAAGTGGCTTGTGCTGTCTGAGTTTTAGTGATATCGAGTTAATTTTTTTTCTTAAGGGTTGCTTGAAGTCTCATCTTTCAATAAAAATTTTGGAGCAATCAAGCAAATAAATATTTCTATTGTTTTTGGCCCAAAAAAGGCATTTTTTGTTTTTTGCTAATATTTGCCCTAAAAGTTATCTTAGCAATTTTGTTATTTTACGAAAAAATAATTGCCTTGTCATAATGCACGTTTTGTGTAATTTTCATAATAATCAAGAGGATATAGACGTTTTGATAGAAAATATTGTGTTTATTGTTATATAATATTGTTCATTTGCAGAAATAAAATCGCTATTTATACTTTACAATATTATTTATTTCCTCATGGAATAAGTTTTTTTATTATAATTTTACTAACTTTATATTGGTTTTTAAGATGAGTAAAATAACCTAGCATGTAGCACGTAAAATATTATTACTCATTTTTATTTACTACAAAAATAATAAAAAGTTGGTTATGCAACTAATAAATAAGATCATTATATGTAGATATAATGTGAATAGTTTAATTCAGTCTCACAAAAATATTGAAATATTGAATGCAAAAAGATCAATCGAGAAAATTTTCCAGAAGATACACTTCCAAATGTTTTTATAAGTAGCATAACAAAATACAGAGATTTTTATTGTACATGGATGAAAAAGAACATACAGAAACAAGCAAACAAAAATATTTTGAAATACTAAAAGCTTTGAAAAAAATACTGATTGAAAATAAAATGCAAAGATTATTGGCAACCTATGAGCATTTTATATGTATCCGAATTCAAAACAACTTTACATAAAACTCCCTACACCAATACACCATGCTCGGTTTATGTCGAAGGTCGTTCATTACATTAAGTTGGAGAGTCTTGGCCTTACAGAAGGAAGTAAAATAATTTCAACAATAATTTCTTTATACAATTCCAGATGTTTTTTTGACAGCACACCAAAATACGTCTTCACCAAAAAGAGATATAGAAGCTGTTTGGAAAATGAAGCTTTATTAACACAGCAATCCATCACTTTACGAAAAATGTTTGAAGAGTATGTTTAACCAAACTTGGCATTTACATGGAAGTACATGATTCTTTAAAGTCTTGGAGACGAAATCTTACCGGATCAAGAAAGGTTGGACATTACAATTCGATTACTATAAGAAAAAAATAAAGATATTTTTTAACCAGATATAACCAACAAAAATAAAAAAAGAAACAATTAGTATAGTTTCGCACCCCTTTTCTCTTTTCTTATGTTTAACTTGCTTGTAATGGTCAAAGAAAATATGGAATGGATGAGACTACCTACATAGTACTGGCATCTTATATCTCATAATACGGAATTAAAAATAAATTAATTAAGGAATAAAAAAAATCTTTAAAAATATCAAATATGACTTTCAAATAAGTCACAGTATATGAATAGATCTCTAGGGGGACCATCCACACAAAAGGGTAGTGCGCTGAGTGGTGTGGAAAACGTATTAACATTTTACGTAGTTATTTTACTCATCTTAAAAACCAATATAAAGTTAGTAAAATTATAATAAAAAACTTATTCCATGAGGAAATAAATAATATTGTAAAGTATAAATAGCGATTTTATTTCTGCAAATGAACAATATTATATAACAATAAACACAATATTTTCTATCAAAACGTCTATATCCTCTTGATCATTATGAAAATTGCACAAAACGTGCATTATGACAAGGCAATTATTTTGCCATAAAATAACAAAATTGCTAAGATAACTTTTAGGGCAAATATTAGCAAAAAACAAAAAATGCCTATTTTGGGCCAAAAACAATAGAAATATTTATTTGCTTGATTGCTCCAAAATTTTATTGAAAGATGAGACTTCAAGCAACCCTTAAGAAAAAAATTAACTCGATATCACTAAAACTCAGACAGCACAAGCCACTTGAAAATTGCCATTTTTGACCCCAAAAACGGCCTTTTTGAAACTTTGAGTGGCTTGTGCAGTCACAAAAATGGCCTTTGAAGGCTGAAACTTTCTCAATCTCATTTTTTCATCACTACGCAGCAGAAAAGTGCTTGGAGCAAAAAATCGGAGCGATTGACCTGAAAACGGGACAGGCTAATATATATATATATATATATCTCGTAGATATAAATATTGAATTTCATTGATTTAATTGATATATGTTTTTGTATATATAAATATTGGAAAATCAGTATTTTTTCTCATTTTCTATGCGTTGAAAGTAAAAATATTTTCATTGAACTGTGTTTTTTGTAATATAAAAAAATAACTTGGAGTATCCAAACAATTAAACCATCAAACTATTTTTTGTTCTTTTCTTTTAAAGTAAGTAAATACTCTTTTACTTAATTACCTGGAATAAAAGGGCGGCATTTAATTTTAAACCATACACACACAAAGTTACCATTTAAATCCTTCGTTTATATTCCTCCCTTTAATTAAGGAGAACTTACAAGGGAATGATGTGCAATTTAGGATTCTTTATTTCTTAATTTGATTTTATTTTTTGTACATAAAAAGCAAAAGAATAAAAACAATTGGAGATTTAAAATAAAAGAATTGACTAACTATGTGGAAAAAATGTTTGCCCATTAAAAACGTAAATTGAATGGAAAAAATAATAAAAGCTATTCATGATAATTCCAGGTTGAACAAAAAAATAATACTTTCAATAAAATAAAATAGTGAGAGTATTTTTTAAATTCCTCTTTCTCCTCTCTTTGTCACAAAAACAAGTGTTCTCCAAGTTCCTACTAATAAAAAACATGAGTTCCATATAAAAATATATACATATGAAATGAAGAAATCTGAAAATAAATGTCTTCAATCACATATATTATTTCCTGATATGCTTTTATTTTATTTTTTAAGATTGTTGGAGAAGGAGTGGAAAGTAATATTCTAAAAAACATACCTTACAACTAATAATGGGTCCCAAGGGTGTGGATTTCATTATATCATATATGAAACGATTCTTCATAAGTGACAAACGTAAAATGTTTCCTTAGGTCAACGTTTCTAAGAAGTAACATAGATGTCCATGTTGGATGCAAAGACGGAAACAGATTCTAGAAAGGCAACAGCACTGAAGGCAAATAAATAGAAAAACAGTTTATAGAATCTAGATTGAAGTAATATGTTAAACCAGGAGGATTTGTATATGATGTAAAAATAATAATGTGTGGCTTATGATGATGAGTTAATTGGCAAATACAATCAAAGTTTTTTAATCATGAAGAATCGTGAACCACATTGCATGGTCCTTGTAGATAAATTTAGGGAGTTTGAGGATGATGTATGTGATTGAAGCAAGGGAGGTGTATATTTGATTTTAATTGGCCTCAAAATTCCCTAGAGAACCTGCCGGAGCATCCGGAGTGAAGCGGACGGGGCTCGTTTGTGATAAAGATGCGATAGTGAGTTGGACTAATAATTAAGCATTGCTGTTCGAAGTAGAAGTCACCAACAAAGGATTTCCCAAAACAAGACCTTAAGATGTGGTATACACAAGAGTTACTACTTATATATATATATATATATATAACGACACATTTAGAAAGAGAAAGATATATAGTACTCCTACAATATAAAAATAAAAATGGAATTAAATACCTTTTATTTTAGGTAAATAAAATATTATTATTATCGCTGTCAGAAACAAAGGGATTATTGCACGTGGATTCGTAACCTACCATAGTTGTGGAGAGCAATACTCATAGTAAAAAAGGATTTGTTTATATAAAGAAAGTGATGAATTAAAGCAAAAATTTTTTTCAGTTGCATTAGGTTAGGGAATAAATTTTAACAGCATATTGAATGATATACTCTTCAAACTTGATTTTAAATATTATAAAATGGAGTTTTACTGTTTATTACTGTAAGAAATAGCAATTTTATTTGGTTAACAAAGAATAAATGTTCAAAGTACTATTAATGTGGAAGTTAATAAGAAGTTTATATTATTTAAAAGTATTTATAATAATTATTTTTTGAAATGCTGGGGACATAAAGTTAAAACATCTTGTCATCTGAGGAGTTTATTAATGGGGTTAAACAGTGTTTGTAAACATTAATTTTTTTAAATGTGATCTCATATCATGGTACGACACAAGTAAAAACAAAGCAGAATGCTTACGCAAACTTATTCCTCTCAACAAAAGTACTATATATTCGATTGTATTCATATTTTTTCATAAGTATATTTTGTATAATTCAAATAAACGAACACCGAACAAATAGATATACGCTTTCCTCCATAGACAGTTATAACACAATGGCTGAAAAGTCCCGGGCCTAACAAAGAAAACACATTTTTTTTGTTCGAAATTAGCTTTACTCATCAACGTAATCTCCATCAAGAGCAAAGCAATCATTTCAGCGCCGCTCTAACATTTCAATACCACTTTTGTAGAACGATCCATCTTTTCGCCCAAAATAGGCCTCAGTTTGAGCGACAACCCCTTCATTCGTGCGAAATTACTTACCGGCGAGTATTTTTTTCAGGTCAGAGAACAACCAGTAGTCGCTGGGAGTCAAATCTGGCGAATACTGTATATGTGGGAACAACTCGAAGTTCAATTCACGCCATTGTTTTGATTGACTTGTGACAGGGTGCGTTGTCTAGATAAAACAAAAAAATATTTGCCATATGCGGTCGTTTCTTTGCAATTTCGGCCTTCAAACGCTCCAATAACGCTATTTAATATTCACTGTTGATGGTATTTCCTTTCTCAAAATAGTCGATGAATATTTAACCACGCATATCCCAAAATACCGAGGCCATAACCTTTCCAGCCGATTGTTGTGCTTTCGGGCGCTTTGGACGAGGTTCACCAGTTGCTGTCCACTCAAATGACGATCGTTTTGATTCCGGAGTGAAGTAATGGATCCATGTTTCATCCATTGTCACATATCGACGCAAAAATTCCAGTTTGTTACGTTTAAACATGGCCAAACACTTCTCAGAATCATCAGCACCTTCCTGTTTTTAGTCAACAGTAAGCAAATGCGGCACCCACTTTGAACAGAGCTTTCTCATAGTCAAATGCTCATGCAATATAAAGCCAAGACGTTTTTTTGATATCTTTACAATGTCAGCTAACTCACACAACTTCACTTTTTGATCATTAAAAACGATTTTGTGGATTTTTTGATGTTTTCTGGTGTTACCGCCTCATTTGGACGTCCACTGCGTTCTGCGTCATTGGTGTCTCTACGACCACATTTGAAGTCAGCAAACCAACGTTTTATTGTTGTTTCTGATAGAGCGGAATCCCCATAACACTTTTCAAGCCATTGCTTTGCTTGAACAGTATTTTTTCTCCTCAAGAAGCAGTGTAAAATTAAAACACGAAATTATTTTTGATCCCTTGTTTTAAAAATAACAACAGTAGCGTCACTCTTAGCACAATAACTCAAAAACTAATGAATATAATATTATGAAATTTTAAAAGCTGTCTTTTGAAGGTTAGTATTAACTGATAAAAAGGTTATTGCAATAAAATATCGTCATATAAGTGTTAGGCCTGGGACTTTTCAGCAAAAGTTAGAAAATGACAAAGGCCAATTTGAAGGCTGTAATAGTTTATTTTAGAGCCATTTTAATGGTAAATTCCTGAAACAAAATATGTTAAAGATACAGTAAGTTACAATTTTTATTCAATGTGTCCTCCATTATTCCTTATGATGGCTTCAATACGTGGACGAACGGAGGCACAGCTGGTCTTGATGAAGTCCTCCGACATGTTGTCCCACTCCTTGGTGATGGTGGCCTTCAGGGCCTCGACACTGGTGTGTGAGGTTTTGTTGGTCTTGCCCTCCAGGAAGCCCCAGACAGCAAAGTCTAGAGGGTTCACATCCGGCGATGAGGAGGGCCAGAAATCCGCCGGCCAGAAGGAGGCCATGTTCCCCTTGCAGAACTCCTGAACCTTCTTGAAAGAGTGAGCCGGGGCTCCGTCCTGGGTGAACACATAATTGTTCATTGGGAATGTGCTCTTTAGCTATGGCAAGACCTTGTACCTAAGGACCTTGTAGTAGACATCAGAGTTGACCTTCTCATTGGGCCTGAAGAAGTGTGGGGCATCTTGTTGCCGTCGGAGGCCACGATACCCAGGACCATGACTTGGACTGGATGTTTGGTCCTGTAATACCCCTCCACCTGACCTCTTGTTTCTGCCAAGAATCGATCATTTCTTCTGTTCAGCACTGCGTCCACTGTGAAGATCTTCTTGTCGGAGTAGATCTTGACCGTGTCGCCATTGTGCTTGAAGAAGTTGAGGACTTTTTTGGCTCTCTCTAACCTTCTGGCCTTCATAGTGGCCGCCAACAGATGCCTTGGTGTCCTGACGAAGCTCTTGAGGCCCAAGACCTCGTGGACAGCCCTGGTGACGGTGATGAGAGCAACGTTTCTCTCGGCGGCCATCTTCCTCATGGACTTGGTGGGGTCCTTTCTTGATGTTCTCCTGCAGGAGGTTCAGGAACTCACCACTTCGTTTTTTGTTGTGTCCTCCAGTCCCAGGATTCCTGGAGATCGGATCCATGCCCTCCATGGCCTTCCTGATGTTGTAGACCGTGGCCAAGGATACCTTGATCTGGGTCGTGATCACCTTCGGGTCGACTTGGGCGCAGAGGAGATCAATCGCCCTTTGCATTTTCATCTCTTGCTCAGACATTTTTGGTTATACAAAAACACAACAGATACCAGTTTGTAGGATTTTGTTTACTCTTTCGAATGGCACCAAGCTCAAGATCATACAACAAATAACAATGGAGCTAGGGCCTTTAAAAGTCCATTCTAATTTTTGCTGTACCACTCTTATATATATATATATATATATATATATATATATATATATATATATATATATATATATATATATATATATATATATATATATATATATATTCATTAGTTCAGGTGTATATATTTCCAATTATGGAATAGCTTTTCTCAATTGAAACATTAAAAAACCCGGAGACAACTACAAAAAAGTAGATTTTTTCAGCAATGCGCCAATATTGACATTGTGTGTTTCTGCCTTGTTTAATGAGCTTTCTATTTGAAAGAAGAAAACCATGGATTGTAAGCAGGGTGTCAGGAAACAGGTGCAATAATCTTATAAAACGTGCACTTGGAATATAAATTCTTTGTTTGTGAAGAAGCAGACATTGAACAAGCAAGTAAGAATGGTGCAAAATACGATGACTAGTTGAAATTAAAAATTAGCCTTTGATAGGGACTAATCTTAACAAATTAAAATTATATAAAATAATACAACGCCTACATGTATTAATTCATTATGTGGTTGAGTCAAATATAATTTCTGATACTTATACTGGGAAGGACTTTCAAGGAAATTATTGACGAACTGGTGTCAGATATGAAATTTGCAAGGTTTAATATATAAAATAAATAATTACTTAATCTATAAGTAAGTCTAATACATTTTTTTTGTAGGCAAACTGTGTTAGTTTTAGTGTGTAATTGAGTATATTTTGCCATTGGGCATATTAGTTACATTTGTAACTATTCTAAAATATATAAATAAACAAATAAACAATAAAATTATAAAATATATTTAAAAAATGCCCATGCAGAATGGATTATATGGGGACGCTGCGTCCAATGGCCCTAGCTGCGGTCCTGGCTGTGTGAAGGGTAGTGGCCGACCTCAAGGCCTTAGACAAGTTCCACACAGATATTGCGTGACATGCAAAAGTAGCTGTCTCCCTCCCAAGTGGGTACGCCACTGAAGTTGTGGACCTCATGGGCCTCCTCGGGATGGGAAAGACGAAATCACCAATCGGGTTCCTGGCACCGCCGCCCCCGTCGCTGGAGTAAAAGCATTTCCATGTCTCCATGGCCACCGCCTTGGCGTCCAACTCGTTGAGGGAGGGAACGCCTGCTCTCTCAAGGAGGTCCCCAATATGGATGTGATCCCGCCTCTTACATCCAACGATGCTCCTGGCGGCGTCATTTATGGCGACCTGCACCGCCCTGTGTGCGGCATTTGGCCCCTTGCACTCATTATCGAATCGAGGAATTGCCACAGCTGCGGCAGCATAAGAAATCTTGCCAATCATCAATCCCTTGGCCAGCTGCCGTAGGTATTTTCCTCTTGGTAAGTGCACGGCCAACCTGGAGATGAGTGTGGCCCGTTTTGCTGCTGCCTTTGCGACGTTGATGTTGTGGGGTGCTGCAGTGAAGCCAGTATCAAGACCGCAACATCCTTTTTTTTTGACGTTGCCCCCGATCATGAGCTGAGTTTTAGTGGCGTTAAGGACAAGGCCGTTCCCCCCCGTGAATCTGGAGAAGGCGTCCGCCCTTGACTCCAAGAGGGACCCGACTTCCTTTATGGAGTCATCAACGGCCCACAGGAAGAAGTCATCCGCTTAGCCACTATTATCTTCATTGCCGACCCCAACGCAGGAGGTGACATCCGCGACCAGGACAAGGTAGAGAATAGGTCCAAGAATGGAGCCTTGTCTCACTCTGTACTCGACGGGTAAGAAGACAGATTCGGTGCCGTTCCACACTACACGCTGGTACCCGCCAGTGAGGTATTAATGGAACCACTTAAGCTGTGTTCCTGCAATTCCAAGCTTCTCCAGCGTTGGTAAAAGTTGCAGCTGGTTGACGGTGTCAAAGGCAGCAGAGAGGTCAAATCCGAGGACACCGACATCCTTTCTCCTCTGCACGGCCTCCAGCCACTTTGCATGTGCAGTGGCTAGCGCGGCTGTGGTCGAGCGGCTTTTCCTGAATCCAAACTGGGTGTTTGGAAGAGCCTCTGTCTTGGCTAAGTGGTCCTCGAGGTAGGATTTTACGACGGTCTCCAGGACCTTGGACAGAGCCGGGAGGATGCAAATTGGCCTGTCGCAGACTTGCCTTTGCCCTTGAAAACGGGTAGCACATTGGACATTTTGAGTGCGGTCGGAACGGTTCCTGACGCCAGCGATCTATTCACAAGATGAGCGATTGGCCCGGCAAGCACTTCAATTCCTTTCTTGAGAACAGAGACAGGTATCCCGTCGACACCCAGGGCCTCAGTTGCCTTCATCCCTTTGATGACCCTTGCGATCTTTCCGGCCCCTGCAAAGGAGAAGGAGAACGGCGCTGATAACTTGGGCCACGACGACAAAGGGGGCTGCGAGGGGGAAGGCCTTCCCGGAGTTTTTTTACTTTCCCAATGTAAAAGTCGTTCATCGCAGTTGCCGTCTCTGCATTGTTTACCGTGGGGATTCCGCCCTCGACCTCGACAGAAGCTGGGAGGGGAGAACTTGAATTGCCGATAGCCTCATTTGCGAGGCGCCAGAGGACCTTGGGAATGTTGTGGCTCTGATGTAACTTATTGACGTTCGTGCGCCCCTTGTCGCGTTTTACCATAGATGAGACTTGGTTGCGAATTCGCCGGTATTCACTACCTGTGGCTTTGTTTCTCTCTCTCATGAGCTTGAGCGTGTCCGGCGCTAGATAGAGATTTTTACCCGTCTTAACTTTGATGGTCTTGATAGGGGCAACCTCGTTGAGGGCACCCGTGATGCCATCGAGGAGGAATTTGTGAACTTTTTCGACATCCTCAATGCTATAGATAGACGTCCACGGCCATCTTTGGAGTGCGGTCTCTAGTTCACTTTGCCGGATTGCTTTAAAATTTCGTCGTTTGATTGATATGGTCCCGCTCCTCTCACTTGGGACCAATATATTAGCAAGAACAGGGCGGTGATCAGAGTGGCGTCCTCTAGAACTTTGATGCTGCAGTCTAATCGGGCGGAGTAGACGTGGTCGAGGCAAGATGTTCGGTGCTCACCTTCAAACTTACCATAAGACTTCCATGTGGCCTTCGTGGTCGCGTAGTCGAGACTTGTGTCCTTCATACCATCGCTAAGGATCTGCAGGAAGCTCCTCTGCGAGTAGCTCCTATCGTTGTGCCTCAGTGTGTCGAGATTGAAGTCACTGAGAATGAGGACACGTTTTGACGTTCCAGTCGTGGATTTAGCTTGGCCAAGGATGACATCGAGGCGATCTCTCTCGGTGAGCACAGATCCGGGCTCGGAAGAGTTCCATTCCCTGTAGACGCCACCGACAAGGACACTATAAGTTGGGAGGGTCTGCTCAATCCAAACCGTTTGAACATCCGAGGACATGAGGTCGGGTCGTAGCTATGCGTTGGAACGCATTGCCAGGTCGGTTTTCACGAGAGTGACTATCCTCCTCTTTCCAACCCCAAGAGGTCCAAACGAGACGTACCCTTTTGTTTTAAAGGTATTTAGATTTAATTATAAAAGTTCAATCCTAAAATAATTGATAAAGATCTTACACCTACAAGTCATTTAAAAATATATATGTATATTCTTACTTTGTTATTAAATCGTAGACTCAATGTTAATCACGGAAATCAAAAGAAAATATACCTATGACAAATACCACAAAACAATGATTTATTTGAAAACGAATAATATTATCAACAACGTCTTTTGAAAAAACTCTGATTTAAAAAATTATATACTTTTATATACTTTTCCTTGTTTGAAGAAGTGAAGAAAAAGTATTATACTTTATGGGGCATAGCTTTTTATCAATAATACGAGTATATAACTATTTAGAATCTAAGCATCAATCAATTCTGAAAACATTTCCATTTAATATTTCATTTATTAATGGGCTACACATAATAAAAAATAATAATTCTACTTAAATATATTAATGAAGATATAAGTTTTTGTATATTGCATTGGCAGTATATACATATACTAAAATTGAAACAATAGAGAGAATATTATCTTTGCCCCCAGCGTAAAGATATTTATGAAGCAGTGCAATCAGTACATAAAGAGAGAGATGGGTTCTCCAGGGAGAGAAAAGGCTTTTTTCTTTTTCGAGGGCAAATTTCTTTCAACATGCAATGATTGTAGAGCCCCAATATTCACGCAGTCAATGCAAAATATTGCATATTATTGCATAATTTTTTTATTATGTTTTTGTTTATTATTATTAAATATATATGAATACATATACAAATATATATGTTTATATATGAATACATATAAAATATATATGTTTATATATGAATACATATAAAATATATATGTTTATATATGAATACATATAAAAATATATATGTTTATATATGAATACATATAAAAATATATATATTATATATGAATACATATAAAAATATATATTTTTATATATGAATACATATAAATATATACAGAGTCCCCCGATGAAATTGACGCGAAAACTCTTTCTCACAAAAAATTCCATAACTATGTTATTTATAGATATATTTATTTCAAATAAAGTGCATTTGAAAGGTGAGGATGCCATCTATAGGATTATGTAAAATAATCTCCCTCAGGGTCAATAACTCTCTGTATGCGGCCCCTGAAAGCGGCGCAGGCCCTCTTCAACATCTCACTGTCTATAGACACCATCTCCTTCTTGATGGAGGTGATGAGGGAGGTCTTCTTGTTGTGAGCATGTCGATTAGTCCGTCCTTTAACATAGCCCCAGTCAAAATATTCCTTTGGATTAAGGTCTGGGCTGCTGGGACGCCACATCTCCTTCCTTGTTCTTGTTTGCAGGGGTTAAGATCTGACCATTTGCATCCTATACGATCTACAAAGCAAGTCTTGTTTCACAAAATTTTGAATTGTTGTTTCCCCAGCCTCCAGCTCCTCAGCAATTGGCAATAAAGAGCGGGTGGGGTCTTCATCGATGAAGAACCCACAAAGTCCATGTCCCTGACCTTTCTTTTGGACAATTCCGGCCTAGGTTCCGTACTAATCACTTTACGTAGATCCTTCTAGTCCTTCAGGTATTTCCACAGTCTTTGGACGCTTCGTAGAGGTATAGAAGTCAACCACGACAGCTCAGAGTTGGATATCATGCCCTTCATGCTAACAAAGATTGCCACCCCGGCGCATCTCCATTCCTCCTCGCTGAAAACAATCTCCTCCAGATTGCTATATACGTCCCTCATATTGCTTTGAATCAACTGGCTGTATAGCTTAAGCCAGTAGCTTTCTACTGGTATAATACTGGACTCCTATCTATCTAAATGACAAAGTTACACAAATTTTAATTTTTCATCAATTTCATCGGGGGACCCTGTATATATATATATATATATATATATATATATATATATATATATATATACTCCTCTAGAAAGAGAAGTTCAATTTCATTTATAAATCCAAAATTGGTTTGAGTAAAATTAATGTTACGATGCATATTCATATCCTCAAAGATGGTAATTTTAGAAATGATGTTTGAATAAACATTATAAATTGACAATATAATAATCTAAAAACTTATAAAAAAGAGACCAGTTTAGAAGGATAAAATGATTCAAATAGAATCCAATTAAAGGTATTATAGTTAAAAAATATTTTTTAGCCTTTTTGTCCACGGCTTTAAAATATATTTATTTTTTTGCGTGTATGCAGGACAGATTATAAAAACCTTACGTAGGATGAGAGTTTTAATATATACTTGTTTACATTAAGAGATTGGCCTGAGAGTGTTTTCATACCAACTGCAATTGTGTACTTTCTTAATGGAACGATATTTGCACAAGATATTTATTTTACATTTATGACGTTCTTATGCAAATGCACAAACTATGGATATACAATTTCCTATAAGATAACTATTTTGTAGTTTATTTATCCATACTCAAGTTATCTTGGGGTTATTTCTTCATATGTTGATCGTATATCCCTTTAAATGAAAAGAAAAATAAATATCAGAAATGGTGTGTGTTTATAAAGCATATGAAAAAGTATTCTTTCTCTCTCAAAATAACGAAGAAAACTTTTTATCATATAACATAAATATTTTCCACCCTCAAAATATATTTTTTTTGCCAATATTATTTAATGGAATTGCACCTGTGGGAAAATTATAATCAGTATAATATTAATCCAACGAACATATTTGTGTCTGACTTGACCTTCTCTTCTTGGAGTTTAAATCTCATCAATGGGAGTCGATCACTTTTCTATTAAGTAGCGACCTCATTTTACTCATAGGTCCTATTATATATATATATATATATATATATATATATATATATATATATATATATATATATATATATATATATATATATATATATAATTACAGTGCAAATGACTTAAAAATGATATATAAATCTTTTTTATTTACAAACTTTGAACTACGAAATTGATATAAAAATTTATAAATATACAATTAAATTAATGTAGTGTTAAGGACTAAACATGAAACATGTAATAATACGCCTCTAACTGTTTTAATTTTATGTAATCAAGTGGTCCTTTAATTGTATTTAATTTAGCATCGATACTAAACTTTTAAGCTAAAATTCTTATTTATATATTTTATTATCATCGATTTTTATTTTTTATTCCATTTACATTTATTTTCTGTTTTGTGAATAAAAAAATTAAAAAACAGAGAATTATTACATCGGCTTAAGTAATATTTAAGGAGATAATAATGATAACTAGAAGCACTCAGAGAGTGCAAACCTCCGCCGATCCCCACCAAATGAATCACTTGGTCTTTTTGTCATTTCCAACCCTCTACGCACTGTACCTTTATTTACACTCTAGAGGTACATGGAAAGAAAAAGAAACTGACGTCAACAAAGAGGAGAGCACAGCACAGCGACATCTATTGGCAGAGTAGGCTAACTTGACATATTTATTAGTATTTAGCTCATTTTGCATCCTAAAGAAGTACTCAGAGATGCCAAAATTTAATCACTTGTTCCTTTTGGCATTTCCAACAACTCCACAAAGTTTCATTTGAATCTGTTCCGCACTTTTTGAGTTATCCTGCTGACAAACAAACAACCAACCAACCAACCAACGCCACTGAAAACAATACCTCCTTCGGCGGAGGTAATAAATGAAGAGAAAGGCGTCCAGAGAACAACATGAGGTTTGAAGCTCCTTTTGTAAATAAACAACTCCTTCCTCTTTGTTTATTTATGATGTTAAGAAATGATATAGAAAGAAAAAAAAATTATGAATACAGTATATGACTAAAATAGTAATAAAGCTAAAGTATTTCAACCAAAATAATGGTATGCTAAATAAAAAACAAATGGAAATCAATGAATATAATTCTTTTGACTCTTTATAATAATACCAAATACTTTTTTGTACAAATACAAAATTATTTGCAAACAGTTTAACAAAAACAACTAAACAATTTAGGTCGGACTAATTTTCACTAATTATATAGAGTTGTATCCACTGATTCCGAATATGGTATTCATTTTTCAAAGTTAGTGATAAATTTAGAGCAAAATGGATTTCAAATTTTTAGCACTTTTTCGATTCAGAGTCATTATTGGCATACAAGGACTGAATAAATAGTAATGATTTGATAAAACTTAGATCAAAGTACTCATTTCAATTTTTACTTCGTCTCTGGCACATTTAGACTTTAAAATATATGTCATTTTGTACGAAAATTGAAGGGTTTTAATTAGAGACTCACTTTCATCACTGTTCCTCACTAAAAGGTTTTACATTATTAAAATTCATATGAATATGAAAAAAAATATCAAGCTTTAATTTGATATGCTTGGTGTTCCATAAAATGCCTTATTTTAATAAAATTAGCAAATTAATATTTTTTAAATCCTCTCAATTTTGCTCTTTTTTAGAGAAATTATAAGTCACCCAGTGAGATAGAAAGAGAGAGAGAAACTGACGTCACAACGTAGGTAAACAATAAAGAAAATTTTCATTAGAATTTGAGTGTTTTTTCCCGGAAATCTTCCGAGGATCCAGGATTCCTAATGACTGGCCTGCCGGCTGTGCCGTCGTACACAACATTTGTGACAAGAATTCACCGTGACACAGCCTCGGATCAAGCATGGAGCAAGGAGTGGAACCTTAGGAGGACATGACTCCCTAGGGCCTAGAGGTGCTCAGCCTATTCTCTTGCATCAAAGAGGATGATGTGTCGGAGACAGACAGACAGACCCTGAAGGACATTAAGGACATTACCCCCCTTCCCCCCCTCCTAAATGCTGGTAGGCTGGCTTATTCCGTCTGCATCAAGTAGATGACGTGTCAGACATCCCGGAGGGAGGGAGGGAGGAATGGACTCCCGTGAGAGAGAGAGAGAGAGAGAGCTATTGCCCTTGTCCTGTCTACCTACTAGCTTATTCTATCGGGGAGTCTCCTATTCAAGTGAATCCATCAAGTGAATCCATCAGGGTCTGTCTGTCCGACACATCATCCACTTTGATGCAAGAGATAGGCTGAGCACCCTCTAGGCCCTAGGGAGTCATGTTCAACATGACAATTTATCTAAAAAAGAGCAAAATTGAGAGGATTTAAAAATTATTCATTTGCTAATTTTATTAAATCTAGAGGCAAGTGCAAACCTCCGCCGATCCCCACCAAATGAATCACTTAACGGAATTACAATCCAATCATATATGTCTACATAAGTAGTGTGTTTGGTCAATAATGAGTGAGGAGAGAGCCATCCTAAAAAACATCCATTGACGTCATACTAGTTATTCGTCAATTCAGAAATACGTCACTGGATATTTAAACTCCTTTCTTTTCCTCAATCATGATCTTAATATTAGCGTTATTACCTTCGCCTTATTAACTTACCTTCGCCGAAGGAGGTATTGTTACCTCCGCCGAAGGAGGTATTGTTTTCAGTGGCGTTTGTTGGTTTGTTTTTTGTTTGTCAGCAGGATAACTCAAAAAGTACCGAACGGATTCGAATGAAACTTTGTGGAGTTGTTGAAAATGCCAAAAGAACAAGTGATTAAATTTTGGCATCTCTAAGTGCTTTTTTATATGCAAATGAGCAAAATACTACTAATAATAATAATGAAATGGGGTCTCTATTCAGGGAGTAGGAAAGAACAAACGCTAAAAAAATATTCATTGACGTATTATTGTTCATATATCAGCTCAGGACTATGTTAACCCAGTGACGTAACTTAAACTTCTTCCGTCTTCCCATCTCTGAGTGCTTTTATAATATGCAAAATGAGCTAACAGAGAGGAAACAATGATTAGAGATAGAAATCGGGCGTGTGAAAGGGAGAATGTTTGAATAGGAATGTTGTGGGGATCGGCGGAGGTACACACTCTCTGAGTGTATATATGCCTCAAGTTTTCACTGGCGTTGGTTTGTTGGTTGGTTGGTTTGTCAGCAGGATAACTCAAAAAGCGCGGAACGGATTAGGATGAAACTTTGTGGAGTTGTTGGAAATGCCAAATGGAACAAGTGATTAAATTTTGGCATCTCTGAGTGCTTCTTTAAGATGCAAAATGAGCTAAATACTACTAAATATTTCAAGTTAGCCTACTCTGCCAATAGATGTCGCTGTGCTGTGCTCTCCTCTTTGATGAACTGGAACGCCCCTATAATTCAAGTGTGTAGAGTTAAAGGAGCAGTATGTAGAGTTAAAAGGACAGTGCGTACAGGGTTGGAAATGACAAAAAGACCAAGTGGTTCATTTGGTGGGGATCGGTGGAGGTTTTGCACTCTCTGAGTGTATGCATGCCTCTAGTTTTTACTGGCGTTGGTTTGTTAGTTTGTTGGTTTGTTTTGTCAGCAGGATAACTCAAAGTACGGAACAGATTCGGATGAAACTTTGTGGAGTTGTTGGAAATGCCAAAAGAAACAAGTGATTAAATTTTGGCATCTCTGAGTGCAGAATTAATATGCAAAATGAGCTAAATACTAAAAATATTAATAATGAAACACTCAAATTATAATGAAATTCCTCTTTATTGTTTACCTACGTTGTGACGTCAGTTTCTCTTTCTATCTCACTGGGTGACTTATAAATTTCTCTAAAAAAGAGCAAAATTGAGAGGATTTAAAAAATATTAATTTGCTAATTTTTATTAAAATAAGGCATTTTATGGAACACCAAGCATATCAAATTAAAGCTTGATATTTTTTCTTCATATCATATGAATTTTAATAATGTAAAACCTTTTAGTGAGGAACAGTGATGAACAGTGAGTCTCTAATTAAAACCCTTCATTTTTCGTACAAAATGACATATATTTTAAAGTCTAAATGTGCCAGAGACGAAGTAAAAATTGAAATGAGTACTTTGATCTAAGTTCTATCAAATCATTACTATTTATTCAGTCCTTGTATGCCAATAATAACTCTGAATCGAAAAAATGCTGAAAAATTTGAAATCCATTTTGCTCTGAGTTTATTACTAACTTTGAAAAATGAATACCATATTAGGAATCAGTGGATAAAACTCTATAAGAATTAGTGAAAATTAGTCCGACCTAAATTTGGCTGTTGCCCAGTGTAATTATTGTTTGAAGTATTAAAATTTCACGAAACTCCCAATTTTTCATTTGTATTGTTTTGTTGTTTGTTACTTTTGTACCTAAAATGCTTTAAAGGGAAATTGTAACGCAATAATGCGTATTTAAGTCCAGTCGGATGCAATTCTATCGATACGAATAAGCAAAAAGGGAAGGGAGTATCATAGCTCAGTGCTCCACTTTCAAATTTGAGGGTGCAGGTGCGACTCTGCAGAGGGGAAGATCAATTTCGGTCAACTTCATTAATAAGATCTTAAAATCGATACACTAATTTTAATGCTGCAATGCTTATGTATATCCAGTCAGATGCAATTCTATCTGACCAAGGAAACAAAAACAAATAAATAGTCACAATTTTTTAACAGTAAAGTAATTGGCTTAAAGCTTATAATAAAAAATAACATATTTTTTGTTTATTTTAATTATAAAGCTCCCAATTACATTCCATAAAGTTCAATAGCTGTGGTTTCTCTAAACTTTAATCTATGCAGCAATGAAGTTATAATGAGTTTATTTGATTACTTGCCTGGATATTCATAGAATTAATTTAATTTCCCAGGGAAAAAGTGTTTATATGCATCAAAAATAATATGTAGGAGGGCTTGAGGACATGCATTTCATTCATTTGTATAAACATAGTAAAAATATTATTTAATTAAGTACAAATATCATTCATTAACTTCATTATGAAAGCTCTGACTTTGTACTTTCATAATCTACTGCATAGATTCCTTAATTTCTCATTTGATTATTTTAATGCAAAACCAAAATATCGTATATTCCACACATATACAGAGTATACTACATTAAATGAGTTAATAAAAGGATGTGTTCAATAAAGAGAATAATAACTTAAAGGATCGAACGCTACATTATTAAAAAATATTTTTATATCATATAAAAAGTCGTACTATAATTTGCTATTAAGGTAAATGAAAGTGAATGTAATTACTAAAACCCATTTTCCTAAGAAATTTCCTTTCCCAGGTCAATTTTTTTTGCCTAATTGCTACGATAGAATTACATCCGATATGATATAAATAAGCATTATAGCATTAAAATTAGTCTATCGTACCTAGGATCAGGTCAATTTTTTTGCCAACTTTCCAAGTTTGATATTATTAGTCGTTGTGAAATTAAATTCCATACCTGTGTTCTGGATTACCTACAATAGCTTTTCTCCAACAACAAAAAATTTACCTGCACAAAAAGAGCATTTATATTGATAGTCTTAATGAATATTAGTTGTGTTTGTAAGTCATTGTTGAGATAATTTCTTTATCAGGTGTTTTTTCATTATTAAGAATACACAAAATGATTATATCATATACATAAATAAACACTATAATATTTAACTACTATTTTTTTCTTCATAAAGAATAACTTTTTACCGATAATATTACCGATATCTACTAATCCAAAACTTGATGGCAGTCACACAGAGAGGTGGCTCACGAAACTTCTTATTTTTGATATTATTATAAAAACCGGATGTATTATTTACATGTTTTTTTAGTTTGAAAGCCTCAAATGGAACGCCACCTCATGACCACATTGGCTGGCTTTACAGTAGGCCTTTCTGTCAACCCTGTCAATTTTTCAATACATTTCGATTGTGTGAGCTTCAATATCGCAATGGAGACTTCAATTTCGATTTTCAAATTACAAATCGTCTCTAGATGCTTGGCTTAACATTTATCCTCGACGGCTCCCCTACAAAAATGATCCAACGGAGTTAAATTGCAACTACGAGGTGGCCAGTTGCCGCTGTTGTTTTGGCTTATGATGCACTTGTCGAAGGTAGTGTAAAAAATATACAATGTTGGATCCATCCAGTTAAAACTAGAGGTCAACCGATAGTTGATTTTAAGGGCCGATATATTACCGAAAGTTATTGAAGAAAAGAAAAAACGATTGCCGATGAATCGGCCCATAGTTCTTCTTATTTATGAAGGTTCGAAAATATGAAAAAAATAACTTTATATGTTTCATAAAAAATCTTGTCATTTGTTGCGCCAAAATATCTCTAAGTTCTGCACGCTATCTTTGTTCAAAGAAACAGTACCTTCTTTGACTACTATGACCCCCTTAAAGAGTAAAGGACACTTGTTGGACTTATGCTTGCTGTGCGGTGTTGCCCTAATGTTACGCCATTGATGTATTAAGAACACGGCAGTGTTGATGGTAAGACTACCAGTTTATTTCTGCCCCCTGATTCAGGGAGGCTTCTAGTGATTAATGTATAAGAGGTCAGACTCAAGTGATAGTGATTGTTGTTTTGTATTGTATCCAATACTTTAAAAAAACATATAATCATATATTTGAAAGCCCGGAAATGTAATCCAATTTATTTTTATTCACTTATAACTATCGTTGCCAAACATTGACGATAACGACTGTTTAAAAAATATACTGTCTGCGCCGAATAATCGGTAAGCCGATATATCGGTCGACCTCTAGTTGGAACAAGATGTCTTCGTTTTCCATTTGGGGGGGGGGGGGGGGGGATCTTCCAATAATGACCAATAGCGCTCAACATTAAAGGTAACGCAAGCTCCTTGCTCGTATAAAAACACCCTGCCCGATGATGTCTCACTGGTTCACATTCTGTACCAAACAGTTGCCCGCTGAGGATGCATTGGCTAAGACACGTATGGATTTTCTGATCCCAAAATTCGGTAGTGTGGTTTATTAAAATATCCTCTAAGGTGGAAATGAGCCTCATGGAGAAACATGATTTTCGTTAAAGTGTTCATACAACAACCACGGAGACATATGAGTGAAGTGGCGACCTATCACTAATCGGAGTGTTGAAGTTTTCAAATAAAAATGTGCCACCATTTTCTGGATTGAGCATGTCAGGACACTTAATTTTTTATTGTAGATTATAAAAAATATCCCACCAAAAAACCAACAATATATTATGAATAATTTGACAGTTCTTCTAGTTCGAAAAAGTGGCTGGGAACCGCCCAAAATGTATATGAGGTGTGGATTGATAAAACCAATCATTAATCTGTTTTGATATACCTGCAAGACTCATTGATTTTCATAAAACGTTAAAATGTGTTAAAAAAGGGAGCTCGATAGCCGTGCGTGCTAAGGCGTGTTCAACTCTCAATTTTGGGGGCGCAGGTTCGAATCCCGAGAGGGATGGTCATTTTGGTCTACCTCATTAATAAGATCCTAGGTTTGATAGACTAATTTTAATGCTATAATGCTTATTTATATCCTGTCGGATGCAATTCTATCGAACCAATAGGTAAAAAAAAAAAAAAAAAAATATTTCCTACGTGGATTATTTTAATTAAACTTGGAACGATTATATATTTATTATGTGATACCGCAAAGGATTTTTCTTCACAAAATGGTGTACTCAATTCTTGACATTCTCTTATTTGAATTGAGTGTACTTCCAAAAATTTCAAAACTTACAGATAAAAAAATCATCTTCATAAGAAATCGATGATTTCAAACTTCTACACATAGGCTAAAAACATGCATGAAGTTATTGTGAAATATACATATGAATAAAGTTTCCTCTACGAAAATGTGTTATTTTTGAGTTGATACATTACACAGCGAACTTTATACATTTTAGAAACTATATTTTTTATGTTTCATAATAATAAAAGAAAGACAGCCTAAGCCATGCATATGGTTAGCGTAATAAACACAAACAAAGTTTTCACATACGATAATTTTTAAAACTTTCAAAAGAATTAAATTTCATTGGCTTGAATCATTGCTTTAACTATGCACATTATCTATAGACATTATAGTTTATATGTTATGTAGATTCAATGTGCAAGGGATTCTTTCTATAAAAGTTATTGAACCATTTAATATAGGAAAGCCAAAGATTTTCTTTACAAAGACAAGGCATTATGTTAATATAATAACACCCATCTTCTTTTTCTATGTATAAAACTAACAATTAAATAAAAAACTGTTAATATTATTTATTAAACATACAAAAGTATTTTGAGAATAATTAACTTTTTAGGGGAAGCCAAAAAATATACTTTTGCAGGCAATCATCTAAGCTTTTGGTCATGTAAAAATCAATTAATAACTAATAAAGATCACACCCAAATTATCGTTATTTCATTTATTAAGTTTCTTCTAATTCAATTGTCTCAAGAAATGGCAAATGGGATTCTATTGGTAGAAATTCGCCGAGAGGAGCGGGGGAGATTGAATTCACCGTTGAAAGTAAATATTTTTTATTAAATATATAAAACTTCAAATTCAATTACTCCAGTCAAAACTGCTTGTTAAGAATTAAACACAAAAACTATTACAGCTTTAAAATATAACAATAGATATAATACTTTTTATATTGCAATTAGTGGAGCTCGGTCCTTTCTTTAGAATTTTAGTCTATAGCAAAAATTACTAACATTATATGACATTAATAGTAATATTTAAACACATTTAAAGAAATGGAAATAGGAAAGTCGAAGAAATGAATCTCATTAGAGACAGTGAGGTTTGAACGAGATAATGAATTTATATTAAGATCCCAATTACTTTACCATTTATTTCTTATTTATTTAGAACGTACATATATTATACACTTATTCTAAAACATACACATACAGACATTTAAATACTCCTTTTCGTGTAATGGCAAAGCAATTTACACAAACTCCAACATCGCAACGTTGACATTTAGTGCTGATGATTATTTGCATCCTGACTTTCTACATCTCAGTCTTTTATTATTAGAGACGATAGTGATAAGATGGTTCATTCCATCATATCGAATATGTTCGGCCTCACCTTGAAACGGTTAGATCCTGGAGGACAGTTAGTCTCCCAGTCCTTTAGGAAAGATTCCATATTTTTTAGGTAGGTCGAAATTCCAAGTGAGTCTTGCCATCTCATTTCCCATTTGATAGTTGCCATGCATTATGAATAGAAGCATCAAGCAACCACGTAAAGATACTCCAGTACCACTTCCTTCCCTTTTACTAACTCGGTAAGTGTTTATTTTAGTCCATTGATCAACTCCTCCCATTGTTTTTATTGTATTTCTTAATAGCATCGGGTAGAGGGATTCTTGTATGGCGTCTATTTACCTTATCCCAGCGTCTGGCTGTTCCACTTGAAGTTGTTCCTCCGATTGTTGAACCCACTATGACAACCGAAATGTCTTTCCACCTCACAAAATATATATCAGTGTCTCTAGTAGCGACTGCGCCAGATATTGAAACTCTAGACTCCTTTTCCCATTGTTTGAAGTCTCTAAGGACAGTTTGATTGGGGAGACAATTTTTCTTAGTGTCCAAATCCTTCGTAACCTCGGGTTTGAGTTCAACTAAAAGTGGTATAGACGTGAGTAAATTATCGAATACAAGGTGTAGGGAAGATTTCTCCTCTTTCATTGTATTTGTTCAAAAGGTGCAATACAGTTGCAGAACATTTTCCAAAATTTTTCCTCTTCTTCAACTCCACCAATTGATTTGCCTTGGTACAAATCAAAGCCACGAGGTATCCTGATTTCGAACATTGCGACCACACTTTATATCCGAAGCGTATAGGTTTATTCCTGATAACCTGCTTGCACCCATGCTTCCCGAAGTATTGAATCATGAATTTATTATGCGAGATGGCACGTTTTGGTACAAAATTATCTATGAATTTCTTCTGTAGATGTTTTAGTAAGGGTGTACCTTCCAATATTTGTCTTTGGGATCTATGTGGTCGTTGGAGATGAAGTGGATATAACGCACAATATTTTCAAACATGTTCCTTCTCATTGAATATAGATGGTGTGGTACTTCAAGTCATCGCCATTTGCCCAGTAGTGTCGTTTACTTGATAGTGGATTGTATCCGGAACAGATCAGAATCGCCAGAAAAACTTGCATTTCTCCTTAGAAACTGTGAAACTGTGCCTAATACTCTATGACCCTTGCCAATGTGAGTCGGAGCTCTTAGTTGGGGGGACCGATAAATTGGTCAAAGAATTGGGTTTCGATCGTTTTCATCATTGGAATCCTCATCAGCTAATATATGAGCATCAGGAGGTTCAGTAAATATATCATAGTCCTGATTATCTTCCAAATCTTCGAGCAAATCCACAATTTCACTCAAGCATAGCCCTCTGTAAAAACAAAACATATTATCCTAGCGTTGCGTTCACGTAACACAAAAAAACATCAATAATTTTTTTACTAGCAAGTTCAAAATCGTAATAAAATATATATAGTTTCAAAATATTCCAGTAATATAATATTTGATAACATTCTTGTCAAAAATAATTTATTTAGATATTAAGACATACTTCTGCCGAGCCCCCATTATGCTGTTGAGAGAAACTGATAAACGTGTCCTTACACCCACAACACTGCACCACAAATGAAAATAAGACGTAATAAATTGGATTAGCGTCATATGAGCACGAGCACTGAGAACCAGTTGAGACCTGTGTCATCAATAAGGGATTTATGAATAAAAGTGTATTTTCACATTAGCGTGGCATGAGCGCAGCACTAGGATATCATGGGTAAAAACAAAAAACAAATATCGTACAGTACTCAGAAAAGAGAAGAAAGAGGCATGGAGGCGCTTTTGCAGAAAAAGCTGCAAATGCTAAAGATATTGCAAAACTGATTAAAATAAAAACCAATGGAAGACTCAATTGGACTACTGAAAAAATACGATGGATATATGCAATCACCTGCTCAATCTTTATTAGTACTTATGGAAACTCATTCCTTGATAGTATAACAAATACGACCTATGATAGACCATAGCAAGAAAAATCTTTAACATTAACTATGTGGATAAAAATAAGGTCAAATAATAATTCAATTCTTTTGAACCATTTAAAAGCTCAGGACCAGATGGGTTGAAACCAGCTGTACTACAGCAACTTGGGAAAAAATGTAATGTAAATGTACATCACAAACCTTTATGAAGTAATTCTCAACACTGGCTACACCAAGGATCTGGAGAGAGATGAAAGTTACTTTTTTGCCGAAACCGGGCAAAGATGATACAGCTCAGCTAAGGCTTTCAGGCCAATCACTCTTTCGAACTACTCTTAAAGGACTCGAGAGAATTGTACAATGGAGAGTGGAAGACGTTATCCCAAGACTTTATTCACAACATGTTATACTAAGGGATTATCAACTGAAACAACCCTTTCACAAGTTACGGACTTAATCGAAAAATCAATTTTTCAAGACCACTGCACACTTGCAGTCAGTTTTGATTGCACAGGTGATTTGATTATGCACAATTTCACCCTGCAAGCATAGCTATGTCACAGCTTGGAATTCCAGAAAGCATTCAATCTTGGTACTGTAACCTTCTGAAAACAAAAACAGTCAAAGCAGAATTAAAAGGGGAAAAGTCAGCGTCAATCCAACACGGGTAGTCCTCAAGGAGGAGTTCTATCTCCAGTTATATGGAACTTAATCATGGACACTCTTTGACCAGTTTAAAGAAGGCGCCATCCATGCTGTAGGATATGCGGATGACGTCCTTTTATTAATAAGTGGTAAGACCCTGGTACATGTTAATAAATGCAGGAAGCAATTAATATTGTTCTGGAATGGGGGAAAACAAACGGTCTCACCTTCAACCCATCCAAATCTAATGCTATAGTCTTTTCAAAAGCATACAAATTAAGATCAAAATACTTTCCGCGACTATTTATGGCAGGAAAAGTAATTAAATATGCTACACAAATGAAACACTAGGCGTGGTTTTCGATCAAGGACTCAACTGGACTGAACATATAAAAGAAAAAGCTGCCAAATGTTCTCGAATATGGAATATGGCAAAGGCAGTCATAGGTCTAAAATGGGCTTAACTTCGGATAGGGTTCTCTGGCTCTATGAAGCAATGATTAGACCCATTATCACCTATGCATGTCTAATATGGGGGCATACTGTTACTGCAAAGAAAGTCGAAATAAGAAATTGAACGATATTTAGCAAAAGGTACTTATGAGTATGACTCATACACTCCGATCAACACCGCTGCCATGGATGTTGCCATTCCGATTAAAACAATTAAGGTCCGCCGAAGTCGAGATCTTTATCTGGCAAAAGATACATTAGACCTCATGAACGCACGGGACCGTGCCTCTGGAGACGATTACCGCCGTCTGCGCAATCGGGTCTCGTCGCTTGTTAAGCGCGATCACCTCAAGTCAAACCTCGCCATGATCCACACAGCGAAAAATAAGCCGAAGACACTCTGGGGTCTGGCGAACAACATACTTGGCAAGTCCCAGCCTCTCTTCCCACCTCACTGAATGTAAATGGTACTGCTACTGTGGGTAATTCCGGTGCCGCTGAGACCATGAATCAGTTTTATATTGATAAAATTGACCAATTACGTGCGGGTCTTGAGGATCTCTCGCCCCCAATGTCCGACTGGCCTGAAAAGACAGAGTCGTTCCACTTCTCTTTTGCGAATGCTGGCAGGATAGCTAAGATTATTGCTTCATTGAAGCCCACGGAGGCCATGGGAGTGGATGGCATTCCAGTATCCATCCTCAAAAAGGGTTCTAATATCTTAGCTTCTCCTATTTCGCATGTAATTAATGTATCACTTTCCTCTGGCATCGTTCCCATCACTTTCAAGACTGGCATTGTCTTCCCAGTTTTCAAAGGTAAAGGGAAGCTATCCACTGATCCAGCCTCTTACCGTCCTGTTTCTATCCTTCCAGCCATATCTAAGGTTATCGAGACATTGTTAAAAAGAGATTAGAGCAGCACCTGGCTAAGTCGAACGTGCTACCACTACCCAGTTCGGCTTTCGGCAGGGAGGTCCACAAACGCGGCACTTGCCTCAGCGCATGCGCAGTGGCTTCGTGGTAAGCAGGATGGAAAGGTTGTTGGCATTCTTGCCTTCGATCTGTCTTCTGCCTTCGAACGTGCTACCCACTACCAGTTCGGCTTTCGGCAAGGGAGGTCCACAAACGTGGCACTTGCCTCAGCGCATGCGCAGTGGCTTCGTGGTAAGCAGGATGGAAAGGTTTTGGTATTCTTGCCTTCGATCTGTCTTCTGCCTTCGATACTGTCGACAAAAATCAACTGCTACCCAAACTTGAGGCACTTGGGGTCAGGGGAACTCCATTACAATGGTTTTCCTCCTATATGTCTGGAGGTAGACAATGTGTCGACTGGAATGGTGCGAAGTCCTCCCTTATACCGGTCAAGTTTGGTGTTCGCCAGGGAAGCATCTTGGGCCCTCTGCTCTATCTGACCCTAGTTGCAGATATGCCTGCCTGTCTTGGCATCCATGACGAAGACAACTCTGGATACGCAGATGACACCTGCATTTGGGCTGTGGCCAACGACCTCACCCCCATCGGGAGACTTCTAACAGAACGGGCTGAAGCGTTCTATCGTTTTGCGACGGGGAATGGTCTCAAAATGAACGACTCCAAGACGCAGCTCCTCATTGGTGGTAGTGCCAAGGCTTCTGAGGTCAAAACATTTACTATACCAATAGATCGAGTGGATGTGAGGCCATACAGGACAATTGAGCTCCTTGGTGTCACGTTTGACGCAGCTTTCTCCACCAGTCCCCATGAGGCCAATGTGGTGCGGTCAGCAAAACAGTGTGCGGCGCTGATTAATCGTCTTTCGCTCCACCTCCCACGCGGAGTATATTTGCGACAATTGGCCAAAGGTCTTATGCTGGGTCGAGTCAGCTACGCTGCCGCGGTGATAAATGTACCTCGACTAAAAAACGACGTAACTGGTCCACTGAAGGCTGCAAGATCGATCCAGGTTTCCATAAACAACGCAGCTAGGTCTTTACTTGGCGTAAGGGCTAGCAGTCACGTGCGGATCGATTCTCTGCTCCACAAGGCCGGACTTCCATCCCTTAATGGGATATCAGTTCGGGCTGTGGCTATAAACCTGGAAATGCTTTGCAAGCCGGGATGGTAGCAATGGCGACCGAAACCCGGTAGGCAAGATCTTATTCGGTGCCCAAGGTGGGGTCCGATCGACTCGTTCTCGGACTGCTGGCCTCATTCGATCTCCTCTCCCTAAGTCGGTGGCCACATTTGTCACCAGTGCTGCAGCTATTTGGAACAGTAGCCCTCAACTTCGCAACGCCAAAACCATGAGGGAAGCACATGTAGTTACCAAGTCTTTGGAAAAATGTGCCCCTATATAATACCTATAAAGCAGACGATAGTGTTTTTTAAATGTTTTATTTATTTTTGTTTTAAATTTAAGGTTTTTTTCTTTCTTCGGAAAACCTTTTGTTTTTAATTATATATGCATATTTTAGTATTTGTTCAATTTATATAGTTTATATATAATATATTTATACATTGTATTACTTTTTTTAAATTCCTGACATCCCTGACTTGTCGAAGTGCTAGGATGTTTCTTGGGAAAAATAAAGACGATTACACCAACATCAGGAATAGAGCAGTATTGGGCATCACTCCATTGGATCTCTACATACAAGCACATGCAACAAAGTCAAGCTGGAGTACAAAGTTTTTTCTCCGGGATACCTGGGATGGTGTGTGGGCAATCTTTCAAGGCGTCGTGGACATCGTTTCGTTAGTGATAAAATACTTCATCGACTTCAATTGAATGAAACTAACGACTACATTACAGGCAATCGTATCTGGGTTGATAACTCTCATGTTGAAAACTCTGGCATTATTATATACACAGACGGATCAAAAGACGATAAAAACAACACAGGAGATGGATGGGCAATCACTAGAGGTGTTTTATCCTTCTATCAATCATATATATCTCTAAATAAGGAAGCACCAGTCTTCTAAGCTGAGGTAATTGCCATCACACAATCTGTAAAAGCTTTGCTTGAACAAAACAAGCCATCTAAGAACGTGATTATTCGGACAGATTCTCAATCGACAATTGCTGCTATTCTAAACCCCTTTACAAAAAGTGCTACAGTTAAGAAATGCAAAGCAAAAAAGTATTAAACAACGCAAAATCCAAAAAAAATATACATCTTGATGGTGTAAGATCCATTCATGCATCTCAGGCAACGAATTTGCGGACTACCTTGCAAAGAAAGGAACGCAAAGTAAATATCGCTTATGTATTGGAGCACCACCAGGCTAGATAAAGAAAGTGATAGATGGCTTCTTCTATTAAGTTTGGTGCAACAGATACGAAAAGGATCTTGGAATGAAACATACTCATAGTATGTTGAATATTCCAAAACAAAAGGTTGTCGAACATTCATGCCCCAATATGAAATTACTTGTTCAAGCCTAAACAGACCATGGACCATTTCTGGCCCATCTGAGCAAATGGAAAATCACAAATGCCATTTGTAATATATGCATGGAGGAGTCCCAAACCCTGAGCACCTAATCAGCAGATGCCCATCGCTTTCATATGAGAGATACCAAGTCATGCAAGAAGAGAATGAAGATCTTCGTATTATTAAATGTATTAATGTAAAAGATGCAACAAATTATTGATTCTAACTTTAATTTAATTGCTTCATAAGTAGATTATAAAATAATTTATATAATAATATTTTGCTGTTGTAGCACATATACCCCTTGTGTGGTCGTGTTCTTTTGCTGTATGTATGTATTTGCTTTTATCATTGTATAATTGTAAAATTTATATGTACTATGGTAAGACAGCAATAAATTCTTAACTAACTACAAAAAAATATACCGACTTCGTTGGTGTCTTTTCACAAGTAAAAGGTAATATAAAAATTTCCATTCTCAAATACTTCCTCCCAATTAAGTTAAAATCTATCGGAAGTGGAGAAGAAAGCATAATTAAGAGTTTGGTTCTATTTGTATTCTTCAAGGACAAAATGAAGCCGAGCTGTAAACTTTGCGTTTCTTAATTAAAAGGCTTTGTTATTTCAAAACGCTTACTCAGCATCTGTCATTAAAGAGAGGGGAGTTTAGGTGAATCAGTCTGGCTGTTTTCAGTATATAGCTGATGTTAGAGCCCCGATAATTGTATGTATGTTATGGTGCTTCGACAGAGAAATAAAATGCTTTCTCCAATCCATATCTTTAACCTGAAAAGGGTTTTGAAATTGTTGCATGTAAATGTTTAATAGATATTTTATATTGTGTTTATTGTAAATATATTCTTCCTCGGGTGATTCAACTTTATACTCTATTGTTTATTCGTGTATTCTTTTATGCAATTGCTCTGGGTTAAATGTATGTATTTATATATTCATTTAAGTGAAACGAAGATCATTTGAGGTTGCCGATATTTTCTAATATCGCAAGTGCATCCAATTCCTTCATTTTAACATTTTCTGTGGTGAAATAATTTCCTACAAGAGATTTATAATTATTATCATACAATAGTTTCAATATAAGCTTATATCTCCCCAATACATTCACATATCCTTTCCTAAACATAAATGAGGAAGCGGCTTACTACCTTTTTGTATTGTGTTAAATGCTGCCAAAATGGATTTACTTATGTAAAATATGGATATAAATTGTTCTAATCCGGTGGAGATTAAAAAAACTTATCCTATTTTTATATAATTTCTGTCTTTATCGTTATTATAAAAAAAACATATTATCGTCACTATTTTTAAGCACAAAAAAAGAATAAAAATGCAGGGTACTATTCAAAAAATGTACTATGCAAAATTTGAATGAAGAAAAAAAAGTTAATATTAATGATATCTTTATAAATACTTTAAAGCATTGTCTTTTCTCATAAGATAGATAAGTCATAGATACATATTAATTATTTATAGTCATTTGCACCCTCGACTTTTTGAACGTTAAACATATGATTTATTTTAATACTCCTAAATGGCTCCTTAATCTATTTAAAAATGATATTCTCAATGAAAATTTTGAGCTCGACAGCTCAGTGCGTTAAGGCATGTTCAACTCTCAATGTTGAGGGATCAGGTTCGAATTTCGAGAGGGGAAGGCCAATTTTTGTCAACCTCATTGTATAGACCCTAGATTCGATAACTACTTTTAACACTATAATGTTTATTTATATTCAGTCGGATGCAATTTCATCGAACCAAATAGGCAACAACAAAATACTTTTGTAGTTTCAACAAAAAATGTAGGACAATAATTCATTACGAGCTGATATCATAATTAAAGTATAAATATATTTTTAAAACTTTTACATTGTTATATAGAAATAGCTGGAGTGCCTCTCGAAACATGCAGAAAAGCACTGCGATTTAAAAATATATTCATGACATCATCATTGCACAGAAATCTTTTAACTCCAGATGACTTCCATACGAATATTCAGGCTGAGCTCTTGGCATATTTGCTAGAAGAATCTTAGTCTTAAGCTGCTCCTTCACTCTTCATCCCTGGATCACCTTCCTCAAGTGTGTCCAAGTCGTTCAGACAGGTCCGTCAAGAAGTCGGTGAACGAAAAAAAAAATGTCCGAGGAATGAGGCCAGGAGTCGGAGTTGGAGGTGTCTACAAACTGAAAAAAGGAATCCAATGCGAGAAATCTAAGGGGATTATTTTTTGGCAGCGTAAAGCAAGAAGCACGAAAAGGAACTCTCACTCACGAAGATGAAGCTGTCCTGCTACAAAGCTAAGTGCCTCAAACTCAGCTCATAATTGCACAGCGATCCAAATAAGAAAGTTAATAAATCCTTCGACAAAATTCAATCGTAGCTACTCAAAAGAAGATGCAACTACCGTCTTCATCCTACCGAGCATAAGTACCTGGACCTTTAAGTACTTGCCTCACAGAAACTCCTTCATCTGCCTAGTCGGCAAACACAGATATTCCAATGACTGTTCAATATCGCTGGATACTTAGCCAGGAAGTTAAAGACCTTCACCAAATTTGGGGAAACAGACTCGTAACATTCAAGGATTTGAAGAAACTCAAAGTCCTTGGATTGAATTATTATCCAAGGAAGGTCTTACAGACCCTTCATCAGATTTTTTGAAGTCCTGACACCTCCTAGAAAGTCATTCCAAAAAAATTCATAATACCCATCAAGACGGAATCGATTAAGAACTCAATGTTTTTCAGAGACGTTTTAAAACCACTTATCAAAACAAAATTATTATTGCTCTTGTAAAAACAAGAACACAGATTCCAGTCAATTTTCTTAATAAGCTACTGAAACTGAAAAATGCTAGTGCTAATTTAAAAAACTTAAAAGGATAGGCCAGTTTACTAATTAGAGGAATTATAATCATATTCTTATTTGTCCACTTTTTGTATGTAGATATGTATAATTATATTATTGTGATTAATAAGTTTCTTCAAATAAATTAAAATATTGATTATAAAGATATTTTTTATTGTTTGAAATATTATTTGCAAATTACTTAAAATAATAAATACTAATGATAAATTATTGCATAATAAATTTTTATGCCACCTGGGTTCTATACATTGACACAGAATAATATCGTGATAAAATATTTTCAATTGAGGATAATGTTGAGAAGCAATTTCTAAACTTTAGCTCTAATAAATAATTTTATGAGTTGTTTATTGTAGCATTCTTGACATTATAAATATCACTCTTTTGAACAAGAGCATAAGTCAAAGATCTCCTCTTTGACTCACCTTATTTAAATTATCCTTGCGTTTGTACACAACGATGGTATCTGGCTTCCTTTGCAGGGCACAGTTTGGGATCGAAGGCATAGTATTTCCAGACCATTTGCATCTCCTCTCCGGGGATTGTTAAGTGGGCTTCGAACCCTTGTACTTCGAAAACAAAATGATCTCCAGTTCAATTTCCTTGGAGTAATTCTCGGAGTACTCAAATGCTTCGACTACTTTCGAGGACTTCCTCAGGCTCTTGGATCTCTTTCGAAGACTTTCCGGGGTCGCCTCAAGCCTGGCGTCTTTTTCAAGGTGGGATGAGTAAACATCTATCCAGGACTTTCGACTGTGGCTTCTCTGCGTGCTCCTCATCTCAAAGGGCGAGTGGGGACTAATTCCCAAATGAGTCATATCTAGCATCCTTCTTTCCGGCCTCACCAGGATCCTGATCGACTGAAGAATCGTTGATCCCCGGAATACTTTCGTACGTTAGAAGGAAATCCCAGATGAGGGTTGCAGTCTCAGTCTTCCCTTTCCCTACAATTCCTTGACTCCTTTTACGAGCTTCATCTCCAGCATTGTTCTTGAGCTTCAGACTGGGTAGTCTTTTCGCCATCGTCGTCAATGTTGACTTTCTATCTGAAGAGGATTAAATATTTATATCCCAAATTGTGTCAAATGTTGTATCTTACGACCTGGAGATGAATAAAGATTAATATCCTGGTTCGTCACCCAAAGGAAATGACGAGAAACACGGGAAATAATTACAGAGAAAAGAATAATTCAAGTTCCATGAGAAGACTAACTGTTAACATTTATTAATTTATTAGTGTGTGAACAAGACATGATGAACAATAATAATACACAGCCGGTTAATATAAAAATAATACATAATTATAAGATAAACCAAGAGCATAATCACTTCCATCAAGAGAGTTCCTTATTTTAAAACAACAAAAAGAAGTTATTTCTCTTTTATATTTATAGGTGACAATATTAACATACACAATTAACCCTATGACGTCATGCACCTTTGTGTAGGTTATCTTAGTCTGCCTCAAATATCGGTCTCGATATATATTTTTCCGTTCCATTTAAATCGATAGTTTATAACCGCTAAGGGTGCAAAAACGATATTTATATTATTAATACCTTAAGTTTAATTAATTCCAATCAGTTACATACCTTAAATATGTTGTTATGCATTTTTATTACTATTTCCACATTGCCCAAATAGGTAGCAATCTACAGATTGCCCGACAATGTATAGATGGTCTTATATAACGGGCATTATGTACATTACCCGTAACATATATAAACTCAACGTGTACGAGATATAGTTTTAGCGTATAATCTTCGACCAAAGTGTAAATCACTATTATTTTAAAAGAATACTCATTATATTAAATGTTTATATCTTTTCGTTGATGATATCATTAATATATGTTTAAATCGCAGTGCTTCTTTGCATATTCCAAGAGGCACTTCTCTCAAAAAAATACTTCTTTGTTGAGAGAGTTTTAGCTAGAAGATTAATAACTGTTTATCTCATTCGAATATACTGCACCGAGAAACATTCTGACAAACGGGGGGAAAAATATTTTGCAAGCTACTAACGGAGCTGAGAGAGTCATTGAATGACGTTGTTTAGATAAATCAATAACAATAACGGGGATTGATTTAGTGGTTTTTCTCTGATCGATGGAATTGTATCTTTAAGGAGATATATATATATATTCATATATAAGCATTTTATACGGTCAAGTAGAACATAGAATATCAAATACTTTTCATGGAATTGCTTCTATGAACCTTTCCCTTTTGGTAAAACTATTTTTTTTTGTGTACATTTTTTCTAGTATATATATATATATATTTAACTTAAGGTATTATTTTTTTCCATGTTCAATATGAAAATGAATGTTTAACACAACAAATAAACATTCGAATCCCGAGAGGGGATGGTCATTTTGGTGTACCTCATTGATTAGATCCTAGGTTCGACAGACTCATTTTAATGCAATAATGCTTATTTATATCCTGTCGGATGCAATTCTATCGAACCATATAGGCACAAAAAAGTATGAAATGCATTCATATATTTTTTGCAGCTATATTAGGAATATTTTTTCTCCATGTACATATATGCAATGCTTTATCTCTTTTTTTTTCAGGGGTAAGACGGGGGAAGTACTACGTTCCGTGGTCCAAGGCGGAATCGGTAATATACTTTGACCATCTTTCCGTATTAAAACATCATATATATTTACTCGACTTGGGAAGTAAATAGATGACAAATATTATATTTTCGTACTTACAAAATAAAGGGCAGCCCTCACATATGGCAGAGGGTTTAAATGGATAAAGTTTTAAATATCCATATTGTCAAACGCAAAAAAATTTTTAAAACGATTATTTCCATACGTTTTCCCCGTATTAATATGCTAGAATGTCATTATATGAATTGATTGAGCAAAATAAAGTTAGTCCTACTAACTTTATAATACTCTTGCTCGAATCTAGTATTTTTTTGTTAGGGAGTTGGATATTGGCCTTCCACTCACGGGAGTCGAACCTAACCCTCATCACTGTTTGTGCAGTCATATTAAAATGAATGATAATCTCTTGCTCATTTAAATATATATATATGTACAGACTCTTTCATTAATTCAGATCGGATAGTTTGCTCTGAATGTCGGCATACGTAATAATATATTATTTTATTCCTTTATCATTCAGGATTTTGTTCTTCTATGCTAATACACTTATTTATACTAGTCGTGTACGTGTGTTTGCGTTATTTATTACTTGGTCAAAGAGAGTGTTTAGAGCTATAAGTAGTTTGCGATCAGAATTCTCCTGTCTACAACTACGTTAGGTGTCATTACATTTATAATGATATATAATAGTTCTATATTATCTTATTTTAGTTTTTAGGTCTCATTATCTAATCAACGATTATTGGAGAATAAAGCATTTTTGACTCTCATAGATCTAAAACAGGTTTTTTCGTCTGCACATTAAATTCAGCCATATTTCGTTGGAAAATCGGCCTAACCTTGATATAAGTATGGATAAATGATTAGGTGCTGCTATTAGACAAAATGTCGTGATGACTTCCTTATTCGTATAATATTTTTAGAGGTTTGAAAAATGTACATCATGAATGTAAAATGCATAAAATATAACTTGTAAAAATAGGTAGAATTGCATTAAAATACATATACAAATACTGTAAAAAAATTCTACCAACATGCTTATTTTTATATTTTGAAACATAATTTCACAAAATTTCAATAATGTAATTTAAAAAACATGTAAGTGCATAAAATTATCTAAGCAGCATTATGACTAATAGCCTTTGATAGGGATCGACGCGTAATCAATATGGTAAATTGTAGTTTACTCTATTAAAAACTTTCACATTAAATATATGTCCTAGTAGATATGGAATCAAAGTTAATGACGAAAGAAACGACAAAACTTTATTTATAAGAAGAAATAATCTTAAACATGATTTTTTTTGTCTACATACTAAATATTAAAAAAGTGGAACTCCATAATTCATTGTTCAACTCATAAATTTAATATCGTTTCAAATCGTTTTTCTCTGGCATAAAATCACATGGATAATAAAATCATAATTATTGTTAAGACACAGGAGTAAAAAAAACAATATCCCTACATATATATCGACGGAGGGAAAGCTCAGAAGTAGGTCGAAATAAATTTTTGTGCATTTGAATGAATGGTAAAGGCATTCAAGGGACCAACTTTTTAATTACAGAATACCATTTGGCTTATTATCAAGTAAATAATAGTTGTTTGGAGTCAAGCCAGTCAATAGATAATATCAATTCTTTCAAATGAGAAAGTTATGTCAATAAAACTAAGTACTTGGTTTATTGTTGTATTTTTCACAGGAAATGAATGAAGTTATATTTACGTTTATGTTCTTTTTTATGTTTTCATATCAAACGGGTCATTCAAAGGTATATTGAAAAACAAGATACGTAATCTTCATACTGCCAATCCAGCTTACTACTGTCCGCATGCTGAGGATGACGTCATTAAGAACCACCAACATGCGGCAAGAATAACATTCAGAGCTTAAAAATAAAGGAATCCCCACATTGATTATATTATTATATTTGCGTAATGACGTCACATGAATAATTATATCTATGATAAATATATCATTAAAATATAAGTAAAACATAAGTAGTATTATGCATGCCTATGACTCTAAAAAAAAGTGTATATAATATATATCTCAACATAATTCAATTTTCATAATGAAAGGATTCCAACACCCTGTGATTGACTCCCTATTTTTATGGTTAGTAATTTCAAAATGCAAGTATTTAAGATAATCACCACATACCATTCTATTTTTATAGATTTTTTTCCCATTCATAATCATATGATTCCATTCATAATCATATGTTGTTATTTTCATACCGAGATTTCTATTCAATTTTATGCACTCACCTACGGCGCTCATATGTTCGCCCTTCTGGTCCCATTACTTTACAAATAGCTTTATTAGGTCCGCCTTGATCCAAGGATTTAATAGTAACTGCAAAGTTCAAATTTGACCATAAATTGGGGAGGAGATAGCGTGCGGACATACAGACGGACGGACGGACAGAGATTGGTGAATTATTATATAGATATATTTATACTCCATATACCCCCCCCCCCCTATTTGCATAAATAGAATTGCAGTTTCCGTGTGTGTAAATAAATAACATACTAATCTTAAAAATAGTCTAACGAACCAAGGATCTTATCAATGAGATGGAAGTGACAGTATCCTCTTTTGGAGGAGTCGAACTACACCCCTTAGTATTGAGAGTCGAGCACGCTTTCTTTGAATATCTATAATAACCTTGAATGCCTTCATCATATCATCGCATCGACTATAATATTATGTTCAATAAATATTAAATAAATTGTAAATGCGAAATTGGTCATTTTTATAAAAATTTAAGTTTTATTCAATGTTACTTTTTCAATTATGCATTTTTCACTCATATATCTTATATGAATATATAAGCAAATTTATTCATAGGTTTTCTAGGTCTTCGCTTTTCATATAATTGCTTCAAAGTGGTCTGCAAAGTAATCATGTTTTAACATGCGCCCTAAGAATATTTGTATTTTAAAGAACAATTGCCCTTGAGCTAGGGACATGCCTACGTATTTTTAACAGACATTACTTATATTATCCTTATCAAGAAGTATATGTAATGAATTACAAAAGTCATTTAAAAACTGCTTAATCTGCAGAGCTTAAAATACTTTTCAATTACAAATACATTTTTGCCAGTAGTGAATGCAGAAACGAGGAATATATTTATTCATTTACATAGGGGATAATCTAATATGTGTTTGGTTTGTATAACGAAAATCATCAGAATTTGAAATGGAAAAGCAAATTATACGGTATAATTTTATGAACCAATACTATTGAACAAGAGCAGTTATCAACAGGATAATGTCATTGTTATTTAAAGTATAAAGAGTACAAAGATGTTCTTCAAAAATATGGGGGCAAAAAATTCAATAAAACTTTTAAATGGATTACTTAAATCCATAGAAGTATGCAAAAGTTTTATAATATAGATAAATTATCCAAGGGATCATATTTTGTAAAAAAAAATATTTTTATACAATTATCATGCAGAACTAGTATTTATTCTATATACTCTTCTTTTTTCCAATTTATAAGTGCATATATGTGAGGTGAGAACACTATTTGAATACAGAACGAAATATAAGAAAAGGAGAAAAACTATTATACGTATTTTTGGCTATATTTACTTCATACGATGATGCTTCCATTTTTTATGATTTGAAATTATACGTTCTATATAGAAAAAAACATATAGGCTTTGATCATATTAATGGATGTTTGTAGTTTGTTGTAAGTCGATTGTTTATTACAATCAAAGGTTTTTCAAAGCGCAATATCCTTCCAAAGATGGACGGCCGTAATTTTTTCGTGAAATCATTACAAAATATTTATGTTGGTGTCCCTGCGCATCGATATGCTCCACCAATCACATGCTCCAACAAAACAATGGCTACAATTATGCTTTGAAGAGAGAGAGAGAGAAAGAGAAAAAGGGGTGATCTAAATTCAAAACAATAAATGGATCTCTTATTAATACATCATTATTAATTAGTTATTCTCATGTACTTCAAATCAACTTGGATAGACAATTCGGAATCCAATCGTGGATTGTATTTTGTCGAATTGATTGTGTGTTGCTATGCAGAGATTCCATCCAGTCGAATCCAGTACATCCTTCATCTCGTGGACGTGGACGTGCCGCTCACAAAGGAAGAGTTTGCGCTCGCAAAAAAGGACGTGCCGCTCGCGATGGAGGGCTTGGCGCTCGGAGACGAGGACTTCTTCCCCCTCCAGGATTCATACTTCCCGGTGATCCCATCCTCGTCGTCCTCCGGCACAACGGAAATGCCTCCGAATCCACGAGTCCTGGTTCCACTTGGACTCGGCGGAGCGAAGGCATGTCTGGATGGATCCCATGGGGCTCGGATCTCAACCCCCCGTGTGAAGCTGACGACGAGGAAGACGATTATTCTGATGGGGTTCAGCTGCAAATTGAAGCGAGTCTCCATTGAGGTACTATCTCTCGAGAGGGACCACAGCCGACTGGAAGACCATTAGAGAGAACCTGAAGACGACCGGGAAACACTTCATCAACCTCAACGCAGGATTCACCAAAAGGATTGTCTCCTGATATGGGACAACGCCCGTCCTCACGCTGCCGCTTAAACAAGGGAGGTTCTACCCAAAGGGACGTGAAACCGGTCAAATAGAACCCCTACAGCCCAGATCTGAACCTCTTTGACCGATTCCTGTTCCGGAAGTTGAAGCATCTGCTCCGTAATGACGATTTGGGGGGCATGAGGAAGCCACTACTGCTGTGCAGCGGACGATGAATAGGGTTAGCGAAGACGAGCTATTCGACCAACTCAAGAAGCTCTGCAAGCACTGCTGCGACGTCATTGCAGCCGGAGGGGATATTTTCTAATTTTAAAGTGTTTTTTTAAATTAATTTGATGAAAATAATGAGTTTTACTGGGCCAGACTATACATGGTTTAACCTAATAATAAGCTATATGTGCGTATTTTGTTATATTTGTTTATTTCATTTGATCAAACATAATCCAAAAAACATTTGATTTAACTATTCATTTATTGTAACACATTTTTGTCCAATGTTAATAAATTTACGTTATTTTATAATTTTTCATAAATATTTTTTGTCTGAATTGTCGAACCTTTAGAACAAATGAATTTCTTGCATTGCTTTTTAAAATGTTTATTACGACAATGTTTGCACTTATAACATTTACTTACTTTCTTAATTAAACGTTGCTTGTATAAAGTGCAACCTTTACATTCAAAACATCTTAAAAAAATTCATCTTTGTCCGCATTGAACGAATCAGAAAGGCCAGAAGCTCCGTCTGCTTCCACAGGACTTACAGAAGTATCTACAAAAAAAGCATTGATTATAATACTTATGCTATGTCCGTTATGAATTTACCTTCGATCAAACTATCGCCTTCATTGTTTATTGATTCAAGTGTCACATTAGATGAGTTAGAAGGACCAAAAGATATGTCAGCCTCCACAGCACTTACAAAATGATCTACAACTAAAGAAAAATAGTTTATTTTAATACACTATTGTTATGCTAGTTATGAATTTACCTTCAATCATACTATCATTTTTTTTGTTTTACTGTTGGTCTGATGTTCTTGACTGATCGACTCATCTACACTGGCAATAGAATTGATGAAAAGCTGTTTCTTGGTTCCAGAAGATATTAGGGGAACACATTCTTCATGAGGTATTCCTTCCGTTCCTTCGATAAACCATGCTTTTCCAATAAGAAATCAACCATACGACAGTCTCCCAATGGCATATTGGGGCCTGTATAAGGCCGGTGAGGGCATAATTGTCCCGGTGGATAAATTCTTCCCACTCCGTTCCTGCTTGGGAGTCAAGTACATTTCGAGCATCGAATGCGGATTGGCAAAGAGCAGAACGAAGTTCGGAGAAGCGTTTGAAATTGTGTTCTCTTAGAAAGTTTAGGGTGGAAGAAGATGATGCACCAGATTAATCATGACCTCCAATGGTTTTCTCTAATCAAATACAAACAAACCCATTCCTCATCAAGTAAGAGTCAAAAAAACTTTCTCTGCTAAATCATATACTCTTTTTCATATTGTTTCAGAATTTTTTATTACAAATTTGGTATATAAATTCTTCTTATCATAAAATTTTTTAAGGAATAAAATTGATAGGATTAATGAATATAATTGGGCTTCATTCATGAAGACGAGGGGCAGGACTCCATTCACGAAGAGGAGGGACGGGGAGCTCTCTAACGAAGTGAGGGAAGGAACTCCTTTACTGACGAAGACGAGGGAGGGGTAGGAACTCCATTCACGAGTCGAGGTGAGGGGAATGTGTCTCTTACTGGGAGGGAGGAGACTCGTTTCTTGGTGTCCAAGGCATTTATCCCGGAGTCAAGACCGTTCATTCGCCCGGGAAGATAGAAAGAGGGTTGGAGGAAGGGATCGAGGAAT